>WBNH01007275.1:17346-164317 GCA_013401255.1 Urocolius indicus
TATATTAAACTGCTTTTATCTTAACCCACGAGACATTTGTCATATTTTCTTCCCTTCTCTGGCTTGCTGAGGAGGTGGGTGATCAAGTGATGTGGTGGGTGCCTGGCATCTAGCCAGGGTCAAACTACCACATATTCATATGGTTTATTGGTTTTAAAACCCTTTTATGATCGTCTTTTAGTTTACCTTAACCAATAAGTCTTCTTCATATTCATCATTTTCTAGGTTGGGTACCTGCCTTGTAAAAGAAGACCACCTTTAAAATAGTTTAACACTCTCCCAGAGGAGTTCCACCACAGACTTCTGTGAGATTTTTGTGAGGTCAGAGACTTGCCTTTGTACAGCTGAGTGTAAGGACAGGCCTTGATTTAGAAAATTGTATCAATGTGTCTTTTATCATTGATTTGCATGCAGTCATGTATAATATTACTATTTTACATGTCTGAACTGAAACTCATCTGGTGACAACAGAAAGAAAAAAAACTCCATGCTGTTGCCAACATTTTCGTTGATTTTACATTGTCATTGCTGTTTGATAAAAAGATTTTATGTACAGCCTGGTTTTCACTGCCTCCTCACTCTGTGCTTAGGGCATGAAAATATGTCAGTAAATATTGAAAAACAAAGCTGTATTGTGACTGACAGTTTCCCTAATTCTTTGAGATACTTCAGTATCAGTAATGTCAATTCGGAATGATGTGCCTAATTTCATTTTGTTTTGATTGCACAGCTGATTTGGTTGAATCAAAAGAATGAGGGCTGGTATAATTTTTAAGGCAGATGTCATATGTGCTTTATTTTTTAGTTCCATGGTGCAATATTGCAAGTAACTTTCTGTTGCATGATCACTTCTAAATATAGTGGTGTAAGAGTACAAATACAAGAACAAATCCATGCATCACCTGTCTTAGATGTCTCTTGACCTCCTGAGGAAGCTCCCACAAGCTCCAGGGCAGCACTATGGGTAAAAAGAGGGTCCAGAGAGTCCAGACAGCTGTTGTAGCAGGCTACCTGTGGTCTTCAGCTTTCTCTACAGTTTGGCAAACTTGTTTCTGCCTTTTTACTTAGCAGATATCTGCTCTGAATCTCTGTCATTACCCTTCACCTCAGTTTTACTTAGCAACTATCCCAAATGCTTCTTTCCTGGTCATGCTCATCTACATTTCTTCCCAACTTGAGCTGTCCTTTTCTTAGTGCCCTCTTCTCCCTCCTTGTCTTAGATCAGCCTCTCATTCTCTTTTTCCTGTTGCAAGACTAACAGTTGCTGTGATTGCATTGCTAACGATACTCGTTTTTGTCTCACTTTTTCCTCCGATATCTGTGCTGTTTACCTCATCTATAAACTCTTCAGCTACAGTCTTTTGCTGTGTATCTCTGCATACTTCAAAATCCTCTGAGGCTTATCTTTTGCATAGTTTTAAGCACTACTGTATTAAACATGATTAATGCCTATTATAATGTAGTTAGTTTAAAACTGTACCATAATGGAAAATTAATTCTTCACACAGCTACTGATTGTACTTTCTATTTTGTCTGCTGTAGATGTCTCACTCTGTAAAATAGTTTAAGATCCTGAATTTTTCTGGGCTGAAGTTCTAACACTAATCTACTAAGGTTTTTTTAACCTAGAGGAGTCCATCAGTTCATCATGTTGTCCCTGAATCAGATAGGATAACTCGTTTGATTACAAGAATGTTATTTAATTGTTAGTATTACTACAATGCCTAGGAGCTTTCTTGTTCAAAGCACAATAAAAATACTGAAGAGAAAAAGAAAAGTTAAACTGTCCCACTGGCTTACAACTGAATACAGGGAAACAACAAAAAACTACTCACTATACCCACACCAGATACACAATCTATATACATTGTCTGGGTTCTCTTAAAATCATCATGGTGGAGGAAACATCTGGGGAGACATTTCAAGAAGCCTAAGCAGGGGTGGTATTTATTATTTCTTTTGTGCTGCACCAAGTGTTTGATAACTACATCTATCAAGGTACTAGACTGATGTCAGAAACCTTGAAAGACTGTAATAGTATCTAGAATAAAATGTTTTGTGTTACTTTCCAAAGCACCAGGAGGCTGCGGGCTCTCACAGATCCAGTGTGATATAGCACATTTTAGTTATAAATGATAGTGAAATTGTCTCTGGCATAAACCCAACCAAAAGATAAGGGAGTTATTGTATCTCCTGTTTCAGCTACATTTACCTCTTGTTGAGAAGAAAGAAACAGAATCAATACACTGGTATCATTATTGGCATTGTATGGAAATACTATGGAGTGTAATGTGTCTTTGTTACTGATCTTTCTTTAGATGCTGTGTTAGCAATCCTCATCATGCCTCTCCCCACACTCATCTCACATCAGGGTAGTCTCTCCCATTCATTTGTTGCATTTCTGATCTTTTGTTTTTAAAATAACATTTACAGTTTCCTATGGGAAGTTGTTCAAAAATAATTTTTTTTTCCAAAGAGAGAAAAATGTTAATTTACTTTAAGATAAGTTATGCTGCCATGTTATCATAATAAAAAAAAAGAAATTAATATTTACAAAAAAAAATTACTGGCTGAATGACAGAGCCCAGGGGGTGGTGATCAATGGCTCAGAATCGAGTTGGAGGCCTGTGGCTAGTTGGGTTCCACAGGGATCAGTTCTGGGGCCAGTCATCTTCAATATCCTGGATGAGGGGACAGAGTGTACCCTCAGCAGATTCTGCAGTCTTGGGAGTCCTGATTGATAATAAACTAAACATGAGCCAGCAATGTGCCCGCATGGCCAAGAAGGCTAATGCCATTCTGGGATGCATCAAGAAGAGTTTGGCCAGGAGGTCAAGGGAGGTTCTACCCCCCTTTTACTCTGCCCAGGTGAGGCCTCATCTGGAGTCCTGTGGCCAGTTTTGGGGTCTCCAGCTCAAGAGGGACAGGGAACTGCTGCAGAGAGTCCAGCGCAGGGCCACCAAGATGATCAGGGGACTGGAGCATATTCCTTATGAGAAAAGGCTGCCAGAACTGGGGCTGTTCAGTCTAGAGAAGACTGAGGGAGGATCTCATTAATATTCACAAATATCTAAATATTGGATGTCAAGAGGTTGGGGCATCACTTTTTTTCTGTTGTATCTAGCAACAGTTCAAATGGTAATGGGATGAAGCTGGAACACAGAAAGTTGCATTTAAACATAAGCAAAAACTATTTTACTGTGAGAGTGAGGGAGCCTTGGCACAGGCTGCCCAGAAAGGGTGTGAAGTCTGCTTCTTCTTGGACGTTTTCAAAAGCCTCCTGGACATGTTCCTATGTGACCTGATCTAGGTGAACCTGCTTTTGCAGGCGATTGGACTAGATGATCTCCCTTCCAACCCCTAACATTCTGTGATTCTGTGAAACAACCCCATCTTTATGCAACTATCTAAGCCAACAAAACAAATTATGCACCATCCTCCAACAAGTATTTTCTATCAAAACTTAGAAACTATATTCTACTCCAAGTATAGAGCTGTATATGTTATATCTATTACATATACAAGTCTACTCAGAATACTAGTACAAAGGATTGCTTAAGTTCGGTTGAAATCCTGACTTCACTAAGAGAACAACTGATTCTAATCTAAAATTTCTGTGGTGTGTAACAGAGCTGTAATTTCTACAGATTCTTGAGGATTCATGAGTAAAATAGGGTTTTTCTGTTAATTATCAGCTGACCAACCAGACTGGTTGCAAAGCCCTTACTGATAGATATACAGCCCACTTCTGAAACTGAATTAACAGCAATTTGCTTTTCCAAACTAGGTTCAAAATCTAGACTGTTGAAGTTATCCCATAATGATAAAAATAAGACAACATGGTCATTTTTAGTCTGACATCAGAATGTACAGTATATGCAGGTGATTACAGATAATTGAAGAACACTTTACACACAGTAGATGAAATGCAAATAATATAGAATGGAAACTATTTCCACCTAAAATGAATTAAAAAGTAAATAATTTAGAAAAAAGTAGGTCTCATATTTTCAGAAATTTGTTCCAAATTCTTTTCCCCTTCCAAATACTTTTCCTTTCCCAAATATTTAAAGTTTTCGGCTTCTTCATGGGATTAAAATGAATGAACACTTTAAAGCTAAAGTTATACCTTCACTATGGTTCTTAGATTACTTTTTTTTGTTTTGTTTTAAATAATAATGAGACAAATTAAAATCTTGATCTAAGAGATTTCGGATCAGGGTTATTCAAAAAATCATCCAGAACTCCCTTAAAACTGAGGGAATTTGGTTATCTTCCGTGACTAATACACTTGAGAAGATAAATATAGGTGAACTGTTAAATGGTAGGTATTCATATCGTGATTGTTCAGACATACATTTATTGTAGAATTTATGTCACCAGTGTTTTGCCCTGTAAAAGTTAGGCATCTTGTCTCAGCTAGTGAACATTTTAGAAAGAGGTGTTTCAGCAACACATGACTGGTCCATCCAGTGATAGGTAGTAATGGAGGCACGTGAGGGTAATTACTCTCCAGAGGTTTTGTCTGTGAGCCATTACCTTCTGAGATTGAAGGCCAGACATTAGCAGTCTCACTGTATTCATATTAATAAGTATTTATGTATGCTTCCATATCCTAGTCTACTTATAGTTTTATATGTTTCAGTTAACAGAAATTATCTTTCCACTATGTACCATGTTATCTTTTACAACTAAACTACTACGTGTTATTTATAAACTTCCATGGCTTTAGCTGTTTTATACAACTTTCTGAAGTCTCTGGCTTTAATTTCAGTGATAAGGCACTTGAATTGTAGATGTAAAGGTTTTCTGCAAGTAGTGTAGATGGTTAATATCTTAGGAAAAGCAACCTGTATATCTTCAGTCTTGGTCTAGTGCTGTAATCATTAGGGAAAAAATATATTTTATAATGTTCAGTAGTCTAAGCCTTTTTTCCTGTAAGTTTGTAAATGCTTCCTATGCTTAATTTTGACACATACAAGTAATTACATCAATTTAAAGCTAATCAAATTTAGAGGCATTTACAGGCTCACAACCTCTTTTTGTATGTATTTGTATTTAAATGTTGTAGATAATGTAGGTAAAATTTTTATCATTTTTGACAATGCTGATTACCATTATTAATTGCTGGGCCACATTAAGAAAAAGATCAAACTGTGTTCTAACCTTTAAAATGTAAATAATGTGAAAGACCTTGAAAAGATACAAAATTGATGCTGCAGATTTCTTTGACAGCAGGAAATGGCCTTATTGTCCTGAGAATAAATCCCCTAAGAAGTTGAAGATAAAGAGTGTGGAGAGAAGGAACAGGGAAGATGATATCTTTCTTGCACCTTTTAAACAAGGTGGCCAGCACTTTGCTTTCAGAACTATGTTGGAACTGAGATGGAAAAAAATCAGTTATTTTCCATTATAATAACGAAGGAAAAATGTAATTGTTTGCTATCATATGAAAATGATCTGGAATGAAAAATGTAGTGAGCTGAAATGTGAGAGGCTCACGTCTCTCATTCCTGCCTTTTGATGTCATTAAACTCTCTGTGAAGTTAACAGACTCACAAACATGTCATCAATCACACCAAAGGATGACTGTAGGAGAACATGATTATGCAAAGTCACAGACACAGCTGCAGTGTTCAGGTACCTTAATTGATCTACCCATGACAAATGCCATGTTTCTTGTAGCATTTGATGGATTAAAAGTGTATAGGCATTGCTGAAACACACTAATTATTGTGTTAAAAGAGAGCTCTCTTTGATTATTTAGTAGTTTTGGGGTGATGTACAGTGTTAATGAGATGATAAAAAGAACATGGAGTAGTTCACTGACATTTTACAATTACCTGAGAAAGCTGTAGTGGTCAGGATAGACTTCCATCTCTTTATGTGAGAATGGACTTTGGCAACTCAGCTCTTACAATGAATAGACTACCGTAATCTTTTCAAGTTGCCATGCTTGATATTATATTTTGTATGTTTTCTTAAAAGAACAGAAGTTCTTTTCTACAAAAACTGGTCAGTTTGGGTCTAAATATGCTTCCTTTCATGGACATGTCATAGCTGTTATGCTGATTAGACGATGGATCTGATACATGCTATTCTTTTCTGCTGAAGCTCTGTTTTGGTGAGACTTTGCCATTCTCTTACCCTCACAGTTGTGTATCATATTATGGGATAACAGAAATTTCTTTCCCTTCAATCTGATGAGAAATAATTCCAGTACAGGCTGAAAATATGTGTCTGACATATCACTAACCTACATCTGTCCAGATATTCTGATAGTCAGGACTTCTGAAAAAGGATCTACTGGTGGTGCTTTTGGGAACCTTTGACTGGCTGTACATAGAGCAACTTAGGGGGTCTCTTGCTCCTTGCAGCAGCAGTATTGTGGTTATGAGAGATGTTCTGAACTTCTCCATTAGAGTAAAGGCATTTTAACAACATTAAAATACATATTCTGTTCAAAACCTAAACTTGTCTTCACACCCCTTGAAGGGTGATTGATTTGCCTTTGTCTTCGAAGAGGAATGCAAGATCACATTCTGACTGCAAAAGTATAATGAAATATTGACATGCTAGAATAAATCACTGTCACCAGTGCTTAGAACTCTCGCTCTGTTTAGCTTTGTTTAGACCTGGAAACTCTTCTCCTTGGTAGATATTTTACAGTCTTTCAGTATGCCATACTATATCTGAAATGACAGCTCAATTAGCATTTACTTTCTAATGTGTGTTTTCGGAAAGACCTTTAGGACCAGTTCTGTCCCACAGTCTTTCTGATTTAAAAGGTCATTAGAATCTGCCTGAACACCTCCTTCTGCTGTTATTCTTTCAAGCCGGGTAAAGGTTAAGAGGCATTTGTTGATTCAGTGAGGTAGATGACTCATAACTTCTGGGTATAAGAGGGGGAAGTGGCTGCCTGAAAAGATATAATCTAGGGTGTGGGCTCAGAAGTCCCAAAGTAGCCAGCAACAGACTCTGAAAAATGAAACAGCATCAACTTGAGCTGAAGTTTATCTTACTTTCTTTATTAATAAAAGCAAGTCCTTGAAAGGCACTGGAACAGGATTTTATTTGTGCCTGAAGAGCAAGTGACTAAGGTACCTAGTCACAGAAGGGAGCACCAAAGACTAATACAAAAGGCTTTTCTGAGATTATGCGAGATGAACAGAGCAAGATCATAATACTGAACAGATTTCATCAGTAAACTTGCATAACCCAGTTTATACCCTCTTCTTAGTTGGTTTGGGTTTTTTTGAAAATATTTTGTTGAAACTTCTTTGTTCCTCTATATTAACTGGCACCTGCATTCTCCTTTGGCCTCACCAAAACAGGTACATAGCATGCAGCATGCTTAGAAACAGAAATACAACTTTGGATTTCTTTCTGTGTGGGATACGAATGAAATACATTCAAAGTGAACATAAAATAAAAGTAAACTGAAATCATTTAGCCATGTTTTTCCTCTGACATTCTCATTTGCCACATGGAGAAATGTCTTGATATATATCATAAAAATAATCTCTTATATAATTATCTCCATGACACTGCTAAATTCAATTTACCTTTCTTTAAAAGCATCTAGCTACTGAGCAGACTTTTCTTCGTTTCTGAATACAAATCATCTGTTCTGTCTGCAGTCCACATCGAGTTGAATTTTTCTCCCATTCCATCATAACACTTTCAATGAGATTCTGATTCTCATTACCTTCAGAGGACCAAGTCTAACAGTGTGCCTCCTTCTATAAAGGTCATTTGTTCCTGCAATCTCATCTCCTCAAGAGACACTGGTTTCTGTTACATTCAACTGATTATGTTTTCCTCACCACAGCTGAAATTCAGATCTGTATTTAGCAACTGCTGTCTTTGCTGCAGATGAATTTTCATGTTGCTAACAAACTTAGAATGAGTGCTTTGCAGTAACAGAAATTTCTTCTAATCCCTTGCATTTTTAGTTTATTGCTTCAAATGGTTGCTTTGAAATTAAGGCACATGTAAATCTTCCACATCAGTAAACCTCAGTAACAGTGATGTTATGACCCAAGATTGAAAGGTTAAGCAGAGTACAAGAACTTGCAAGGATAGGACAAAGCTGTCCCTGAGCCTGTCTTGTACAATTTTGGGAACAGAGGCAATGGGATATTATTTTGCAAGCTGTTCCATTTTGTAGCAGTTCAAAGCCAAAGCAATATGTATACAGGATCTCTGGGCTTTTCATCAATGTGAATATTTGTGAGCATATAGGAGCAGTGGATGTGTAGCCAAAACTTATTGTATTCCACTAATATTTATTTGCCACAATATTTTTGGGTCTTTGGAATAGGAATATATTCTAAGGAACTTTCTGAGAGAAAATAAGTCTTGCCTTGATTCCACCTAGGGTTTACCAGGAAGTCTTAGGATACTTTGAGATACAGCTCAAGCTCACAATCTGCCATCATCCTAGTTACCTTTCTTCTCTCTGCTTTTACATCCTTGTAAACTATTTCTTTATTTTAGGTGTTCTAGCTCAACTCCTTATGATATCATGTACAGTCAATGTTCATGTATATGTGGTTTTAGAAATGAAGTTTCTGCAACCTGTTTCTGTTTTTAATTCAATTACATTTTATGATAAACTTTGAATTTTATATAGCTTCTGATGACTTAAGAGTTTACTTTCACAGCTACCCTCTGCCAGGTTAGTCCCCCCTTAGGTTAACCTAAGACTGACATTCACTCAGTTCTTTTCCCCCAAAATCTATTTATTTTTCTTCTTCAATAAATAGCTAAAATTTTCCTCAGTTGAGCAGTTCTATTTAGGAATTATGAACTGCATTTCATCTGCATAGCCATCTCTGGCTAAAACAAGAATGTAAATTTACACCTAAGCAATCAGTTCATTGCATAGAAATGAGACAGTGGCAGATAGGTGCAGTTAGTTGCTAAAGGGTATGGCTCATACAAGTGACAAGCACAAAATTCCTTTTCTAACATTTTCTGACTGTTTCAGAATCTTAGAGTCCAAGTCAGAAGGAGCTCATTGATTTTATAAACAATAAACTTAGGAAACAAGTGCCATGATTTTCTCTTAGGCCATTTTTCATTAATGTGACAGAATTAGGTTAACATAAGCCATCTTTGATTTGTGTTAGAGTGAGAATAGTGAGGTAGTATTTTCTTTCGTAGAAAATTAAAGAGTATGTGAATGCCATTTTTTTGCTCTCATCTCCAAATATTTAGTGCTATGGTATTTCTATAGTATTCAGTGCCACACAGAATTATGTAGACATGTGTTTATTGCATTTGCCACTTTTTAGGTTAATTGAGTAAAGCACTCAATGAAAAGGAAGAAATGATCTTTGGAGACCTACTAGCATATCCATTCCATTATTTGTCAAGGTTCAGATGCAACGCTTTTCACCTTATCTCTGCCCTCCTCACTATATTATATTACAAATACAATAAATACACTCTCACTCGACCTTGGAACTGGACTGGAAAGGAGCTTCTTCCCTGAACAGAGTTTATTCCATTAAAAAAAAAAAAATCACTATAATGTTGCTGAATTTTGTAGCCTCTAAATCTCTTCGTCCAGTCCTTTGCTTCTTATGCACAAAATACCACTTGACACCATGTGTGCCTGCTAAGAAATCTCCTGCTGGAGCATACTTCCCTTGCTGTCTGCATAACACAGTAATGAAAAGAGACATTCAGTAACCTGAATCTTCTCTTTCAGCACACTGAGGCCATCCTCAGGCATCACTCAGATACATCCTCCCACAAAGTGTTATGTCTCCCTCTAACCACAGCAACTCAGCCTTGCCAGTGCACCGCTCATTACAACTGTACCATACAGCTCACATGGTGACATCCTCACATATAATCTGTCTGCATCAGTCTGGCTCATGCCCATTTGGGAGGGAAAGCTGAATGAACATGTTACTACATTGTGAGTGCTAAAAGGTCAGGCAGCATTCACCTGAGATGAATAATATGCTATGTCAACTTTTTTTTTTTTTCTTGTATATCCTAAAGATGTTGCTTGTAAGAGTTAGTCAGCATTTAGGTAACTAAAGTTGTCCTGCTAATTTGCATTTGAGACAATAACAGTCGAGTGTATGATACACTCTGTAACTACAAACTTGCTTCACAGCTCCCAAACAGTCAGTAATAATGGAATGAAAGTTTCCCATGATTGAAATATTTTAAGTGTGACATTACAAGCACCAAGAGAGAAAAATCACAGATAATATCTGTGTCCTACGTTGTTGACGATCTGTTGAGCAGTAGTACAAGAACTTTTAATGTCTGAGAGAAGAAACAATATGCGAATTCTTCTCCCTTCTTTTTTTTTTTTTTTTTGGTCCTTCAGGAATCAGTGCTGCCCACCACAAATCTCATACTTTAACTTCATTTGCATGAACAATGTTGCTCTCTGTTGCCTATTGTCTTCTGCTTCTTCTACCTGTTTTTATGACAGGCACCTCTGATTGGAAGGGCACGCCTTTCCTTAGTTAAAGTACCTGGCATGAACTGGCAGGTAATAAAAGCCACTCCCTCTGCCAAATTTTCTCAGTTCAAGTGCTTTTGAGGTGATCTATAGAGGCTTTCCAGCATGCTTTTAAAATTCCATTCACTGAGGTCCTTGCAAAAACTGTACTGATTCTAGGTTATTGAGAATATTCAATTGATATGACATGAATCATGCTGTTATTTCCAGATGTGCATGAAAGGGAGTTTTAATATCTGCCAGTCCTCAAGAAGAGTAAAATCTGCTGGGTGATTTGTGTATGACTATACTGGCTAGAGTGACACCTTAATTTGATGTCTTTACTATGCTCTGTTACATCAAGAGACAACAAAGCTGAATGTGTATTTTGGAGAACTTTGTAGCAGTAGGTGGAACTGCTGACCTTTAAAAAACCATGATTCTCACTGTTGGTTTCAGTAGAGCTAGTAGTCTGTATAGTAAAGGTTATGATGAAAAAGCTATGTGAGGGGATTTTTTTCTCTACCTGATTTCTGTCACTTTGATTCCACCCTGGGAAATCATCCATGGGGCAGCAGTGACTTGAACATAGGCAATGAGCTGACCTGACTGACTTCTTGGAGGTCTTAGGAAATAAACTTGGCACGCAGAAGACTTCGAAGTAGAGCGGTATGTATGCCCATTAGTGTCAAGGCTGCATTATACTGCATTTCAGACTGAGATTTCTGTTTGTTTTCTGGTACAGCCTATTTTAACTTTTGTTATAATGATATATGTTATAATGTTATTATCTAAATGTTATAATTTATATTATTTCTATGATAAGGCATTAAGAAAGGAAATTTGCTGGCTGAAAGTCTGTTACTGAGTGATTGTGTGGACAACATTTAAGGAAGAAAAAATGACAGTTTGAACTCACCATACCATTCTGGAAAATCTCAGCCAGTCATTTACCAAAGAAGTAGTGAAAAAGTGCATGATTTTTGTCATCTGGCCTACAAATAATTATTGGAGTCCCTGTATCTCACTTATATCAGTTCCCTATCATCTCAGCTACCTGTGAAAGTGTTACTAGTGCTGAAAAATGAGTTTGGAAACACACACATAACTCTGCTCCTACCAGAAAGACATACTTGAATAGGTTTTCCTAATCAATTGTCTTAATAATGTTTCCTCGATCGATAGGAAAGGAACTCTTCTGAGAGCTCTAATGAGATTGGCTAAAGATGCAATGAAAATAACACCCAGAGGGACTGCAAGGGATAACCGTTGTTACGCAAGTGACAGTTCCTCTTTTTAAGGATCACTGTTATTTTCCCAAATCAATTCAGAACAGCATGGAAAAGTCCTCACAGGGTCAGAGTCATATCTAGTGATTTTTCTGCTTACATCTGGGCACTGGGAAAAGGTGACATCCTGAGACACAGCTCAGCTCAAATGTGTGCACAGGTTTATGAACTCGAGCATACAAATCCAATGTGCTGTTCTTTTGCTGCCAGAGGTGACAGAGTTACTGCTGCCCATCTTGTGGACAATTGGGATGGGGATCAGTGCACAAGAACTGCTGTACTGTGGTTACTGTAGTGAAAGTTTTATCCATTTGTGGTGCACATCCATTTGTACCACAGAAGACTGTGATGCAGGAAAAAAAAGTTATTGTCTTTCTTGTCCTGCCAACAAGGCAGCCTTTAGAGGGGGTTAAGGCTGCAGATAGTGTAATATGTACTGAAATACTACTTCATTCTTCTGTACTTAAATGGAGCCAACAGGTACAGTCATTGACAAGGGAAGTATTCCAAGCAGTTGTGGGAAAATCAGTAACATCCAAAACATTTGTGGTTGCTGCAGGTTGTCTTGCTTCATCGCAGTGGCATAGAATACTCTGGATGCTTTATACTCCTCATTCATGAGAATCAGGACACACTGATTCGTCTACAGTCATGGAAAGAATGTGCTCAAGGTTGCAGTTATGATTGTACTGCAACTCTGCATAGAGCTGTTAAAGTCAAGTCTTTCACAATGGTTCATTTTCCACATCTCTGATACCAGTAGTGTTGTCTCTGTGAGTGCCTGTTTTGGCAACCAGCAATGTGACAGAGCTCAAAATTCCTTCAATGGTTTTACAGTTCAATTCTCTATAGTATCTTATGCTGAAGGGCAAGCAGTAAGCAAGTCCTGCTAAGGAGACCACATCCCATGTGTGCTCATTTGTGTTCATATTTATACTGTATTTGGCTTTCATAATAAATGCAAATCATAATCTCCCCCCAGTAAACCAGAGAAGTCTGAATGAGACTGAAAGCAACAAGTGCTAAATAGGGGAAACAGCACTGTTAATGTTTGCCACAGCTCACTGAAGAGGTTCTGCTGGGTTAGTGGCATTACCCTGCCACCTGTCTCCCACTCACAAAATACAAAGGCCAAATAGAGCAGCAGCTTGGGGAAAATGCAGACTAAGCATCCCAGTTACTGTCATAGTCTTCACATTTCCTCTATCTCTTATGATAAGGCTTGTGTTTTGTCTTAATCTGTGCATTAGCAGTTAGGAATTTTTTTCTCTCCTCCTCTCCCTATAGGATGTTTTCTTAAGAGAAAAAAAAAACTCATTTGGAACCATCGTAAGAATCAGATGAAAATTAATTACACTGATTTACTTCTAAGAAAGTGTGATGAACCTGATATTAAGACACTAGCAAGATGTAGGGATTGCCAGTGAAGTCTTTAATTCTCCTAAAACCATAACATTCAGTAACTATGACCAGAAAGCTGGTCACCTGGAAATCAAAACCAATGTATAATTGCATAAAGACATTATGCTTGAAAAAATTCTGTCATGACCACATTGATATAGGGCTATACAATTAGGTATGTGTGAAGAAAGAAATTATCTTTAAAAAAATCACCCTCAAGATCTCTGCTCACTGCATTGTAAATATAGACTCTGATCTGAGCCCTCTGCAGTCCATGCAGAGATTTCATGTCATCAGATTTTGGACTGAAGCAGTGAGTGGCTGAGGACTGAGACAGTCTGTGTATTCCACTGTACATACAGGATGAAAACATGCTAGCCAAAAATCATTTTTTGGATAGTTAAGGCTTATCACACTCCATTTGAAAAGGGGTGGTGAGTTTTACTGGTTTACACATCATTGTTTCCATAAAAAATTTCCTTCCTCCTTTGCATTGTGTGTTCAGTAAAGCTATTACTTCCTGCCTCAGATACTCAGTGAACTTTCTTGCACTACTTCATAAATTAAATTTTATTTTAACCTTTTAAATGTATTTTTTTAGGTTAGAAGCGTGTCTAGTAGGTTGTGAAAAAATAGAAATGTGTTCTAAGTTGAAAGTATTTATGCTAAGGTAGCTATTGTTTTAAGGAAATACTGAAGTTAGATATTTCTGAAACATAAGTTTTCGAAGTGATTATTTCCTATGTTACACCTACTTTTCTGTGTTGAAAGGACTAGGCAGTACTGACTGTCTCTGCATGGCTCTGCCCTAACATGGCAGTAGAGTGTATCCATTACTGTGTGCCTAACACAAGCAAGGTTGAAATCTGGCTCATTAAAGACAGAAAGACAAAAATTGTCAAGTGAGAACTAATGACAATGTCAGTTGTAGCTATTGTGTGAAAACAGGTCTATGTGCTCTGGCAAGTTGGCCGTTACATGGACATCTCAAACAAGGGAACACAGGCCAAGGCGGAGACAGCACTGCTTTTGGATACCAGGTAATTGGGCCATAGTTTGCATGGTAGTTAGCCATGTAAAAGTATACTGAGAAAAGATCATGTACTATAAGTTTGATCATGATTTTGAGTAAAACACATGGAAGGAGCAGGTTTTTCTGTGTTGCCCTGTGAGCAACCTAAGACATCTTTCCTCTGAGCCACAAGAGGGACCCAAAAGAATTTTACATCTATCCTGCATATCTGACATATCAGAGGCTAGAACTGGAGCTGAACTGCACTTCACATTGCTTTTTGTTAGTAAGGTCCTTCTGAAAGAAGCCTTGAGTAGATCAGTAGGATGTTTAATGAACCGAATCTGTGTCTGAAGTACTGTAAAACATTAGCACTGTGAATAAATGCACAGTAAGTATCGACACATCATGGTAATGGATGTTTCTCAACCTAAAGAGTATACGCTGAAAAAAGGTAAATGGCAGGAGCAATATTGGGCATTGTGGTAGGTTTGTGAAATAGAATATGCTAGAAATCTGCCAAGTTTTTTTTCCGGGGAAAAAAATTTAGTGTGGACACTAGAAAAGAAAACTTACTAAACCTTGATTCAGCAAAATAATGACATAGCTTAATGGTCTTTTTCACACCTACACAATCCCAGAGCAGACATTAAGTAGCACTTAGGATACTTAAAATGTTCCAGAATCTGTTCATTGGTTGGGTTAAGATGAATAAAATGACAAATTCAAGGATTCAGGCAATAGTTTAAAGGAAACTTCTCTCTTCTCTGGCCTAGGTAGTGTTCTGAACATATCACTAATATTTGTCTGATTTAGGTTCTTAATTTTATTGTATTGTGTTTTGGTGTTTATCCATATCTCTAAGCTCTACTTTCAAAAAATTGTTAAAATTTAACATTTACATACACTTCTATTTAGGTTGGTGATTCAGCCGTCAAAAATTAGTTCCTTTCCTCTTAACTAATTTGGAGTTTAATTTATATTCATCCCAATAGTATGAAGGCTTAGTGTCTACTGAGGTAAAACAAGTAGACTCAAAGCAAAGCTGTTGCTGAGAGAACCCTGGAGAACTGATAATATTCTAGGAAAGACGAGGAAAAGATTCAAGATAAAAACAAGCTTAAAGAACCAAGGCAGATTTAAATGAAAGTTCCCTCAGTGAAAGGACTAGTTAATCTTCTGGTAAATGTGACTGAGGAAGTTACCTCTTCATAAATGTCTGTTTATAAATGTACTATATATATATATATATATGAGTTTGGAAAAGAAGATTCTCATGTGTTTTGACTAGTCCAGCTTTTTGGTTCAGAGCCTTGCCTGAGAGTAGGATATTGCAAAACTTCCCCTCACAGTAGACAAGGAATATGAAGGACATGCCCATTTTTGCTTAGGATGAATAAGCACGTGTTAATTTTACGACTATGTAGTTCAATACAAAAGTTAGTTGGTAATCATAGTAATAGTGGAATGATGGTCATAATTTAGGAAACAGTAAAATTCACAGGAAATAGATTGTTCCATGGAAATTGTGAATGTTCAGGGCTAGAAAAAATATGTAATATTACATTAGCTATTAATGTATCTTAGAGGAGTTAGAGCTAATGAAATAACAGATCTGCTTCATCAGAAGAAAATTACATCAAACATACAATATCTTTAAAGAAATTTGAAACTATAGTGATTCAGTAATTTAACTTTTAGAGTGCTTTTGATACTTCATAGTTAAAAAGTTTATTAATATCTCCTTAGAGAAAGGAGGAGAGCCACCTCATTTAATCAGAAAGCCACAGACATTTGACTGGTCAAAGAGTGAAATCCTTACCCCTAACTTTAAAGAATATTCTCTGTTTATAGATAGATTTTTAAATTTCATTAAAAGTATGCCTGTGAAAGCCCTGAATTCCCTTACTTTATCTTTAAGTATTTGCATCTTGCTTATGTATTCTCCAGAGAAGACACAAGTTATACAATTTGTTAATTACCTATTCAGCCAATTTTGTTCACTTTATGAAAAAAAATTAGAGTAGAAAGAAAATGATTCATTGCCCCAGAAAAATTTACTATAAACAATGATAGGGTTTTTTTCCTCTGGATTATTTCAGCAGTTTTTAAATGCATCACTTCATAAAATTACTTAATGATTTGTTTTCATCTCTACCAGTATTAAACTTTTAATGTGCTTGACTTTAGTACAATCTCTCTTTAGTGGTTTTTGGGGTAAAAAAAAAAATTAAAGCTTTACAATCTCAAGATATCTAAAACATAGATGTACAATCCAATAAAAACAACATACTTTTAGGAAAAGGAGAATTATCCTTTCAGTGAAATGCTGGGTTTGACTTCATGGAGGAAGCTGTGAGGACATGGAGCTTTTCATATCACACAGGAGGTATTCTAAATGTGACAACTGAATAATGAGCAGGAATTTCAAAGGAAAACTACTCCTGTTAAGTTTAAAAGGAGTTTACTTGACCTTAAGATTAGTAAAATTGAGCCTTGTATTATTTCTTTACCATTGTTACAATGAAACTTGCTTCCTGTTGGCAGCACAGTACTGTCCCTGCTACATTAGTTTTCACTTTCATCTTACTTGAGCTACCTTAAAAGTTTTTTGCTGCTCAGTGCAACTTGGGAATGGAATGGGAAGTAGGGCCTCCTCCTTTGTGTAGCAATGACAGTAATTTTTAATTAAAATTAAATATATATTGAAAATGCATCAGATTTGTTCCTGTGGCCCTTCCACGCTTAGGACTGTTAGCTGGCCCATGGATGATGTTGCAGTAGTACTGCAAAGGTGGCTAGCACAGCAGGAGCTGCTTCAGATGGAGACTGTGCATGTGAAGGATTACCAAGGTTTTGGAACTAGAGTGGAAGACCACTCATAGGCAACAAATATAAAGGACTTTAGTGTAGCTTTCCTTTTGGAGGTGGTAGGGAGGGGGTAATTAGATGGAGTTGGAGCTTGATATGTTTATGAATTAAATTATTTGATTTCTTAGTATTGCCTTCATGATCCAGAAGATGTGTTCTAGTTCTGTGTTTCTAACATAAAGCTGCATTATATCTAGAAATCAGAACAACTGTAATTGGGAAATCCTATCAAATAAATACTGTCAGTAGGAAGAATAGGTGTACTTTAAAGGACCAAAAAAAATCTCAACAAATATATTTATAACCCTCCTTCACATTTCCTTGATCTATCCTTTAGAGAGGCCACTGAAATTTGAGAGTGAAGGTTACATGCAAGACCATTAACAATTCTTTATCTCCCTTCTAATTTGCAGAAATCTCAAATATCAAACCAAGAAGCTAATTAAAGACATGATTCCAATTGCAATGATCTTTTCTACTTAAAGTGACTCAGAAATTGCATAACCACCTTCCATTATCTACCAGTGTTTTCAGAACAAAAGCAGCTAGTCTACTGGGAAAAGATAAACTTCTTCCTGTAAAGTATTTCTCTGCAAAATAAGCTTGGATTTAAAAACAAAATTTTAAAGCTTAGAAGTGTTTTTGTTATTTGCCAGTCCTTCACAGTTCTATTCCCTAGGTTGCAGCTGCACATCATGTCAGTTTGACAGGCATGAGAAGGTACCAAGTTTTTCCCACTGCTTCTCAAGGGTTTTTATCCTCCTGGATGTCTCCCTGTGAGCATATGCAGAGTATGTTTCCTTTGAGTGCCTCCAGTATTAATTGGGCTTCAGTTATGCAGTCCTTCTCCAAGAGGAACTTCCATTCATGCTTATAATGGTAAGAAGAAGCATACTTAGTGTGTAGGCAATGCATCATTTCTTTAAGACTTGATTTGAAATTAAGACACATACATTTAGGTGCCTATGGATGGCTTCATATGAATGAAGAATGTAATCTTCTATTATGACCACTGATGATCTTGCCAATAGCCTGTGAAGTCTAAAGAAAGATTTAGTTTAGATGCTTTCATTGTTTATGTAGTAAATTGAGACAACAGAGCCATAACATAAAATCTGTGAAAACATCTGTGCACAAATCTGTGGCAGAGGGGTTGGACTAGATGATCTTTCGAGGTCCCTTTCAACCCTTAAGATTCTGTGATTCTGTGGTTCTGTAGTATATTCAATACTCTCTTGGAAAATTTTAAAAAATATCCTGTGGATTTATACAGACAATAGACTTTTTATCAGACACTGATAAAAAAGAAATATTAAGCTCCTATTGGTGGTAGATTTCCCCCGAATAAACAACTTTTAATGAAGTTAAACACAGTTATCACTATGAGAAGCATATAAAAGCTATTTACCAGAAGAGTCTGGGAAGTGAAATTCGACCCTTCTCAAGTTACTGTAACATAATGAACTCAGCAGTGACCTTGTCTTCTTACAGCCTTTCTTCTGCCGTATCTCTTAATCTCTGATACTGAAAACTCTTCTATTTCTGTGTCTTAAATTCTCCTAGCCTATCAATTCTTCTGCCCTTAATTGTGCTACCTACCTGTTTTATACAAATAACTGAAGAACATTGTAAGTTTAAGCTAAGGACTCTTGTGGCTGACCTCTTCCAGCTTGGGATTTTGTTTTGTCATGGTAACATGGATGAGGGAACTGCAAAACTGAATTTCCACAAGGGAAAAGCCTCAATGCCAAAGACAGTTTCTCCTACTCAGTCATTTTCTGTGCCAGCACCACATTCTGCCATCCCCTCAGATTTTCTGACACAGCTGCTTACAATATTGTATAATTGAATTAATTTTTAAAAGAAAAACAAAACAAAACAAAAAACTCTCAAACAAAAACTCCAAAAAAGCAAACTCACCACCTTTCCTAAAAAAAGCATTATTTTTACCTGAATTGCACCAATGAAAAAATTCGTCCTGTGGCCCATTACATTTGCTTTGATAGCGGTGGTGGTATGAGGGGCTGCAATGTAGACATTACAATACATTTTATGCTGGCTTCCTTGACAATTTAGATGTATCATATAATCCTGAATTCATAAGTTGCCTTCTTTGCCTAATTATCACTACTTTTCTAATAGAAGATTATTAGATTAGCTAATGGCTTCAGGCTGCTTCACTTCTATCTGTATACCATTGCAGCTGCAGAAAAGCTATATGAAACAGCAAACTTTAAACTTATTTTTTAAATAGATATGACTTTGAATAGAAAAAAAACCACATGGATATTTTATAAATTCATGTTTTGTTGTTTAAAGTAAATATTCAATATAAATATAAATTTAAAACATCACTATTATATTTTAGTTCAAGCCCCAAAGCACAGTTTTGCAGGTAGATTTTGATTCACAGACACAAAATTTGGTATGCTTGTCTTCAGTAGTACCTTACCCATTATTGATATGCATGTAAAAATGTATGGAAATTACTAAACATTTCTTGCATACTCTTTGTTTCAAAATACATTGTGCTTGCTTACAGTCCTTACTCGTATTTCTCATCACAAACAAAGTAGCCTGGAACTTTGATCCCATATTTCAAACAATTTACTTAGTAATGGGTACATCCAGTGCAATTTACTTCATATTAGTATTGATTCAGTTCTTAGCACAAAGTTAGTAATATGAAATTAAGTACTTTTCCTATCTGCAATCCCTAATCCAATTCTATTATTGATGCATTTTTGTGTGGCTGCTCTATGATTTATTTGTCTCCTTTTTTCTGTTAGAAACACAGCAAGTACAGCAGGGGCAAGTATACTAGGTAAAAAGCAAAGGTTAGTTAATAGCTGAGCAGTGTTCAGCATCATCCAGGTGGTGGGAAAGGGAGCAGCTGGATTTCCTTTTTGTGCAGGCTGTTTGCCCTTTCCTCAACCAAAGCTGCAGCTGTCCCTGTCTGGCAGATTGTCTGATATGAGAATATGTAGAAACTGAATCTGATTTCCAAGTGCATTACCTTCAGTGGTCATCCCTCTTTTTTTAAAGACTGTGCAAAAGTAAATTTAATTATTTGGCTATTACAACGCTTAAAAAAATTCAAATCATAAAAATAAAAAATATTATTGTACTTGCTCTAGTTAGTTACAAGATCAGCCTAGATAATGAGTTCTTTTATGTTGTACTCTTAACAATGAACAATTTTGAAAATCCCACTTAAATTCCATTTTTGTTTTGATATTTCCTACTTCGTCCATCATTTTTTCCAGCTCATGTTTTTTTCCATGTTCCATATCATTCTCCATTTCTTTACATTTCCTATTTCATATGTCTTTATTTTGAAAGTCATTTGAAAACAATATTTGTCTGGTAAGAAATTTAATATTTAAATATACTATCATACTAAAAGTTTTGCTGTGGTTGAACACCAGTCCAAAGAAAACTTCAAAGTTTAAATACTGCTATATGAAAGGCAGAAAAGCATGTCTCTAAAGAATTCTGACGGCTTTGAAATGTAGTTTTATTTTCTGTCAGAACTGAGCCTCTGAATTCTTCATACAGTCCAGTAAAAATAAAATCTGCTTTGAAATGATTCAGCAAAATCATCTGAAATTTTGATGGACTCTCTGATGTTTTTATTTGATTTATTCTAAAATAAGTAATATGTTTATTATTATATATGTTATGCCCTTTTCACTTCACACCTGTGAGAAACTCAGCAAAACAGTCAACGTGTCATGTTAGTCCCTGGCAGAAAAATGTATTGTGAGCTGTGTGAGGAACCAGAGAGGATGGACTTAATTCAAAACCAGCTACAGTAAAATGTACTGTAATCAGTGTAATATCCTATAATACCATCCTTAGACTCACATTCTAAGGAGAATTGAGAGTCTGTTAACTTCATCTTTGTTCAGCTGTCTGTTTATCAGATTGGAATGTCCACAACCATATAAGGCCTTAAAAAAGAAAACAAGTCAAAAAAGGGTTCATATCAAAAGCTTTTGGTTTTGAAAATGCAACCAATAGTCACAATATTCCTGTGACAAACAGCTAATCATATGCATAAATGAATATATACATATATTCATACATTTTAAAATAATTGTATGATTGTCCTTCAGTGATAGCATGTTCAGAGGGTGACTGTAAACCCTCTAATTTCTTTCTCAAATTATTTTCTAAATGTTAGGATCTTTGCCAGTGTGTGTATGTTCTAGTGACCTTTTTTAATTGCTCTGGCATTTCCATTACAGCATTTGCAAATTGCCATTAGTTTATTTGCTGAGTTGCCAATTGTTGTATTATGTTTGCCACCTTTGCTTGCTGGTAATATCACACATTATTCTTAGCTGTACATCTCAAAGAGCAGAGGGAGGTCGGTGTATCTTTTTCCCTAGCTTCAATGTTCTGGGGTTATTTCTAGATATAATCATTTCAATGAGATAGTATCTTTCCACCCAGCAGACCCATTTAAAAGGCTCATCTCTGAACTTACATGATTTTTTCAGTTCAGAGGATAACAATAGCAGCTCTGAGTACCGTACATGTAAACTGATTGATGCTGCACTGCATGGTTAAAAAATTATTCTCAATCATGTTGTTACAGTTTATTTTCATATTTTTTAAATGTTTAAAAATATCTAAAGCATCATGTTAGCTCAGGTCCTCCGACATACAGTAAAGCAACGCACAGGTGTTATATAAGTGTTCTAAAAGTCTATGTCTGATAACTTTATTTAGGAGAAATCTATTTTGCAAAAAGTAAAATTCTTGTTAAAACTGAAATTTCTGTAATACTTAAAAGATGTAGAAGTCTAACAAAAACATTATTATAGAATAGAAATTTGGATGTTGATAGACCCACTTTCCATGTGACTCTATTCAGGTTGTTTTTTCACCTCTGTATATACCTGCTTTTCTAAAACAAACAAAGAAATAAATAAATAAATGTAGGTGTTACATGTCTGGGGGCTTTTCTCCTAATTGTACATCTTTTATTTCTGTTTTTAATTTCACATTATTTGCTATCTATTTACATTTTTGTTTGTATTACTATTTCATCAGATGCTGGTGTGTTAAATCAGATTTAATCACCACCCAGAGCAGATTATTGCAAACTTTCTAGAGAAATGTATTAATCGAGATCACAATAATTCAGAGGGATTACCAACCTGTGAGATTTATGTTCAATTTAAATATTTATTTAAGTACAGTCATGGAAATACCTTTTGCTATGAAGCCACACACAACTGATAGCTTTCTATTTTCCATCAACTTCCAATAGTCATATACAGCAGGTGTTGAGCACTAATCATCATAGACTAAGGACTTCCTAACACTTATCAGGATGTTTTGGAATACCAGTCCTCCCACTCTTTGTATTAACCTTAATTTTCCATTTTCACTTCCTTGGTGTCCTCCCAATCAGGGAGGATCTTTCCTTTCGTATATAAACTTCTCTGACATTGAAGATGTGAAATCTACTTATTTAGAATCATAGACATGGCATATGTTTAAGATCAGGAAAGTTAATATATTGTGGTTTGGGGGCAATAGTAATAATCTACATCACCCGCTCCTTCAAAACACTGCTTCTGATGATGCTAGTTACCTATTCCTTGCAACCTCAAAAAAGGATGAAAAAGGTCATGCTTGATATATTAAGAGCCTCAAACAAAAAGTTGGATTTATATATTACAAAATTTTTTTATTGGCTAAAAACAAATCTAACAATTTGCTATTGGAAGCTAACACAACTTAATGAAAATGATCTTGAACACAAGGTGTTTTTTTCTATTTCTGTCTCATTTAAGACCCTTTGAAACACCTGGACCAATTTGTTCCAGATGCTTAACAAAACACAGAACAAGAGAATTGTGCCTTTAATAAATTCAGGAATTAACACTGACAAAAAAAACCAAACCAAACTGCAAACAAAAAACCTAGGAAAAGCTATAGTGATGTGACTTTGGAAAGATGTGATGTGACTCGCGTGTGTGCAAACTGTATCACAGTATTTGGTGAATCTACACCTAAAATAATCTGGTGGGTTGGATGTTCAAATTGCTGACAACACTGGGAACACCTGGATGTTCAAATTACTGACAACACTTGGAGCACCTAAGTAACATATTCCGAAAGGTTAATAAAAGAATCAGTACAACTGAGGTACCAAAGAACCGGTTTACAGCTATTAAAATCGTTAATGTACTTTCTAAAACCTGGAAGCATTTGGAGGATGTAAGCATGTAAAGAACTTATTAGAATACTCCAAATGGAAGTGGCTAGCTGTGATGAGATAGCTGAAAAGAATTTGAATTTTTCAGGAAAAATAAGTTTGTTAACCATGAGATCTTTAAGCAGTTTAAAAGTCCACTTATGGGAACAATAGGAGCTTTAAGTTTTACAGTAAAAAAACATACGTGGAGAATTACTTTTACTAGGCAGAGGAGGAATGAGATTATTTCCTGATAATGTTACATCGCTGACTAACTCCTGAGTAATCTGAATGTAATTTTCCCTATGAAAGCTCTTGACTTCTGTCTGGAGGTGCTAGAACAGCCCTGTGAGCTCTGAGGAGTCAAAAGAAAGAATAAGTCGTTTAAGCCTGAGAAGGATCCAGAGCTCAATTCTCTGTCCTTCAGTAAGCACCAGGACATAGCAAAAGCAAGCAAAAGAGCAGTTACTTTGGTTAATGTAATAAAGCCTGGGTGTTCCATGTGTTAGGAGACATACAGGCACTCTATTTATCCATATAACTGTATTGCTGGGTCTGCATATGCATCTGAAGTTAAAATCCAACTCTCATCTCAGAGAAGGCGCTTGTAGGTACTTTCAAAGTTGGACAAAAATTGAAGCTAAGAGAGATGATTCATTGGCTAATAACTTCTTGTTCATTATCTACACTTCCAGTATTTCAGTTTTCTTGAGATTTTAATATTCTATCCTCACTTTGATACAAGCTAATGGAGAGTCAAGCAATTTTCTTTTTCTGAGAAAAAAAGGAAAATAATAATTACAGGTTACATTGTTCCTTAGAAGTAGACACTCAGTGCTGATATATTTAATATTACACCCGAGGAAATCTCTCAAACTGACTCTCAGTACTTCTTTCTATTGCTAAAGCATGCCTTCCTACATCGTAATAATTTAGTTAGACAGCTTTTCTACTGTAGCAGATTTTTGAGTTTTTCCAGATCTTTGTATGAAAATTTATTCTGACAGCTCCATGTTTGGTCCATCACATTTGCTACACATGTTTTTTTTTTGCATTTCCTCTATGTGATTTTAATAATAAGACTTTTATTTTTCAAGACTTCAGGTTTATTAATGCTTTTGGATCAATATTCACAACGTCTCTGTGCAACGGTATTAAAAATACAAAGGAAACTTTTATGTGTGACTGTCTTCTTCTTTGAAGTAATATCTGTAGCTCAATATAATAACAAATTATATAATAAATTAAGTTTCTGGGTAATTGGGAACTGAAAAGAGGAGACTAAGGGAGGATCTCATTAATATTTACAAATATGTAAATGACGGGTGTCAGTAGGTTGAGGCATCCCTTTTTTTCTGTTTTATCCAGTGACAAGACAAGGGGTAATGGGATGAAGCTGGAATACAAAAAGTTCCATTTAAATATAAGAAAAAATTACTTTACTATGAGGGTGATGGAGCCCTGGCACAAGCTGCCCAGGGAAGGTGTGGAGTCTCCTTCCTTGAAGGTCTTCAAGACCTGCCTGGACATGTTCCTATGCAACCTGATTTAGGTTGACCTGCTTCTGCAAGGAAGTTGGACTAGATGATCTCTAAAGGTCCTTTCCAACCCTACCATTCTATGATTCTATGATATTTTTGCAGCCATCTTTGAAGCTCATTTCTGTTACAATTTAATAACCCTTATCACTGGAGATATTCTCACCTAACAAAGAAAGTATGGTATATAGTATTAGCAGGAAAAGAGGAGGGAAAAAAGTGAAATGAAGACAGTTTTTGCCCAATTTATCTGAGTCTTTGGACAAGATTTTCTGTCTTTTAGAAAGATAAGACATTCTGATGCTTTACCTATAGTTGAGATATTTTTAACATCTCTTTGATATCAAAGTTTAGGGTCATACTTTCCCAGAAGACAATGTTGATATGGTCTTTCTCTTTTATCCAGACACTAATTTTCTTGAAACTTGTAGGCTTCAGAAGTCTGAAGTATTTTCTTTCATATCAAATGTGAATAAAATTGACTGACAACTCCAAGTTTCTTAAGCGGAGGACACAAAAAGTGCTTATACCTACACGTAGATACAGTTTGATACTTAAACTCTGTCTCTGTAAGAAGCAAGGCTTGAAACTACATGACAAACCTCTAGGGAGTTCTTCAATGGCTTTGGTCCTTTCAAATCACGTTTGGTCCTTAATATATGTATTTTTCCTATGTGCTAGAGGAAGACATTGAAGGGACCTAAGAAAAACAAGCAGAATGCTCAACCACAATTGATTGTCATACCTGTTCATTACTGAGACCAGAATAAGTACTCTGAGAAACTAGACAAAATAACTAAAGGATGCAGACATTGTTGTGTCATCACTGCAGAGTTGCACGTGTTGTAATATTCAGTCCAGACAAAACTAGAAAAGAAGTCCAGGGAGCTTAATTTTTATAAAATAATTTTCAATCCAAAGCCATTGGTTGTGCCTATTAGGTGCGAACTCCAGAAATTAGAGCAATTATGGAAATTATGCCATGCTTCTATTAAAGCATTGTTTCACTCAGGCTTTGGTCTCAGGCCTGTGTCGTTACTCAACATGGCATAGCTGTGATGCAGAGCAGTGGTGCAATAAGCCAGTTTCTTTATCCTAATATGCAAAGATCGTTACATCCACTGTATCTCTGTTCAGCTAGTTCAGCTTCACTATATCACCTGGTCCTTATTGTCACTCATGTTCCTCACAGGCTTGACTTACAGAGCTCTCTGCCACTGTGCAGAGGAAGGCTGGTAGTAAGGGTCTTCTTTAAAGTCAAATCTTCCATAGTCTTTCTCAAGTCACTCTTAAGAAAAAAGCATCTTGGGAAACCAGCAAATTTGCATCTTAGTCTTAATCAAAACGTTGTTCTTTTGCACACTTGCTTCCTCAATGAAGTGGCAGCTCTTTCTGATGCAAAAATTCGGAACTTATGTAAGACAATAATTTTAGATTTTGGGGTCTGTTTGTTCTGGTGAGACCAAGGCAAAAATGAAAACTAATTTTTTTTTTTTAAATTAAAATAGAATTGAAAGGTAAACTGATATTTCACATTAAATACGCGGCAACTATACATAGAACAAATGTTGGTGTCTACTAGCATGAAAGCAAAAAGTATGCTTTTCCAAACACTCACTGAAAAAGCACTCCTGTCTTAGCCCAATGTACAATGTTGTATCCCCCCAGAGACACAGGCAGCAGTAACTCTGAAGTTCTGGCTTGTTCCAGGAGAGACTTCTGAGGGCTGAGAGCTACTGAGGCTGGTAGGGCATGAGATTGCGCTTTATAGCCTCACAGACTTCAGATCTAATGCTAGAAATGTGTCATGCCTATTTATTTCTTTTCCCTTCTCTCCTTTGGAAATTCAGGCTCTGAGAGGGGGAGAGATCAAAGGTTGTACCTTTCCTAACTTGCCTTTTCAGAGGGCAAACATTATTTTGGAAAACTAATGGTTTTATATTTATCTTCCACACATAAAAATCAAACAGTCTTTTCATACATTAATAATGTAACAATATTCTAATTATATTAACATATTAATAATTATTAAAATATTCTACTGATATTGCAATAATTCATTATTATTATGTATTATGTATTTAAAACTTAAATTATTTTATTGCTTGGAATTAGTATGGCCTTTAATATAGAATTTTATTAAGTTATAAATTATAAAGAACATACAGAAATGAAGCGTAGGTATAGCATAGCGTATATATTTTTTCACATATATTACTTTAGCTGAATGTGAGTTTGATCAAAAGGAAATACAGTATGTTAGCACTGAATTGTTTTGAAATGTTTTCAATGATGCATCAAAGAGTTATGTTCTAGCAAAACATTTCAAGTCTGACCTAGCATTTTCTAATGAAGAAAGTCTTCCATCAATTATTTTTTCTCTAACCATCTCTGGCTATTAAGCATTGTTTCTCGTAGGGAGAACATGACATTTGTTTCACATAATTCATACTGATTTCCAGGAGATACAATACTGAGAGATAACTTCAATTAATGTGTGATGCCTACACTGAGATCTGGATACTGTAACGTTTGCCTCTGTCACTGTGATGCCTTGCAGTAATTGTACCTGCAGAAAGAAATGGCAAAGCAGGAGGTCTTTAGTTAATACAGAAAGAATATGATGGTAGGAAGTTTTCTGAAAAGGGGTGGCCATTTTTCTTTTCTTCACCAAATCCAAGCTTCAGACCACCAGTCATGTTTCTCATTTTGGAACTTTTTCTTGTAATGAGGATAGATTGGACTAGATGATCTCTAGAGGTCCCTTCCAACCCCTGCTATTCTATGTTTCTGTGGATCTGTGACTGAGTGAGATGAAGGGTAGATCACATGTGTGATAAAATTTCAACTTTGCATATAAATTTTGCAGACTTGTGCGTGTTAGTTTGTATATGAGTTGGTTGAGAGTCTATTAGATGTATTTTTAATAACTTTTTTTGTTGTCTGAATTTTAAACAGATACTATTTGATGTGTTGGATTAGCAGGGTATGGGTGAAAGGGGTAGGTTACCCAACAGATTTTTAGCTGTTTCCTTTGCTAATTTCTAGCAAAGTCTAGTGGGCATTTTTGCCAAGAGCTGTTATGCATGAAGCAGGGTACTGGCCTCAGCTCTATGGAGCAACCCAGGCACAGCAAACCACTTTCATAGCTGGCAAGTCTGATGGCAAGCCATAGATACTCTTGAACAGACTGAGGAAATGACAGTTTCCCCTAGAAACCTAGGAGCTCTCACTTATATGTGACATTGGCCAGATCAAACAAAGTTTCCTTGTGGTCTAGATCCAAGTCAGAGTCCTCCATCTGAGTAATTTTTAGTAAAAAGAGGAGTCAGAGTTTCTCTCTTCCATTGTTAGTTTTGATGCCAACCCACCGCAATGTTAAAAAAAATAGCAATTTGCAGTTCTAATGTTCAGAAAGAGACACTTTTTAAAAGAAAAAATTATAAAAGGGCAATGCCTGGGGATATGGATTATTCACCTAAGAGATTCCTTTTTCTCCACTGATTCTCTTCACTACATTATAATGCTACATTTTTCACATTTCTATGATCACTGTGGCCAAAAGATCCTGAAAAGCATGCCAGTCCATCAGTTGCATTCCCCTGCTTTGTCTGTGAATTCTTCTATGCATAAGCATACACACACAAAATTGCAATATGACAGGTATCCTCCCCTAATGTTATGTGCTTAATACTACATTGAGACAGGATTATAGAGATCATGCTTCCAGAGCACAACCAAAGACATCTTTAGTCTTTTTTGTATTTCTGCCATTTTAGTTTTGTTTTTTAGTTTACTGCCCGTCAGCTCTGAGTAGAAATTGTACGATATCTTAAATGCTTAAATATCATTAAAAAGATTTACAGCTTTAAATGAAGTGTAACCTCTTTCCTTGTGGCTGTGAATTAGCTCACTTCAAAGCTACTAAGGTTTAAAAACATTTTTAAAGTATGAGATTATAAGACTTCAATCATCATAAGATCTTTCTCATTTCCCTAGATGGTCACATTTAGAAATTGTCAGATCCATCTTAGTTTACTAGCAGAGGATAAAATCATAGCGATCTTATTTTAATTCTGCAGTTTTATAGCCCTTTTATATGACTGAAATTCTGGAGATTAAGAAAAAATGTCTAAGGAAAGATTCAGATTATTTAATTGGTTGTCTCTCAGAGAAATTAGCTAGTCAAGTGACATAAACAGATAACTTTGTGCTTCTATCCTAATCTTGTATGTTTCCATATGAATTCATGTAAGTTTAGCCATGTTTTGTTTTACGAAGACCAGTATTCTACATGCAAAATAGGATGACAGATATGGCTTTCTGTTCTCCTTGTACTTAACAAGGGAGATAGCCGCAGGGAAATCTCCATAGGAAACGTTAAATACCATGTCTTATTCTTTTCTGCACTTTGTTGCGGAGCACCATTGTGTGCCATTAAACAGTTACTGTGTTCTACCCCAGTTGAAAATTCATCAAGATAGCAGAGACTTTGTCTGGGCAAGAGCACATGACTGTGCTATGCACGGAAAGTGTTCACCCACATGTTCATATACTGTGGACAGGACGGCATGTACAAGCATCATGTACATGAGATAAAAGCTTGGCTGAATATCAGGTCTTTTTCCCATTGTGATTTAGGGAATTTCTGGTAATCAAAATACTTTTTATATTGTATATCTCCTGTCTACATTGCTAGATTATTTGTAAACAGAACTGTAATTTTAATGGATGACCTAGCTAATTTTTTGCTTTCAATTCCAGGGTATTTCATGCATTTTTTTAATCTTAAGAGAGCACATCATTGCACAGACTCATGGTATGCAGTTAAAGCTTCTTCACTATGAAGACGTTACAACTCTTTTAACTAAGAATATAAATCTAGTGCAATACATATTGAGAGACTCAAGTGAAACGTACTGTGCAAAACGTAGCAATCTATTAAATCAAGTCTCATTTTCCATCTGTTCAGGAAAGGATAATGGAGGGCAGATTTAAAATATATTTTCACCTTTTCCAGTTATAGTAAAATAGTACTTTAACTCCCTTTATGTCTGTTTTTGTATCATTTTACTGCACATTTACTTTTTTTGATAGCTACCCTCCCTTTTGGGGGAAAGGAAAAAATTGTCTGTTGCTATGTTTACAGTCAGACACCAAGCTCCTCAGCATTCAGCATGATTCCACTCCCAGATGAGATTGTTCTTTTCATAGATTGTCTCTGCTCCTGCTGTGGGCTGTGGTTCCTCCTCCTTGAACACAGGAGGCCAGAACTGCACAGAGTATTCCAGACCACCTCAGCTAGAATCACAGAATCATAGAATCATTTAGTTTGGAAAAGACCTTTAAGATCATCAAATCCAACCATAAACTGACAATTCCACAAAACCTATCCCTGAGTGCAACATCTACATGTCTTTTAAATAAGTCTAGAGATGGTGACCACTTCCCTAGGAAGCCTGTTCCAATGCTTAGTAACTGTTTTGGTGAAGAAATTTTTTCTAACGTCCAATCTAAACCTCTCCTGGTGCATCTCCAGGTCATTTGCTCTTGTTCTATTGCTTCTTACTTGAGAGAAGAGACCAACGCTCACCTTGCTGCAACCTCCTTTCACGCATTTGTAAAGAGTGATCATGTATCTTCTCAGACTTCTTTTCTCCAAGCTACATGTCCCCAGCTTCCTCAGCCACTCCTCATAAAAGTTGTTCTCTAGACTCTTCACCAGCTCTAGAGGTTCTCTAGACCCCTCACCCATCTCTGGACATGCTCCAGCACCTCAATGTCTTTCTTGTAGTAAGGGGCCCAAAACTGAACACAGTATTCAAGGTGCAGCCTCACCAGAGGTGCTTTGCTCAGGGACAAAAAAAAAAAAAAAAAAAAAAAAAGGTTAAAAACAAATACAGCTACTTATTCTGTGATAAATTTTTAACCCTGTATTCTGTCTAATATTTCCTGACGGGAAAGTTTTACAAATGTAAAATCCTGGTACGTATGTCATCTTACAGAATAAAGTGCATGAACAAGCAATCATTAACAGTGTAGACCATGTAATATCTATGTTCTTTTTAAATTAAGAAACTTAATCTGTTGTAGTTAAAAGGAGAGTGAATGAAAAGGAGAATGACTCTCCTTAGAGTCAACTGCTCATACCCCATCAGTAGGGAAAGGCCAGCCAAACTCTCTGGAAGACATTCCTGTCTTCCAGACAAATAAGAATTTTGCAAAAGGAAGAAGAGGTTATATACAGTTTATCTCTGCTGTAGCTTCTTGAACTCTTTTTGTGCAGAAAAAAATTCTAAGAGTGATGAATGATGCTGATAGTACTTTTCTTTAAAAGTTACAAGTTAATTCCTCAATCACATTTAGTAGGGGCCTAACTCATTGGTTTAAAACAACCGAAATGTTTATTATTTACACTTCTGCTCAGTGTCACACATCAGAGTTTGCTAATTGTCAAACAAATAAGCTGTATTGTTTTGTCCATTTTACAAAGTATTACCAACATAAAGTTGTGCTTCTCCAGACATCACTCATTTCCTTAGCTTTTTATTTTGAGGGGAGTGTCTTTTTCTTTATGGTGTTATTGCTTTATTAAATATTAAATATTTAATATTAAATACTATTAGTGAGTCTCCAGGTTTACCCTGAGGTGATTATTTTTATCATTTTTTTCCTTTTTCAAAAAATAAGTCATATTTTAATATATTCCTCTTCTGTTTGGACAATGATGGATCAGAAGGATTTTTTTCGTATTTGGATAAGCAAGCAATGTCTCTGCTCCCTTCTGTTCTGGGTTCAACTCAGCTTTGCTTAGTATTATGTGTCAAAGATTTTGGTAGTCACAATCTTTTGGTTTGTTGAAGAGAAAATAGTGTGAGAAAAGTTCAGAATGTTGCAACATCAACTCTATTATTTCTTTATAAAGAGGCCAAGTAAAAACAATTACAGAAAACTGTTAGGGTCCAAGCTCACAGTACTATTTTTCCACTTGGCCCAAGATGATGCTGGAGGTAACTAAAATAAACAGCCAAACACCAGGGATAAAACTGCTGTAGTCAGAAGGCTAGATCTGTTCCCTGGTCAGTGCATTGCTGTAGGAGAGCCTAAACCTATAACTCCCAGTTCTTTTGTAAACATGGCTGTATAGCCATCAGCAAACAATCTGCCTCTCTTTGCTAACTGGAAGCTTTAGTATTTCTCCATCTCACAAGATATTATGTCTAAAAGAGGTTCAAAGGCTATGGTCATAGTCTCCATGTAAGAGAGAGAGATTGCCATCTGAAAATATTTTAAATCAAAATTCTAGAGATATATGTTGATTCTGTGCCGTGAAGGGTGAAATAAATGTGTATAAATTTACCAGACTTCCTAATTCTAATAGTCAACTATTAAATTAACAGAATCACAGAATCTTAATTGTTCGAAGGGACCTTAAAAGATCATCTAGTCCAACCTCCCTGCTTTTAGAAAAGGATTTCTAAGTTGTCTGCATGATGGAGATCCAGAATCTCATTCTTTTCCATGAAGTCTTTTAAAATGATGAAAGGTCTTTTCTATATAAGAATATTTATTATTACTGTGCAGGAATTATTAACATGGTTACACATTAATCAGCTAGATCTCTGTCATGTTTCCTAATTTATTTCCTAATTGGCTTATATTCTAAAAAACATGATTGTCTAGTTAAAGTGGTCATCTTCATGGGGTGAAGGAATGCGTTATCAAAATTCTATAGGTCCTAGGGAAGTCAGATATGTTTTAAGATTTCTTTTTTTACAAAGACCATGGGTTTAAGTGACTGTTCAATTTTGTCTAGATGATCTGATATTAAAGCTAAATAATTTTTTTAAAGAGTGATTCTTTTTGTCAGAAGAATGGCCTATAAGTAAGCAAATATATCCCTGCAGAGCAATACAGGTACATCATTTACATTTATTGTGTGAATTGCATACTGCAGGACAAGAAGATGAACCTTCCTAATCAAAATCCAGAGCAGACACAGAGGATCTCTTCCAGGGCTGCCTGGAGCTATTGTTCTGCTTCTACCATGGAGGAAATAGTTTGTTCTAGATATTTGCTACCCTGTATTGCTTCTTGCCCCTGCCACAGGGAGACCAAGGATGATACTGTAACTATGTGATGTTTCTCAGTCTGTTCTTCAGGCAGCTCCTCTTTGTGCTGTGCCTTGCAGGACATTAAAATTAAAGCCGAGATTCAACCCTAGCTTACATAATTTTTTAATAAATAAGAACATAAAAAAGAAACAAGCAGTCATAAACGCATATATTGAGCTTTGTTTTAGTCTGTATTTCTTGTTTCTATTGCTAAGATCACTGTAGCTCAAGGAAATTCACATTTGTTTTCTCTGTACATGAGTGGTTCTGACACTTCATGTTGCAAATGTGCATATAACAGCACCTTTATTTAGTGTTAATCTCAACACACAGACTCATAGCATCCGTGGAATACCCCAAGAGTGCTTAAAATAAGACTTAAGAGAAAAATCATTCAAACTTCAGTTTCTTTGAAGTGGAGCACAGAGCAATCAGACTTGTATGAATCAAATTTAAATAGTCCCAGGAAGAAGTATATCCTGCTTTCGACAAATACTCCAATAATATAATAACATAAAAGAAACAACTGTTTATCAAACCTGACTGAAAACTCTGTGTTTAGAAAGAGCACTGAGACTTCCTGTTTGCATGTTTTAACAAAAAAGTGATAGTATTGTCAGCTATTGTAGAGTCCATTTATAACATCTACCAAAGTCAAACATTTTTTCAGTGCTTGCTGCTTCTTGAACAGGTACAGAACACAGACAGCCTTCTCCTTATGGATAGAGACAGCTGATGGACTTCCTCTAAAAATATTTATGACAAACTAAATTTTTCATAGGGAATTCCATTTTCCTTTGCTAATGTAAAATCAAAATAGCAAAATTGCAGTTTATAAATTAGTATTTTTTCACAATTGAGGTTTTCAAAATATTTAAACCAATTTTGAATAATTCTTCTTAAATGTTGTTCATCTGCCACTTTTTTTAACCTTAATTATGAAAACAATATTTTTGGCACTAACTTCTTTTATAACTATCAGAAGCTGGAGAACAGTCTGAAATTGTGGGAAATCTATTTTATGCATGCTTTCCTAATTGACAGCTAGAAACACAGTATAAAAAGAATCAGAATTGCAAAATTTATTCTATTTGTACAAAAAACCTGAAGTAGAACTGTTGACGGATCCACAATTGCAAAAAAACTTATCTACATAGGAATGCAGATAAGCAGGCACTTCTTTATGCAGTGCTGGGAAACATGGAAGATAGCTCCACCACTTGTGCTTCATTATTAGTTAAAATTTTCAAGATTTTTATACACTTCAAACAACTACATTTGCCAACAAAAGCATGCATAAAATGTCCATCTCTTAATTTGCCCTTTACATTGATTGGTTCCTAACTATTATAAAATTTGCAATATCATAGTGATTGGTTAAAAAAAAATATATCAGTCTCTTTGTTTTAGTAACAGCTAAGGTAACCTAACAAATACATATACCAGGATCTTGTCTGAACAGGTCCCAGGGTCTTGTCTTAACAAGTCCTTATCAGGAGTGGTATGTAACTCTTGCAGGTCTTTATGTGATTCAAATGAATACTTACTAAATACTAAAATATCATTGTATCTGCAACAGAACCATAGTGAGAAGGACCTGTTAAGTTCAAACTTTAAAAAATTTCATGCTGACTTTTGTGGACTCAAATTCCCACACAATTTCTTTTGAATTGTACTGTTTCTAGAGTTGTAAACAATTTCCTTGAGACATTCATCCAAACTGCAATTAGGATTAGATAATTGCCTAATGCAATGGTCTTTATGTGAGGGATTGCAATTACTGCAGTGAAGTCCATGGCAGAAGTTCTGGCTGAATTCCCTTCAAGAGTCTGGAGTGAGTATGTGCAGGAGAGGCAGCTGTACTGTCCTTTGGAAAGATGATCCTTTCTTTTCCATCTGTCACACTCTCAGCCAAATCCACTTGGCCAGGTCGCTATCCTCACTGGGCAGGGAGCACAGATGGCAACCTGTGGATTTTCTCCAAATTACATGGAAGTAGGGTGCCCAGATTTCCTGGGACAGGACATATTTTTGAGTTTTTCATATTTTTCCCCTACCTTTTCTTTCAGTGGAAAAATGTGGAAGTTGCAACATAAAGTTCTGCATATTTCAGAGGACTCGGAATTTTATTCTGCCCTTTTTAGCTAAATACTCTTCCCCTGCTTTAAAACTAGACATCATATACTGGAGATACCCAAGAGATATGTTGATATGCACTAGAGAATAAGAAGTGCCTGCTGTGATTGTTGTCAAGTAGCATCCAAACAAAATACATAAACTTTATACTATCCTCTCCTTATAGGTCATAACACTTTATTTATTTTTGCAATCGCAATAGTAACCAGTTGTGAACTGAGGTGACTGGAGCAGCTGGAACCCTTCAAGTCCCTCTCAAACAGTTGTAGCTGCTGCAGACTGCCGGGGCTGGGGCTGCCAAACAAAGTGATGAGAAAACTGGACTTTTTCCCACTATGTGGGTCTATTTTGGTATCTCAACCGTTGGACTTTTACTAGGAGTTTTAATAAAACAGTTTGTAGTCGCTAATTTGATTTTAAGTCTAAGAAGTGTTCCTTTCTCTTGAATGCAAACAGTGCAGTTTCCTTTAGCTGTCTCTGTTAGCAACAAGAGGGATATTACATAAGTTAAACCGTGTATGAAAGAAACCACTTGTTTACATTCACACCGGCCTTATTGTCATATTCCGATGATTCTGAGAACTGGTGTGAAAAGAGCTCTAAGGCTGAACAGAGATAAAAGAATCTATGTGTCTTTGGGGATATTTCTTCGGGCACGTAAAGAGGGAAATGGAGGAAAGAGAAACAAGACAAATATGTAAAGTGCCATTAAGAATTTCATCATATGAACAATGACAGTTTTATAGCCTATTGGAAAACCCAAAAAGGGATTTCTCACAAAATCAATAAGCCTCCTAGAAGATGATTCTAAGAGGATAGAGCAGTACATATCAAAATAATCAGAAAGCTGAAATGGAGGACTATTTAAGCTCTTTGATACCAGGGAACAAGCTGTCTAATATCAAATGGTCTTAGATGAGTTTTCTGTATTACTGTATGAATCTATGGTGTTTAATTTTCATCAGATGAAAGGCTGATCATTTTTGAAACAGAAATGTGAGCCTATAATAAAATTTTCTGTAATGCTTTCTGATCACTATTTCAGGAAACTGTTGTAATTAGGTGGGTGAATGGGCATTTAATAAAGCCTTGAGTAACCTGAGTACTAATCAAAGTGGGTTCTTGGATGACTTCTTTAACTTGTCCTGTAGTTTATTTGCCAAATTCTTCTTATATTATCAGATTTTAAACAAAGTTAATTAATAGGGAAGTCTAGGGAAAATATTCGGTTGCAGAATGGTGTTTTTCATGCTGTGAGCTGTAACACCTCCTGAGGTTCACCAAGGCTTTGCGATTGACTGAAAAGCTTTAGAAAAAGCTTAAGAAATCCTTTCTTCAAAGACAGCTCAGTCCTTGTATTGGAGCAATACAGACAACAAAAAAAAGAATGGTCATGTTTTCAAAAAGTTACAGAATCACTTTTTTTTTTTTTAAATATATATACACAATATATTTTTAATACTATAAGATTTTAGCCTTAGAATTGTTTAAAAAAAAATCCAAGCAAATAAAATGTGATTTAGAGTCTATGTGATTAAAAAGGAGCAAGTTATGAGGGGAAATACGGCACAGCACCCTCCTGATACATAAATCCCACAGCCTCTGGTGTCCAAGGGCTGCACACACTATTCCAGCAGCCTCTTCTTCTGACTACTGTGAGGTGGGCTAACTGAGAGTGAGGTCAGCTGAGGATTTGTTCCGATATACACTTACTTTTTAAAGATTGATGATTACTGGAGGAGTGAACCATTCTCTCCATGTCATTGATACAAAGAAAAACTAAATCAGTGACATATTTAGATGGAAACTCTAGGAGAACAAGGAGAGAATTCATTAAAGGTAAGGAAGTAAAAGTTTTTGAAAGGCCTCACAATAAATTACAAAGTGAACTAGATGGCGAAAAGACCCAAACTCCACAAGTTTTACACGTCTCCTCTTACTTAAGGGGAAACTTAAAAGACACATAGATGAGGTGCAGAGGGATATGGTTTAGTTTAGTAATGGGCCTGGCAGTGTGAGGTTAGTGGTTGGACTTGATGATCTAAAGGTCTTTTCTAACCGTAATGATTTTGTGATTCTGAATATGTCCAAACTTGCAAACTAGGAGGACAAAGTAGGTAAATTTCCAGTTTCCATTGCCTGCAGACATGCACAGTTCAGTTTCTCACACACAAGTCTTCTTACAAAAAGACTTAGAAAGCTTTTGTGCTTGCATTAATGAATGCATTAATGTGCTTGCATTAATAAAGCAAGTCACCTTGTCAGTCCTGTTTGTAAGTGCTGTACCATTGTGCCTCTATATAAATTTATTTTAAGGTAGATTTTTTTTCTTACTGTTGACATTACTGTTGATATGATTTTGCTTCAGGAGAGTCTTGTGATCCTTAATCTGGACATCCTTTGCTGGAGTCCAAGTGTGGTTGTATTCAGGGTAATGGGATAGGGAGCTGTCAAACTCCAGTGGAGAGGCTATCATTATCAACTTTATGGCTGCATCCAGCCCTTACTTATCTGTTGCAAGCTAAATATATGGGAAGCAGTCAAAGTTAATGTAACTCAAAACTTTACGACTTGGTGATTTAGCTTGAAGTATGCTATTTCTGTCCTGCAGTACTTTGATGCTGTAAACTTATAAGCATTTAATTACAGATTGAAGACTAAAAAGGTCTTTGCACCTAACATTTAAAATTCTCCAACTATCAAATCCTGAAGGATCCCCACAGAGTGAGTGTTACAATATCAATAGCTGCTTCTTATTGGAATTTCAGATGATGTCTTGTTCATATATGTAGTTCTCATATTACTGTTTTTCATCTGTTAGGAGCCTGGGAGTCTTGTTAATGCAGCTGAATTTTTAAAAGCTGCTATAGCATATCCAACCTTTGGACAGATATATTAATCACTTTTATTTTAGAGAGTGTATTTAGATTTACTATTCAAATTTAAATAAAATAGATGATTTCAGGTTACTTACCAAGTCTCTGATCTGTATATTTGTTGAAGGCAGTTTATTTTAAAGCAAATGCCATGCACATAAGGCTTTAGGTAGATCGCATTAATGATTCCATTGAAACCCTTGAGTTGTCACTGTTCAGATACAGTATTCTCTGCTATGTTCTACAGTTCTACAGTCAAGCACTGGCTTGTGCTGTTACTAGTCCCTGGGTAGTGGGTAGTACTGGTTGCTGTTTGCTGTGGTGATCCCAGGGACAGAGAAGCCTGTGCAGCAGCACAGAGCAGCCTGCAGCTCTCTACGTTCTTTGAGCATTGGTGCTTTCAACACAGGTCAGGTGAAGATGCAAGGGGCAATACTGCCCGACTAACCTTGGCCATCCCTTCCTCTCCCTCCTGTGGCCAAACACTAGTGGCTCAACAAACCGTTTCAACCACAAATTCACCTCGGAAATTGATTATTGGAGTTTATCTACAATAGCTCAGATCCTAATGCTAATGGAAGATGGAGGCTGAAAGGCAGAGCTGAGAGTGAAGGGGAGGTTTGTCAGCAGCTGGTGCTTAAACTGACTTAAGCAACTAAGATGTGTCAGCCACAGACTGAGATGCACACAAATGAGCACGTAGAAGAGCTTGGTCCAGAGCTGCGCAGCTGAGGGCTGGCTGTTTGCTACCAGCTATCTGACAGCCAATTTTCTCACCTTTGTTGGACATATGCTGAGAAAAGTTCCTGTAGCCTCAGTACACAAGCTGTTTATATAGTGTATGTCCACCACATTAGCAATATACCTTGGTTTCCCAGACTAGTTTAGCCTAGTACAGTTGTAGATGGTTGCAGTTTTTAAAACACTGCAGGATGCCAGTCAGCATTTGACAAGGTTTCAGAGGCATTTCTATGCCACTCTGCTGTGGATTTTAGATCTGACTGTAAAGGCTTGTTCATTCAAGTGCCTCATGTCCTACATTCCCTTTTCAGGGTTCAGAAGATTGTTGCTATGCAGCCACATCTGAGGGCTGTCACAACAGGACACGACCTGATTTGATTATGAATGAGACTGTAGTTCTTAGCTTGGTGGGTTGAAGTTTGACTCAATATTGTTTATGTAGTTTGGAGGGTTCTAATTCAAGGGAGAGGTTACTAAGTTTAAAATGTGCCATTCAAGCTTGAAAGCACTAACTTTCTAGACACACACAAAACTGAGGTGAGATTGCAACTGAGAATGAGAAACAGCAATTTGTCATTAACTTCAAACCCAGGATAATAAGTGCCAAAAAAGTTTAAAGTCCAGGATAAATGTAAAAAAGCCAAACATGGTATGATATAGGTGATAGCAGTTAGATCTTCCAGGAACTTTTAGTGTGCTAATAAATGACAAAGTGCCAGAAGAAATAAAAAAGGAAATGGTAATGGACTTTAACAAGCAATTTACCGAGTCTATAAATTTTGCAATAGTTTAATCATTAATTGTATCCTTTAGCATGATGCTGGGCAAAGTTTATATTTGATATTTTTAAAATTACTCTTTTTTTTATTGTTATTCTCATGTTTGTAACACTTTCACTATTGAACAAAGTATTACCTACCTTGATAAAGATGCTTCATAGTAAAATGTAAGAGGATAAGTCTGATAATGCTTTCTGGGTAACAGTTGGAAAAACTGCTTTTAATTTTTTAATTAGTTTTTTGTACAGTTTCAGTACCTATGAATACAAAATGGGAAAATGTGCACAACAGAGACTGAAATGAGGCCTGCTGTATAAGAAGAGGTCCTTTTCATCCTACCTAGTAGGTCCTTAAGGACATCTGTCTTTAAGAAAGGCCAGCTCTAATCAACCCAGATTTATATTTTTGGATCATTTTATGAGGAACATCAATGACCTAGAGATGAGTATGTTATCCAGAGCCTCATTTTTCCTTTAGTGTGTTGTGGGATTCAGAGGGTAAATCTCCCACGTCACCATTCTGCAGCCACTGGTGGTACCAAGACAAGCTTACTCTTGGAGGCAGATACTGGCCCAAGAGCAAGTGTTGTTGAAGTGCACAGCTACGCTATGAGATGAAATATATCATGGAACATTGTCTCAAGTTTGATGTCAAAAGGAGTTGGATGTGGTATTAAGTAAGCAGGTATAAGGCAAATCTCATTGCAAAATCAAGAAATTATAAAAGAATGCACATGTCTAAAACTAAAGCATGTTGACTTGACTGTCCTCTCTTTTGCTTGAGTGACCCTATTCTTTCTATGCAAGCAGCTTTCATTCTGCACCCTTTTCCTGCCTCTAGCCTTTCACTGCTCATTTTCTGTAGGACAACTAAGACATAGCCTTCCGGATAACTTCCTGTCATTTTATTGCAATGACGCTTCATTTCTGTTTACTCAATCCTCTTTTCACTATTTGAATTTGCTTCTAACTTCATAATAAATCATGACTGTCCACCCTTCTGGGCAGCAGCTGTGTCTTTATTTGTTAGTGAGTAGCTCACTTGTTGAGACTTAACTGATACAAATCTCCCACTAAAGACAGAATGAATGATGTCTGAGTGAAATCAGATTAACTTTTGTTCATAGAATCAGTGAAGACTCAGAGGAAAGGTTTGAATATAAAACAATTCACCTGGGGTTTGTCTCGCTTTTTAACTAGCTTAGAATACAAATTACAGTAAGTATCACATTCTGTCATGTCTATTTATGTATTTCTAAAGAAGTGCATTCTGAGAGACAGTTCCTTACTGCAGATGGATATGTTTGGTTTACTATTTCCTGTTTATTTTCCCACATTTAATTTCCTTGTAAATCCAAAGCTTACAGTTTGTGCTGAGAGAAATTACAATACTTAAACCATATAGTGAAAATATCTGAAAGTCAAAATGAGTGACAGTAAAACACCTTAGCAAATTATTGATTATGAAAGCCCATTTCAAAATAGTTTACTTATTTTAAACACTTTTTTCTTCTGCTTAGCTTTTTTGCTCAATTTACTAGGATACTTGTAAGAATAAAACCTTTATTTTTCAGTGCAACCCTGTTGGCTATCTTTTGAATGGATCTGTGTATTGTTTTGAAGTACAAAGTACTTTAGATGAGGCATGTGCCTTTTCATTGCCTCAAGTCAGAGGCTCTTCAGACCTTTTTAATGGTGACAGAATTTAACCAGATGTCAATGTTACGCCTGTTGAACAAGCCAACATTATTCTTCTTGCTGTTGGTGGAAAACAGGTGAGTAAAGTCTTATTAGTTTGGGCATAGGAGAGTAAGTGAATCTAAATAGTTCCTGGAGACAGAAATAAATACTGCCAGGAAGCAAATGATGTTGTGGAAATTTTGTTGAAATGTGCCACCAAAATTCATATTGTATTTATATTTATCATTTAACTTTGCAATAGAAGAAAATGACAGAAAGGGATGAAATATGGCAGTATGATTTATAATTTAAGGGGAAAAAAATACAATTTCACAGCAAAATAAGAAAAAACAGCTTATAGTAAGACAAAATTGCCAGGTATAGGCAGCCTGTAAGACCAGCAGTCATATCAAAGAAACTTCTGCACAATTTTTATACTGATTTTTAAAACGAGGATGAACTCTTTCAGTCTATTCGGAAAATATTTTAGAACTTTTTTATCATTTTCAGGTTGTTGTATGATGTTCTAAATTGTAACTCCTTATGTCCTTACCTATGTGGTAGTTTCAATGACAAAAATATAGCTACTTGTTGCAACTTCTGCTATGATACGCCCAGCACACATGTGTTTGTAGAGATATTTGTAGTGTATTTGTTTGGCTAGGTTTTGGTAGTAGGGGGCTAAAGGGGTGGCTTCTTTAAACAAAGGGCTTCTAGAAACTTCCCCTCTGTCTGATAGGGGCAGTGCCAGTTGGCTCTGAGATGGACCCACCAAGGCCCAGCTAATTAGTGATGGAGGTAATGCCTCTGTGAATAATGTATTTGAGAAGAGGAAGAAGTCACTGCACAGAGGCAAAACTGCAGAAGAAAAAGTGGGTGAGAATGTGAGAATAACATCTCCACAGATGCCAAGGTCAATGGAGGAGAGGGAGGAGGTGCCCAGCAACTGGAAGAAAGATTCCCCTTCAACCATGGAGGTCCACATTGAAGCAGAGATCCACTTGTAGCCCATGGAGGACCCCAAGTCATAGCAGAGGTATGCCCAAAGGAGGCCATGACCCTGGGGGAAGCTCACTCTGGAGCAGGTTCCTGGAAGGATCTGGGAACCCATAGATAGAGCAGCCCATGCTGGACCATGCTTGCTGTGAAGACTTGTGACACCGTGAGGGGCAGTTTTTTAAGATTCAGTTTTTATTTCTCACTTCTTTACTCTGTTTTGATTGATTGTTAATAAATCAAATCAATTCTTCCCAAGTTGAGTCTGGTTTACCCATAATGCTAATTGCTGAGTGATCTGCTTGTCCTTATTTTGACTTGCAAGACCTTTGTCTTATATTTCTCTCTACCTTGTCAAATTTAGGAGGGGGAGTGATAGAACAGCTGTAGTGGGCACCTGGCACCCAGCCAAGGTCAAACCATCACAATATTACAAAGAACACCAATAGCAGAGGCCACTGTACAATGCTATGTGAGTGCAATGACAATAGCTATAAGTATCTTCAGTGCTTTGTTTTCTTAATGAAATTTCTTTGCCTTGCTTGCTGTGCCATTGTTCTTGCTTTGATAAAGACAATTTTCAAGCAGCAATTAGTATAACAAATTCTTAACTGTTGGTGTCTCAGCCCTGGAATTTCTGGCAGGAAAGCCAGCAACATGACTTATGGTGCATTCAGATCATATCCAAGATAACGTATAAGAAGAATACTTGAGAGAGTTCTTGGAAGCTTACTTCTATTTACTCTTCCCTTTGTCTTTGCCGTCAGCCTTTCTGTCATTAAATGAGGGCTATCTTGTCTTTTCCAAACTAGACCTTTTAATTATTTTGTTTTATTAAGATCTCAGTCTATAGATAACTAGAAACTTGGAAAGTTTAATCAATAGATTGTGATTTTATAAAAGGCAACATTTGAATGAAAAGGGAATTTGTGATTAGGCAACTCATATGGAGATTATTTTTGAGGTAATACTACATGTGGGTTTAAAAAAAGTAAAAGTATTTGCTTTTATTAAGTATGTGATATCTTCCAAACTGTGGAGTTCTGCCACAGCTCCTCTTTTTGTTTTGCATGCAGTGCCAGACAAGGAGAAGGAGGACATAAATTGTTCAGCACACACTATTGCCTTTTGTTTGAGGAAGTTAGGTAATTAAAAACTGAAATCATGCTGGACTGGGAGCCTAGGATGTTAAATGAATGTCAGAAGGCTGGAAGCAGCTATTCTGGGGCAGTATGGCAGAAATACTGCAAAAGTAGCCCTGGCTGTTCCCATGAAGTTTCCTTGAAATTCACAGGGAGGTATATTCCTTTCATGATGTATTCTACTGTTGCATGAAGTGCCAGCAGTCAGCCCTCTGATTCCTTGCAGGCAGAAGATGAATCCAGAATAGCCGGGAAACCTAGAGTTGGCAGAGCAGGCAGCAGTGTTTCTTGGTTGTTGGATGAAGCATTTAGGTCCATGTGCTTTCTGTGTGCCCTGGGAGGTCCAGCAATTACAGAGTGACTCAGAGTTTCTGAATCAGCAGCACAGATTTATGCTCATACACCTAAGTGCATAGGTTTAGGTATTCAGGGCTTTACTTCTTCAACAAACAAGAGCACGGTAACTGATGGTTTGTGTATGATATTTACATAAGTGGAGGTTCACATTCCTGTTTTCCTGAAATGACTGCCATGAATTCCTAGGATTGGCTTATATTAAGCAGTAGGTAATGATTAAGAGTAAAGAAAAAAAAAAATAAGTAAATAGGAATGACGTAAATGAGTTAAATTGGAAAAGCAGCAAGAATTAATGTGCCTTAGAAAAATGACTAAAATGATCTGTGAAGAGTGACATTGTTGAAGAGCTATTGTAATTATGTGAAGTAGTCAGCAAATCCAGGGAGCTGTCACATGTTTTATCAAACTGGTTAATTTGCTCTGTCATTTTTAACGACATGTTCTTCATCTTATGTGGTCAATGCAGGCTTGCAATAATGCACGTTTCCTTCATTTGACAAAGATGTTTTCCTTTGCATTTATAGCAACTGTTATAATCCACCTCCTTCATTGTCAAAAGACTGCTGATAATTTAGAAATAATTAAAAGCTTGTACAAGCAACATTCATCCTACTGTTCATTTTCTGAAAAGATGAAATTCCCGTGTAAGATGTTCATTCTCTTTTTGATTAGCACTGCCTGTCTGAGCAAGGTTTTGTGGAATCACTTCAGTACGATCAATATACTGCTTTCAGACAAATGTCAGCATTAGAGATATTTTAATGCTTTTACTGTTTATCAGAAATCAGTATTCTGCACATTGTTTTCTTAGAGGCTTTTTGATCCCTGGAGTCTTTGAGTACCACTATTTGTTTATACATTTACTTGTTGGAAGTAAAGTTTGTTATTATGTTTACGGTAAAATAAAATCACAATGTATGACTACCTCCTGTATAGCAAAAATGGAAAATAGGTCAATAGACTAGCAGCATGTAAAAAATACAGCATATAAATGTAAATATGTTTTTGATATTTTTGCGTGGACAAATCAGAATACAATTCTTAACAAGAGGATTCCTCAAAACACCTCAGACTTTAGATCTTTGAAAAGCTAGAAATCAGAATTACATGCTGAAATCGATGTTTAAATTAGTGTTCCACTACTGAAAGCTCTGCAAAAATAAGAAGTGCCAAAATAGAGGTGATTTACGCATGTTGATATATAGCCTTGATCCTTGACAACCTCACTGCAAAGAGCAGCTCAAAGGAAGGGGACAAAAATATTTCCCTTGAAATATAAATGCCTTTCTCACTTCTGCTCTCATTCCCTTTTTTTCTCCCCTAGCCTTATCACGCAGTGTGTCCTCTCCATATTGTTTCTTGTTCTGCTTTAATTTTTCATTTTGTTTCGAAAGAATATTGAGGTAATGCTGGAGGAAAGGAGCAGTCAGCTCAGAGTGGCAGTGCACCTCCAATCCATCATGCAGTCTGCCAGGGTCATGATGTAACACACTCTTTTCCAAACTTAAAGATTGCTTTACTTTCCTATGTAGAGCTTCAGCTAGCAGAGTGAAACTCTCTCTTCTTTCATATTCTCCTCCTCCTTTATCCTGTTTAGAGGGACAATTCAGAAAATAAGCATTATTTTTACAGGAGTTTTGCAACATTTGCTTGTGAACTACATCATCTAAGGACTGCAGCTGGCACTGTGTGTATTTCAGTTTTCTTAAAAAAACAAAATCTCGCTCCTGTTTAGGTATTACAAAAGCAAGTTGAACTTTTTCCAAGCTTGGTATTTATTCTGAGTGTGGCAACCATGAAAACCTGGCAACATTCTTAAAACTGAGAATGCATGAGAGATAGCAGATAATTTTATTATAGAGGCACCAGACATGTCCTGCAATATCACAGTTTTGGGTTTCATCTTCTATCAAGTACATTCAGAAGTGCAGTGCTGCCACGGTGCTCATAAACTTCCTGATACCAGGAGCCTCTGGGGCTGAGGAGGGTAAGAAAAGCAAGGCAGTAGCAGCAGAGGAAGAGCAGTGCCTGCAGACCTTTTGACTGACCTCCTCCTGGGGTATTCCAAAGCAAATATTACAGATTTCTTGGTGACCTACAAGTATGAATTCTTGGACATTATATGAGAATCTGATAAATAAGGGTAAGGAGGCAGGAATCTCTGCAGCACAGTTATATACTTCAAAGTCATCCATAGGGTCATGTTGGATGTCTTGTTTTGAAGTGCAAAACCAATGTTTGCACTAGAAAGTGAAAGTCTTTTTTTGGAGCAGTATTTGTACTGGACATTTTAGTGCCATTGCCAGAAGAGACCAGAATTGTTGTATGTCATGCCGGGATTTTTTTTTGGTAATGTGACAGCCATTAGTATATATCAGCACAGCTTTTAAATATGTTGTAATGCCTTTTTTTTGTGACCAGAAGCACTATTTCCTAGGGTATGAATAATGAAATTAGTATTCTCTATGTGACAGACTCTTTGTGTGTAGCTTTTGCATTTAATAAGAGGCAATTACATAAAAAGTCTGGGCTGTCATTCTCAATTTTGCATATGACCCTTAAGGAAATAAGGAAAAAAAATATCAAATTTTCTATTGTGTTCCCAAGGAGAATTTGTAACGAAAAGTGAAAAAATAACTATTCTTGGAATAAGTCAGTGTAAATAACCATAGGACTTTTCTTTATTTGAACAACAGTCTACAAAGTTCCTTTACAAATCTCAATTACAGTTGCTGTATTCTATTTCATTTGCTTTTCCAACCTGCAGTAATAGCTGTCACAGTTTGTGAATACTACACTATGGTAGGTCTTTATATCCATAAAAATATCCAGCATATGCTGCCTTGTTCTTTTTGGAGGCAGAAAAGAATAGGAAAATGTTAGTAGCAATCTGTCCTTCCTTAACACCATAGCTTAGAGTGTATAGTTTTAGAAATGAAAGGAAGTTTAACAATCCAAGATCCATAGTCAGAAGAGTAATTGAAAGCATTCATATACTTGCCGTATATTAATGGTAATTGGATGACATATTAAATTAGAAAATAAATGCTATATTACTTCAAACTATATGTTTAAGAAACTATTTACATAAGTATATGATCAAAAAATATTCACCTCCATATATATGCTTTCCAATTTTGTCTTTCCAGGACGTTTGATATAACTGTGTGTGAAAAAAGGAGAAAGGAGGAAAAGAGGATATACAGAAGGTAGTAGGGCTTGTATGAGTGTCCGTACAAATGAGTGAAATGAAAACGCAAAATCAAATACACAAAAGTTAGGAGCATGCTTCTGAGTCTAGAAAGCAAACTTTAGCATAATGTCAATCATAGACTCATAGGGATTCAAAGGGACCTCTAGAGATCATCTAGTTCAACTTCCCTGCTAAACCAGGTCCACCTAGATCAGATAACACAGGAACATGTACAGGAGGGTTTTGAAAACCTCCAGAGATAGAGAGACCTCAAGCTCTCTGGGTAGCTTGCGCCAGGGCTCCCTCACCCTTACAAAAAAAGAAATTTCTCCTTACGTTTAAGCAGAACTTTTTGTGTTCCAGCTTTAGTCCATTACTCCTTGTCTGGTCACTGAAGACTACAGTTTCAAAATACTTGTAAGTATTAATGAAGTTCCCCCTTTAGTCTTCTTCAGGCTAAAGACCCCCTAGTCTCACACTTTTTCCTTATAGGATAGATGTTCCAATGCCCTTATCATCTTGGTGGACCTGTGCTGGACTCTCTCTGAAAGTTCGCTGTCTCTCTTGAATTGGGAAGCTCAAAACTGGACGCTGTACTCCAGATGAGGCCTCACCAGGGCCTTACAGTAAAGAAGTTTTTCCATAAGTGGAATTTTTTTGTTCCAGCTTTTGTCCATTACCCCTAACCCTATCACTGGACACTAAATAAAAAAAAAAGTGTTGCCCCATCCTCTTGACATGCACCTTTTAAATACTTGTATTTGCCCTCAGTCTCCTCTTCTCCAATCTGAACAGTCCCAGGTCTCACATCTTTTTCTCATAAGAAAGCTGCTCCAGTAGAAGGCTCATTATAGAAGGCTCTCTATTAAAGCCTGTCACATTGGTTAAGCATGATTTCTCCTTGGTAAGTCCATGCCGACTCCTCCAGTAACCATCTTTTTCTTTGTGTGTTTANAGAAATTTCTCCTTACGTTTAAGCAGAACTTTTTGTGTTCCAGCTTTAGTCCATTACTCCTTGTCTGGTCACTGAAGACTACAGTTTCAAAATACTTGTAAGTATTAATGAAGTTCCCCCTTTAGTCTTCTTCAGGCTAAAGACCCCCTAGTCTCACACTTTTTCCTTATAGGATAGATGTTCCAATGCCCTTATCATCTTGGTGGACCTGTGCTGGACTCTCTCTGAAAGTTCGCTGTCTCTCTTGAATTGGGAAGCTCAAAACTGGACGCTGTACTCCAGATGAGGCCTCACCAGGGCCTTACAGTAAAGAAGTTTTTCCATAAGTGGAATTTTTTTGTTCCAGCTTTTGTCCATTACCCCTAACCCTATCACTGGACACTAAATAAAAAAAAAAGTGTTGCCCCATCCTCTTGACATGCACCTTTTAAATACTTGTATTTGCCCTCAGTCTCCTCTTCTCCAATCTGAACAGTCCCAGGTCTCACATCTTTTTCTCATAAGAAAGCTGCTCCAGTAGAAGGCTCATTATAGAAGGCTCTCTATTAAAGCCTGTCACATTGGTTAAGCATGATTTCTCCTTGGTAAGTCCATGCCGACTCCTCCAGTAACCATCTTTTTCTTTGTGTGTTTAGAGATGGCATCCAGGATGAGTTGTTCCATCACCTTCCCAGGGATGGAGGTGAGGCTGACTGGCCTGTAGTTTGTAAGGTACTCCTTCCTGCCTGTTCTTTAGACTGGAGTTACATTGACATTTCTCCGGTCCTCAGGCACCTCACCTGTGCTCCACAGTCATTCAAAACTGATGGAGAGTGGCTTAGCAGTAACATCAATCTGTTCCCTCGGCACTTGTGGGTGTATCCCATTTGGATTTGTGGGTGTTCAGCTTGCCTAACACGTCTCTAACACCATCCTTCTCCACCAAGGCAAAGTCTTCCATGCTCCAGACATCCTGAGGGCTGGCCTTGGCTGTAGAGACTGAAGCAAAGAAGGCATTCAGTAACTTTGCCTTCTCTGCATCCTTGATCATCAGGGCACACTCCTTGTTCAACAGTCAGAAGATTTGTTTCTGATATGATTAGAGGCAAGAAACCATAGGCAGAAGTTGTACCTTAATGAATTACTGATGAATAATTCTGATAATGAAACAAAAGTAATTATTGGTTTGCCATGGCAACTGCAAAATGTAGTTTTTACTTGATGATGCAGATGAGGCTTGACATTGATGAAAGTTAATTTAGACTGCAGGGAGCAATATTTTGAACTATTCAAAATAAATCAGTGATGGTGAATCTTGGAGTATTCTTAAGGCAGATAAAACAGACATTTTATCACACAATCTGAACATCAAATCAGTCCATGCTAAGCAGAATTACAGTCTTTTAGCTCTGTCTTCCAAAGTCACATATATGTGAATATATCCACAGCTATATGTATACTCATATGTCCTTAGTTGTGATCATACGTGTTCATCTTGAGAGTTCAAGGCCTGATCATCTTAGAAGAATGGTTATTCTTCAATTCCTAGTCCTCATCTTTTAAACTATATAGGCAGAGCAGTAAATTAGTGGTAGTTCCTTTCCTTTTGAAAATGGGTGTTATGGAGAGACTTATGGAAATATTTATTTCATTTCATCTAGTTTACTACTCTTTAATGGGCAAATTAAGGAAACAAAAGGTTAATGGGACTATATTTTACCATCTTTCAAATCAGCATAAGTTTGGAATGACAACTGACTTTCTAGTGAAGTTGCTGTAAGTTTGCATTGATGTAAATGAGAATATAATTTGATGCACAAGATTTGCAGCTTCTACAAGTTATTTTAGCATTGCAGAGCTTTTCTCTACATTACTCTGAAATTTAAAATGCAATGCAAAAGAATTAATGAATTAAAGCCCAGTTACAACAGCAGCTTATCAGACTGCAGTGATCCCTTTGCAGCAAACTAACCACGGATTCTGTAAATCCACTTTCTGAATTACTGTGAAAGCATGCAGTGAGTTCAACTGATAGTAATAAAGAGAACATGAAGTATTATGGTGGGTTTTGACCATCATGCACAACTAAAAGTAAAGTGGACTGCTGATTGATATATACCATTTACACTGAAACCACTGTGTTCTTTGCATACTTATTGGAGGTATATAGAAGACATTTTTTCATATAAAAATAACTTCCTACTTTCTTTTAATGAAAAACGTTTGTGTGCCATGGCTATAAGACAGATGGTTATTTGATCGTTAAAATTAGGTTATATATTAGAGGATCTAATGTATTAGAGAATCTGTTTGTTTTTTGCAAAGTAAGATTTGACAGTTAATGATAATAAAGAAACTTTGGGGTTATTTATCACTTCCTGCTAATATAACCAGATAAGGAGTAATGAAAATGGTAAAGTTTGGGCTTTCTACTTCTGATTTGGAACAGGACCTAAATATAGTGGCAGTTAATAATTATAATACATGGGAAATGACTCCAGCTCATAAACAATTTTAAAGTTTGTTACAAAATTTGTTGGTTTTTTAATGTTCTATTATATCTGTAGAGGCACAGGAGTCTTATAGGGAAGAGAAGAGGGAGGGAGGATGTGGGCGGCAAGAGGTGAAATATGTGTTTCTCAGGAGGTTAACTAATTAATCAGTTTTAATAACAGCTCAGAAGATTTGTCTTTCCACATCTGAAACTCAGAAATGTGTAACTATGACTTCTCTGCATTTCAGACAAAAGCAGAGATGACAAGTTCAACCACTTTCTCTCTTGTAGAAGCACTAGGATGATTCAGGCAGCTTTTTTCATTGGTTAGAAGAGTTAGGTCAGTTGTATGTTGAAGGCACAACCATGCCTGGAGTTATTGCAGATACTAGTTGCAGATACCAGTAATAGGATGACCCATCAATGTAGAAGCACAGGAGAAAGGGAATATCTAACCTCTAACAGTCAGAATATCTAATATAACAACATTATCAATTACAATTGTTCCTTCTTTTTTTTTTAACTATACAGCAATCTGTTTCTAAGATCTTCATTGCGAAATTTTGTGGTTTATGTAAATAAAGAAAATTATACAGAAAAATTCAGACCAGACAAATGTAATGAAGTTGTGACTTTCCAAGCAAGCTTTGTTGGATATGAAACAAACCAGGCTCCTCTATTAAGAGGAAGCCAGAAGTACATTTTCACAAAGTAAAATTCTGAACTGGGGACACAGTTCTGTTGTAATTTAAATTAATTAAAAATCATAACATATTTAAGTTACTGCAGAAATTTATGCTCCTAACAAAACTGAAAGATTATTCTTTCTTTTAGCTATCACAGTTCTGATTTTTTAAATTTTTTTTATTTTCAATTTCCAATCACTATTACTGTAAAAAGTTATATTTGAAAGCTGATCAGGGCTTGGTGAGCTTTTGTTTATTTGTTTTTATCTTTTACAGGACAATATTTATACTTAGTTTCAATATATTTGGAAAATACTGTAAATAAGAAACTGAAATTGTATTGTATCATCTCATGTACATAACAGCCCTTATACAGATATTTTACTTTTATTTTCTCTTAGAAACTCAGTATATTTTGGAGTCATACCTAGGCTGCTTAAATAGCGTCTAAGATGAAGGCACTATTGTAAGAATCAATACTATTTTGGTACTTTTTTGTCTTTCTTTTTTGGTAGTCTTTTAGATTATCTGCATTTTTGTTAACACATATTTGGGTAATGATTTAACAAAAGTATTCATTTAGGATTAAATAACATTCTGTTGAGAAGACTAATATATCTTTAGAAAGAAATTTTAGTCAAAGTTTCATGACCTTATTGGGAGTTAACTGCTACATAAACTTTGTGCTACCTTTCTACATAGGTGTGTTTTACAATTTGAAAACATACAAGGACCTTGAGTTTTGAAATTGAGTTTTGAAATTTGATTTAAAAATTAAATTGTATGTATCTAGTTCTATTTTTCTTTTGTATTTTACGTTCAAAAAATGGTAGAGTACCTGAAGTGTGGAAAAACACTTGTTTCTACAAGGTTTCTCCAATTTTTTTTTGCAAAGACAACCTTTGCTAGATCATGTACAGCATTCTTAATACCCTAAAGTATCCTTATTTAGTTACTATTTTGTAATTAACTTTACTGTGTTAGAAACTGCATTAATACTTGCGCAACAGCATTTGACTGCTATCGGTTTCCACTTTTCCCAGAAGAGATGTCCCAGTCCTGCTTGATGTCTGTTATATCTTTTTGCCTTAGGCTCTATGGCGTCTTACAGCCCATGGTAAGAAACACTATGCTGAAAGACCAATACAAGCATTGGACTTCCCTAAGCTGAGACATTCACTTCTCTGACTGCTCTTCACAGGTCGTAAATTAGTCTCTGACTGCTCTTCACAGGTCGTAAATTAGTCTCTCACTGCCTAGGGTAATTTACACGTATCTACAAGTCTCATTGATTGTACATTCCGCCCTGAATCCTCTTCAATATGATCGTGCTTTCCTCTCTGACTGCTTTTTATTACACAGATCTAGATTTAAAGAGGGATGTATGCAGAAATGTCTTCCCTTTTTATCTTCTCAAACACCCTCCACTTTATAGTACACCTTCTGTGCAGGTGGGATGCCCACTTCCTCGCTATCTGTGGGAGGAGGTCCTGGTCAATTCCCGGTATGATGCTCAGGATTTATGTCACCTCCTTGCAAAACAGGAAAACTTTTTTCATGTCAGCATGGACCTTGTAGTTAAGTCTCAGCCATCACTAGTGTGCCATCACTATAGGCTAAAGTCTGTAGGAAAAATCCTTAGGTCCCACTGAGATCAAATTAGCTTGATGAGAGAAAGATAGAGTACTCTGCCATAAAATCTTGAATAGTGCGTCAAAATTTAACTCTTTCTGGGCCTCATCCCCAGCAGCTTTCTCCTCATAACTTCATTTTGCTTACACTAATGAAAAGCCTTTAGCCCAGTTCTGGTTTCCCTCAACGAGAAAAATCATAGAATCATCATAGAATCATTTTGGTTGGAAAAGACCTTTAAGATTATCAAGTCCAACCACTAACCTCACACTGCCAAACCCACTATCTAGCAAGCCATACTAAATAACATGTGCTATTATCAGTTATATACTAAAATAGCCAGAACACAGATTTTGTGTTTGAATTAGAGTCTCTTTCAGGAATACATATGCAAAGGAACTTTATACCAAGCCAAATCCATCTGGATCTCACAAATGAGTAATTGCTAGTTTTAGCTATTATAAAGAAAATGGTTTATGGTGCCCCATACAGAGGCCCTATACAAATTCAATAGTATGGCTGAGGATAGTGTCTATTGTGGGAGTTTACTGAATATATTTAGTAACCACATAAATCCTATTTCATTAGGACTAGAAGAAACATTTCACTTGGCTTGCTTTCATGCACAAACCTCTCTCTATAAGTTTCTCGTATTTCTTCTGTTCCTGAAAAACCTGTTAAAGTGATAAAATATATGTCTATTGATATTTTAGGTTTTTCATTTAATTCTGTCATGGAATTCCATAATTCTTCACTTCTTATGCATTTGCCAACTTTTTATAATAAGATGCCAGTGACATTCAAAAGTGACACATCTGTTATGCTGTTTGTGTTCTGGAGTTGGACACATAAATATGTGTCTTGAAACAACGTGGATCAGTGCAGAATATGCATGTATGAGTCTGGCTGGAGACTCTGTAAATGGCCAGAAGTTCTGCAGCACTGATGATCAAAGCATCATCTCTCTTTAATTTTCACTGCTTTTGGGTAGGCACAGCATAGGACTGGGCCTGGATGCAAGGGTGATTGCTGCTATATCAACACTATTCACAGATGGAAAATTACCACTTGTCTTGCAGTGTGGTAAAACCTGTGCAGATGCCATGTCCACTTCAAAGGCCATTGAGTGTCAGTTGGATACATAGATTTGTGTTGTTCTGAGGCCTTATGAACTTCTAAAACACAGTATCCAACTTTGGCTCACAAGAAAAGACTATGCATAGCAAGGGCAATTAGGCCTGAGGGAAAACAGACAGCTTTCTTCAGACACTTTTAGCTGATGTTCAGGCCTCGCTTTCCCACACGATTCAGGGTTTGTTGAGTGGAAGGGGTTGCAGGACAAAGCAAGTGAAACACTTGTTCCTGAATTTTCAAGGTTATAAATTCGTGCACTATATTCATGTTTAGGTTGTGAACTGTTTCCTAATTCAATTCAATTCACATCTTAAAGGCCTCTTCTTGTTTTCTAATACTTTGCTTCTAATACATGATTCAGCAATAAACAGCATTTTACAGTATGTATTTTACCCTTTATTCTCAATGAAAGTAGTTGTGATTTGTAGGAGTGTCATGGGGAAGAGACACTCCTGATGTGAGGCATCAACGGTTTCCAGATTTTTTTTCCAAAAATCCAGAGAAGTAGTCAACTGTACATTAGGAAGTGTTGCAGATGCAAATCACACATATTGCATTTGAGCCCACAAGTCTACCCTTAGATACAGTCCAATAATCACATCAAGTTCATATCACATTTCATCTCCCAGTAAATCTGTCGAAATAAATATCATCTAGTTAGTGTACTCATTATGGTTTTTTCCATTACAGGTTAAACTGTCACATGACAATGCCAGCTGATGTCTTAAAAGTAATTGACTACCAATTTTTTTCACTCCTGCTGTCTTTTAAAAAAAATTGACATAACACTATAGACTAACCTCTATACAGTTTAACATCCTACAGTGTTGGTAGCAAACAAAATACATTCCTCTTTCTTTGTTCCACAAAGAAACAGTAAAATAAATAGATTTTTTTTTAAGTCTGCTTTAACAGAGGGAATTAGGAATGTAGCATCATTGAACATTTTTTGTAACTATTTTCCACAAGAAAAATTCTACCATTCTATAGCCACCACTATTTACTGCAGCATCTTTCAAGTTTTATTTTTCTTCTATTTGTGAATAGCTTGCTTTTGTCATTGATTCCTTCAGGGATTTTGTATCTTACACTTCCTTTTTAAAGGTAATTTCCAATTAGCCTGTCAGTTTGCTTACATGATAGGTTGAAAGAGACATCTCATGTTCAGTAGAATAAATCCACTTTTACTTTGTAAAGAAAAATGTGTCAAGGATATCTAAGATCAAAGTTTTAACCAAATTGACAACAGAGATTGTCAGAAATGAAAAAAATACCTTTGTGTAGAGAGGAAAAGATTTGTAAGGATGTGGTCATAAATGTAAAACCTTCAGCACTCCACCCCCAAAGTAAAAAATGAATTTTCAGATATGTTTGTGATTATTGGTTTGTATACACTGAGAATAAATGCAGTGTAAAAATTTGGAATAAAAGTTTTTCTTAATAATATCTATTATTTTGCTTTGAAAAACCACCATTAAAAATATAGTTATGCACCGTAATGTCACACTTCTAACGGGGAGGGAAAAGGCAAGTAGGAGTGAAAGGATAACAAAATCTACCAGACACTGAAAATTTGGCTGTGGGTATGCTGTTACAGTAAATCTCTTGTTATTAGCATTTTTTTTAAAAATGAAAAATATTGCTAAAAATTAGTCCTTGCTGCAGTACATGCTTGCAGCATGTATATTTTTTCATGTAAAAAACACAGTTGAGGCTTTACCTTGACACCCAACACACTTCCTTCTCAGTTTCCAAATTTAGTTCTGTAGTGTTTAGAATGACATGTACTATGAGCAACTAGAGACGATCCCTATAAGTAGATTGTTTTCTGTATAAACAGAAACCCAGTATAAACTCAAAAAACTTATGTATTTACTTGCTGCAGTTAATAATAGTTGTATTCAATTGTGTTTAAATCAGAAGACTACAGTTTCTAAAGTTCTCATTAATGCAGTAGTTTTGTTAGTGCAAGAGCAATTTAGTAGTTGTCTTCGGTATTGCTTTGATTTAGTTTTAAAGATAAGCTGTACAAAACAGAACTAATACACTTGGAGCTTTGCTATTTCATTTTAGTTACCTTTATTGATTATTCTTTACTTGACAGGAGCATTTCTTCATTGAATTTGCAAATGTCATTTAAATAACTATTCTCCAAAAGAAAACTCAAAATCTAGTAATTAAAATTAGTATGTGGTCTAAATCTTTGTCTTAACAGACTAATTGAATTATAACTTAGAGTAAGAACACTTAATCTTATTGGATTGTTCCACCAGTTTATTTCCAGACATGGAGTCACTTATCTGATGCAGGTCCTATCTGTAATCTGGATTTCCCATATTCACAGGAGACATTACAAATTAGCTGCATTACCCAGGATTGCTGCTTTTATGTGTGTGTTCCAATGTGACTGTCATATCACTGATCTGATGCAAAAGCAGATCTTTCACTCCCATTGATCAGCCAGCCACGTGGCAGTAACAGCAGGGGTGTGATGAGCCACCACCTGCAGTGGTGTAACTCTTTGTTCACACTCTTACACTTCATCTAAGCAAGATGAACAGTGTCTCTTACTGAGCTTATGCCTTCACCGCTCACTCTCTCCTTGTTGTCAAGCTGTGACAGAGACAGGTTTTCAATAGCTTCCTACTTCCACCAGTCAAATAAAGTTATATGTATTTTCTAGTTGTTTTCCTGAGGTTTGCACAGCAGTTTTATTGTTCAGACCCAGTAGAGAGTAAAGGACAGACTTAGACTAAAAAATCATGATGGAGCATAGGATTAAGACATCATGAAGCACAGACCTTCATCAGTAGACATAATCTAAAATAAGAATGCTTAAATGTCCCTACTCCTTCTACAGAACTGCTTTAGCTCTCATTATCCTAATTGTTGAGTTCTCCTTTCAGCAAAGCTGCATGTTTTAGCCTAGTCGTCCTGTAGCATAGGCTGCATCTGTAGCTTTCTAAGCAACGTGAATTTTTGTGCTGGCTGGAGTCCATGAGCAGTAAGCCATCATTGGTGGGAACAATTATTGAAATTACTGTTATTAGCAGTTTTTTGTATGAATGCAACCAAGCCATAATTGACTCCAAAAAAATAAAGGAAGAAAAGTATTTTTCGTTTGAACTAAAAACTGACAAGATCAAAGAAGCACAAAAGGACATTAAAAAAAGGTGATTCATGTGTCAAAAGTTGTTATAAACCTTTTTTACTGTAGATGAGAGACCTTCAGAAGATGAAAATTTTAAAACTTGTAATCATATGTTTATTGAGTTTCAGGTGTATATGTTGTGAAGTGAGCTTTTTCTGTTACAGTTCTTCCTGATGTAGATAACATTTGATCTAGAAATGTAAATATGTTCTCAGAGTATATAATAGCAGAGAACAAAAGTCTTTCATTTCATTTCTATATTACTGTATTCTTCCCTTGCAAAACATTTAGGTGCCAAATAAACTCTTCCCTCAGATTAATTTTTAAAAATATATTCTCATAGATTTTAAAAAACCATAGACAGCTAAAACACAATGGACTCTGTAAACCATCTCCTTGTTAATGTGATTTTCCTCCTTACAGTACTTTTTTTTCTGTTTGCCAATTTGTTTAGTTTATTTGCCAGTTTAACATTTTAAGATCTTCCTTCGGAGCTTCAGGCATATCTTAAAGGTAGATAGTTCATGGTGACAGAAATCTTCCCTCCTGTTCATATAAAACTCTATACCCTTCTTATAACACTTTCTTATGATCCTCCTTTTCTTGGAGTTTACACTGTGATTTTTTTTTTTCCCTGCTGTCAGCCTGTTTATTCCTTAAACTTTTGTGCTTTATTGCTGGAAATAATTTCATTGAAGATCTAGACACAACCTGTAAGAATAATGATATCTCATTGATTCAGATACGATTTCCAAAATGACACCCGTCAACATTTTAAGTGTTTCTCCTGTTCTTTTCATTTTGCTCAGTGTGCTTCCTCACTCTCTTCTTGTAACTCAGGGACTTTTATTCATTCCTCAAATTTTATTTTTTTTTAAGTCTTTAGTTGCTTTGTAAATATATTGTACAGATCAAGTTGTCTGGAAGAACTGACAACATATTTTTCAGCCTTCAGTCTTCTGAAATGTCACAGAAAACCACAAAAGCTGTGGGTCATGAAGATGTCCAAGGTAAACTAAAATTCATTTGTAACTAAAGGATAAAAACATACTTGTATGAAAAAAAAAAACTGTAAATCATAGGGGTTTCTTGTTGTTGTTCGGATGGAAAACTACAGTCCAGAACCTTGAAAGATCTTTCTCCCTGCAACATATAATAGGATTGCTTTTGAAGTAGTATGAGGAATATAGATGAAAAATAGGCTTAAAGTGTTAAGGATATCAGCTGCTGTAGAAAGCTTGAGCCTGAAATCTATTCCTGCTTGTGAAATTTTCAGTTCACCTATTAGAACAACTACTAAAATATGATTAATTCAGACTTAAAGGAAAGACATCAAAAGATGAAGAGATGTCTCCAAAGTAATTTATTTTTGTGTCTTCTCTAAAAATCGAGGTCAATATCATGAACTACACAGTTCATCTGGATAGTTAATATTTCAAATTAATATGACCATTAAGTATAGCAAGACTGTAACAATAACATTCTCAGAAGGAGTTATAGTTCTTTCCTACTTTATTGCACTAATTTTATTTGATATAACTTCAGATTCTGTACCCTTAGTCTCAGATTTGCAAGTGATATTCTATTAGAGAAGTCAAAATCAATTGTGTAGACAATTTTTTTGTATAGGCAATTGCACAGGTACTTGCATAGCAAATTTTTCTCATCACCAGTGAATTTTCCAAAAGATGCCTCTACAAAGCAGTTTGGTAGTGTTCAAGGACTACCGATTAATCCTGCACAAATATGGTAAAGGTGATCAGTCCATTGGCAATTATTCACTATCCATTTTTTCTCCATTATCTTAGCTTTCCCTCACAATTCACTTGCTGTCTGGCCTTGAGGATTATGATTCACTAACAAATGGAATAGGAAAACCTTAATATTTCTAGTGAACCTTGTTTTGCTATGAAATTCAATTCCAAGTATCTATCAAAACCAGATTTCATACATGTACTATATGTGTGTGGTTTATATTAATATATATGCAAATTTACTTGTTCAGATTTAAGAGTTTGCCAATTTAAATATTTAATATTAACTGGCAGGTAACCATGAAGAGTGTTCAGTTAGAGGGGGCAGGCCACCCTCAGGTAACCATGAAGAGTGTTCTGTTAGAGAGGGCAGGCAACCCTCATCACTTCTGCTGTTGCTTTGTTTGTTTCCAGCAAACATCCTTAGCATTTGGCACTCCATAAATGTGGGAATAAATAAATGGGAAGGTTCTAGTCTTTGTATGTGGGATCTCTGCTACCACCTAGAAAATCTTTATCAGTGGAATTAGTATCCATGAAAGAAGATAGTGGGAAATCTACCTCAACCTAAGTCCTAAGTTTATTATTATTACCTAGGTAATACCAGTAGGTATTTGGGGATTGCAGGTTCTTCTTAGTGTAGTACAGCTGGTGCAATAACATTAGGCAACAACTGCAAGCATGAGTGTGAAGGAAGAATTTGGGGATATAAATTACTTCTTCCTCAGAGTTGCTGAAGTTGTATTCAAAGTTGGGTTATTACTAATCTTGTGTGAATGCTCACAGCAGAAAGGACAGAAAATACAAAATGCTGCGGGCTTCCTATTTGGGCAGAGATACAATTCCAGCTGCTGCTATGAGTCAGGCATGTGTGAGACCAATGCTGAGAGAGGTACCAGTCACTTGAAAAGTAACAAACTGAGAAAAGGCATTTATTTCTCAATAGTACAGAGGTGGAGTATAGCCTGGAATAATTTTTCAACGACATACAGAATCTTGTGCAGGAGGAGGACATACAGGATCTCAGGAGGAGAGACATCCAGTTGTGTGCTACAGGAATGCATTTATATTGCAAAGAAATTATTCCTCTCATTTAAATGCACAAAAAACGGATAAATGCTGTAGTAGAAACTCACTAATTTATAGGTGGTGTTGCTCACAAAATAGTTGTAGGTGACAACATGTAGTTGAGCTTTAAAATCATTGCTTTCTCTTCCTAATTTTTTTCTTGTTTCACTCCTGTCTTATCAAAAACAGCTGTGAAAAAACAAAATTTGGTGTACAGAAATAGCACAAGAAAATTATGTCAGCCATAAAAATAGTGAGAACCATTCTGTTCTAGTTTCACAAATATTTCATAATCACTAAGAAGACATCCAGAAGAGCTGTCTGTGTATGTGTGCTTATGAATATACATACTTTCACATACATGTTGCCTCATGATATGCCCAGCCTTGATTAACCTGCCCTGATAATCAACTGCTGTTAGCAGGAGTTAAAGATGTGGTCTGAGATAAAAGAGGTAATCTTGCCAGCAGTCTCTTTAAGTACACATACACATTACGGTGGTATTGGTAATAATCAATATATTAAATTGTCCTCTCTTTGCTCCTATTATTATATGCTTTTAACTTTCACAAGCTTATTTGTTTAAGTGGAGTGTTTGTCTAAATGCATAATCACACAACCTACTGATCGAACTAGTGATCTGTTGTGTACGTATCTACTGCCAAATTGGAAAAGGGAAAGATAAAGTTTGACAGAGGAATCAGTTTTACTAAGGAATTATGACTTCTGTCATTTATTAGGAACAAGCTGCTTTAGACTTAACCAAGTTTTTAAAAAAAAAAAAATGAGCCGATAATATACTGAAGATGGTTTCACAAAGTTCGTGAACTAAGGCTGTGGGTGCAAAGAAGAGCTTTAATACTATATCTACAGTTTCTGGAGATGATATAGCACTTTATAAAACTTCAATGTCAAGCTTCAAAATAAATTCCTAGGTGAATGAAATGTTCAAATTTTCAAACATGATGCGTACATTTATTCTCATTAATTTAAAATTAGAAATTAAACCTAAAATCAAATAATTTGTTTTAAAAATAAATAAATAAAGGTATGTATGTGCATAACCAACTGCAGTCAGCTATAACTGACTCTGCTCTGACAGACTTCCAGTGTTGTTTGAGCTGGACTCAAATACTACCTAAGACTATTCAAATTTGATACTATTTGATGCTTTCCTTTCAAATTTTTCCAGGTGATGGAAGTGGGGCATGGTGCTGCTGGCATGAGTGTGGCTGTGGTTGCCTCCCATATACCCTTCCTGCCTGCAAAAAGATTCATGTTACTTCAGCACTGGCATCTGCAAAGACGTGCTTAGACGTCCATGATATGTTCCAGAACATGCTGGAGTTACACCATCATCCTTTAGGTAAAAGTGTGCCTATTTCACTTCAAGTCATTATTTCTGCAATTCAGCAGCCACAGATTTGGGGAGGTGGCCAGACACCAGTGCAAGGTCACCTTGCAGCAGTGGGGTAAGAAATGTGGCAGTATGAGGAAAAGCTTTTTTTTAATCAAGCTGACAAAGTTGCCAAGTGTGGGTGAGCAGGGCATTCAAGGGCCTGGGCAGTTGTCTTTGGTAGGAAATCTGCTTGATCAAAAAAACCCTGACACTATTTGCAGAATTAAGCTTTAAAAGGTTAACCATGTAATGCCTTTCTTCATTGCAAAAGGTGATCCATTATTTCTATGATGGACCTTACTATACTGTAACACTACTGGATCTTATAGTAAGGTTTTCAATCCATGTGGAACTACTTTTTATGTTTGCTTGGAAAGAATTGCTTGCAGAGTTTAGAGATATGAAAAAATGAAAGACAAATTAACAATTATCAAATTAGAATTAGAATGGCCTTACCTATTAATAAGTGCTATTTTTTCCTGCTCAGATCAACTGAGATACAAAATAGTTGAAGCCACAATCTTAAAACAAGTTTATATGAGACTATAGTTTGATGTTCACCTTGAGCCATCTTTGGTCTTGATGTTCTGGACTTGTAAGCACTTTTTGTATACAATAGTCAACAGCTCAGGGTGAAAATCATGTCATGAAGAACTTAGTTTCAAAATCATAATCACTGTCGGAACTAGGGGAAGAAAAAAACAAGTATTGACTGCTGGACTAAATGGATGACCCAACCTTCAGCAGTGCTAGATATGGCAGACAAGATCTTTCCCAGTATGTGGCACAGTCACCTCTTTGGAAATATTGGAAGTTTAGCCCTAAAATTAGCACTTCTTTCATCTTAAAAGTTCATGAATTAGGAGTAATGGACAAAAGCTGGAATATAAAAACTTCCTCTTAAACTTCAGGAAAATCTTTACTATAAGGGTTAGGCAGCCCTGGCACAGGCTGCCTAGGGAGTGTGTGGAGTCACCTTCTCTGGAGGTTTTCAAAACCCACCTGGGTATGTTCCTATGTAACCTGATCTAGGTGGACCTGCTTTAGAGGTCTGTGATTCTCTCAATTCATCCCCAAAGTACCTAGGGCTTTAGAACTTAAGCTCCAGCTATCTGAGGTTTGAAAGCTTTATTTTTACTTATAATACAAATGAGAATGATGTGCGTGAATATGAGTTATAGTTGTAGGACAATACTTGACCACCATACCTACTGAAATTTTAGATGTTGAAAGGATCTAAATGCATTGTGGAGACTATTAATTAATTAACTGCTGATATTTAAAAAAAAAAAAAAACAACAATTTTACCCATGGTCTATTCTGAGCTGCTCTAAATGAGTCTTCTTCAAAGCTTTCTCTGCTCAAAGTTGGGGGTTTATACCATCTTTACACTAAGTCCATATACCTTTCTGAAGTTTCATGCATAATACTGGGAGAAACTCTAAAAATGGAGAGTTGTTTGTCAAACTACAATTTTAGAAGTCCAAGTGCATTTTACCTTCCCCTTGCCTGACGATATTCATTATTTATGACCTCAGGGATACATGAAAACCAAACCTACTTCCACTGTTCTAAGAAAATGACAAATGTTTTTTTGGATGTAGCTGATGGTTTTTTTTCTGCAGTTCATAGACTACTATTTTGAAGGTCTTCCAATTAACGACAAAAATATGTAAATTAGATTGTAGATTCTAAAAAGCTTCAGTAGAAATAGGTAATGCTCAGAAAACATCTTCCTCACAGAAGTCTGGAAGTAGCTGAACTTCCTGTAAATTCAGGGGATTACGTCATCAGAGACATCAATTATGGGCCCAATACTTTTCAGGTAAGCTACTGACATTATGAGAGAGAGATTTTTTTTGTTCTATTTGAGAAAATTCATTGATGTATTATGATTTGTTGAATTCTCTGTTCAATATCTCTGTTCAGTATCTCTGGCGTGGGTTCTTCCCAACAGTTACAGCTTCTGCAAATATGAGGTTCCTCCCAGGGGACATGACCTTGTGTAGGCATAGTCTTAATTATTTGGCATAGGTTCTTCCCAACAGCTACAGCTTCTGTGATATGGGGTCCCTCACACAGGACACGGCCTCCTCTAGGCATAGTCACTGCCCCTGCCACGAGGTCTTTAACAAAGTGTGAACAAATCTCAGCTTCACCAGTCCTCTCTGCAGGATGCAGGGGAGTCTGCTCCAGCACACCTCCTCCTCTCTTCCCTCCCTGACCTTGGGGTCTGCATTGTCACTTCTCTCTCTCTCCCAACTCCTTACACCACCATCAGCTGGAAAAGAAGGAAGGACAGAACAAGAAGGAACAGGAAGAACCATCCTCTTTTGGCTTCTTAAAAATTGATCATGGAGGTGCCTAATTGGCTCAGCCCCAGAAGTGGGTCTAGCTCAGAGCTGGGGAGAGTTTTGAGCAACTTCTTGCAGGAGCCATCTTTACAGCCCCTTCCCCAATACAGCTCCATGTCAAACCAATGACAACATGTTGGCTGGCCATTCACAGAGGCCAGCACTAAAAGGACAAAGTGATCCACACAAAGTGTCAAGGCTACTAAATGGTCACAGTTTGATCCTAAAGCAAAATGAAGTAACTTTCAAAATTATTTTTTCAACAATTACCTTTTGTAATCCCTAATGAATTACAAAAAAAAAAAAGGCATAAAATCTATTGAATGAGATTAAGATCACTTGTGCCATAGACTGGTGGAAATATGTTAGGTTCGCGTTATGAACAAAAAGCATTATTATTTACCATTTTAGTGTGTGGTGTAGAATATTTCTGTGGCTAGGGAAAAAGTCCAACTATCAGTAGATGTTTAAACAATGAAGGTGTTAAACTATTGTTGGAAGCTTTATATAATAAATTCGAAAGATTTTATAAAGCGGGTTGTTTTAAACACACTCTGATGGATATAAACAGTAAAACAGAATATCAGCATGATTTATTTCCTTGGAATCTTAAAAGCACCTATGTAAAATCAACATATGGATCAAATTCACTTTTTTTAAAAATTGCGTAACATAGATTGCTTTATTTTTCAGGCTTCTCAGTCATGAATGTGTGAGTGTTATCTACAGGAAACATATTCTCTGTAAACATAGTAGATTTAGATACATAAAATCTATAGCAGATTTAACTGGATTTAAGAACATGCCTGCATGCAGAACTCGTTTAAATGCTTTTCTGAAGGAAAACCATATTTTAATTACTGAGAGTCACATTGTGGATTATCTAATCCACACTTCTGTTTCCATCAATTATCTTCACAAATGTATTGTTTCAAATCTTTTACGGTTTTGTCACTGCACTGATTTGGACAGTGTTTTGGTTTGCTTTGCTGTTATGTGGTTTAGTTTGATCCCCAAGGAAAACTTATTCTTGACCAACCTACTATAACATCGTGTGTGATAATTTGAATAACAATTCGGCAGATTCAGTGGTAATAGTTTTTTAAAACTGATGCTGAAGGAAAGTGTATCAAAATCTTGGAGCAGGACCACCTAAACATGACTACAGATATAAAAATATGCAGGAATCTTGCATGTAGTCAAACAACTGTCGAGAAATACACGGAATTTATTTTTTTGAAATATCTTTAGAGTGGTAGATCTGGGCAAGAAACCAAAATCAGACTCTGCTTTGGGGTTATGTATATCTGTATTGATGTGGTTATATATTTATATATATTATATATTTTATATATATATATATTTATATATATTTGTATATATATTTATATATGTACAGCTGTGTAAAAGACTTGCATGCAAACTTCTGCTTGCAAATGGTTTTTATATTCTGTAAAAAAAAAATATCTTGCCCCAGCAAGATATTGCTGACCTTCAAGGATGTATGAATGGCAGTGAGGAAACAACTACCTCAGCCCACTAGCTAGAGCAGAGGGTATTTATGAGGTGAGCTACAGAGAAGCACTGAGGAGCTAAATGTTTCCCAGTGGTCCATCATCCTTCCTGCACTCTGACTGTCATTCATCTAATCCCTATCTGCTACACGTAGTTCAGGATTAAACCATCTGTTTGTCCAATGGTAAATTGCAATGTGACCAGTTGTCCTCATCATACTCTGACTGAAAAAAAGCTGGTGTATATATGCTATCAGTTCTTTTGAGGAAAAAGGAAAAAGTTGATTGTTATATATATCCTATATTATCTTGGCTTTCATAAAAGGTCAAATATCACCCAAGCATATAGAAAATACCGAGCTTGCAGATCATTATTTTCCTACTAGGCAGTTAAAATGTGGAAAATATAGAAAACAATTCTAGTGCATTATATCTTTTATGTAGTTTTGATGCAGTTTATTAATATTTTTTTTCAGAATCCATTTTGTAAGCTACAATTCTAAACTTGTACGGAAATAAACACTTCTGTATAGGTGAGCGTATTTGGAAATTATTGTCTCCTATTGAGTGCATTTTGAATGAAGACATAAATGTTGCCTTTCATTTACTCTGCACCAGTGAAATAATTTTTGCAGAAACAGTTGAAAAATAAACCTTCTTTGCTATTTTACACTTTTTGAATTTGTTTGCATGTCTAAGTTGTTGATGCCCTCAGTCATCAATAAGAAAATTAGGGGTTTTTGTCCTGTTTTGCATGGATTGAAATGAGCTGAAAGACTAATGAGAAGTCAATGTAATGTTACAGAAAAGTCATATTAACATAGATATAAGGAACCCCCTAAGTTTGTGTATATTTAGAAGAGTAAGATCTTATGGCAAACAGAAGAAGAAAATAATTTAAAAGAAATCAAGATTATTTTTTATTTAAAAAGCTAAGTCCAAATCTATTAAGAGCATGATAATGCATAGCAGCCTAGAAGTGAAGAAGACGAGTTGTGTAACAGAAGCATAGTTCAGGAAGCCTCTGAACACATGGAACTATGCACTCTGAATGGGACTCTCTCATGCAAAATGCCTTGCAAACTAGATTTCTGGCTTTAATGGTTAACAGGAGGCATATAGAAAGAGTTCCGTAAAACTGAGCTGTTAAGCAGGGTTGTTATTAACCCACATGATGGCAACTTTTCACAATGCTGAATGATCTGAATTTCCCCACTACGTTTGCTTGATCTGTGTCCATGCTCTTGAACATGAGCAAAGGTAACAGTGGCTGTTCTAATTGGGTGCAGTAGTATCACTTGAGAGCTGTGAAAGTATCACTATTCCATTTGGATTTCTCAAATCAAATTTCATCTAAACATGCAAACTAAGGTTTGATATTTACCTGGCTTTGAGGAAAAGGTCAAATTAAATAGCTATTAGCTGTTTCCTGTTAGCTTTAAGGAGTTTTCTTCCAAATGTATTAATATGTCTTACAAAATAATTCAAATGGGACTTAGACATCATGAATAAGTAAACAGATTTTTATATTCATTTCTAAAAATGAGGGATTGAAGTAACTTGCAGAATGACATAGACGTGACTCCCACTAGGAACAGAGCCCAGTGTAGTCTATTGACTTCTCTACCCATGCAGCATTGCATCTGTATTCATACATGCACACAGAATAGACTTGGTGCTTAATTATATGCAGAGGAATATGTTTGAATGGGTCTTTTATTAGGAAATGTTGACTTATTGTTTTTACAAATTCAAGGGGACTAAAATGGTTGATTATTTTAAAATTTCTTTACATGTTAGAAGAAAAAAACCCACAACTTCCTAATTTCTAAAGGAAGGAGAACCCAGTTGCCATACACTTCTAACACATGAACTTGCTTGGATTTCACTTTTGTCAATTAAAGTTGAGATAATGGTGAAAATTACTTAATGGAGAAATCGTCCTTGAGAACACCTTCTAATGGTTGTAGATTGTCTAGGTTTGCAGTAAGACATTTCTATTTAGTATCTATGTAGATTTTTTTTTAAAAAAAAGTATGAGTGAAGATCATCACATGGATATGAATCAGACTGGGAGATGGCCAAGTACCCGATGTAGCCAGGAAAATGAATCATACATGGTAAAGGGAAAGCCATGTGGTTTTGTTCTCTATTTACTGCTAAAATAAGGCATTGCAGAATACTACCTTGTGTGTCTGCATTCAGTTATCCTCATGCATTTTGTTAGCAGTGCTGATTTTCTCTCCATCCATGTCTTTAGATTATGGCTGGTGCATCCCTGCCTCTTGCTAGAGTAAGGCATTGTAAATGCAATCACCTGAGGTTTGGTTACTCAGATTCCTGACTTTAAGATTTGATCTGCTGTTCTGATTGTCTTGGTTTATGCCCAGAAATTTCAATCAATAAATGAAAAAGCAGCAAATACCACTACCAGTCTCCAGTGAACTCTGAACTAGTGTATTGTGAGTGCTGTTACTGGGAGATTACTTTGTGGTATTTACTGCACAACGTCCCAACCCAGCAGTGCACCTGAGTAAGTTGTAGCCAGCCGGAAGCATGATGAAATCAGCGCTCAGGAACTTGGAATTATGATTGCATATGAGATACTGCCACACCAGCTTCTCATACATGGATTTTTTTTGGCAAGCATAGAGTGTAAAATCCAAACCTAACATCTCTTTGGATTAATAAGGGTTTGCAAATGTGTTAATAGCACTAAAGCATTATATAAGGCACAAATACTTGAGTTTCTGAGCCCCCTATAAACCACATTCTCAGCATTCCGTGGAATTCTCATGTGCTAGAGACTGTTGGAACTTTATATATCTTCCATTTCCCTCCTCGGATACCAATATCACTCTTTCTTTTTTCTTATATTAGGGGTTAGGCATGCCCCTGTTTCCAATTGACCTTTTCTTTGCCTGTGCCAAAAAACCTACTTCATGTATTCATGTCTCCAGTTTGTCTTCCTGTAATGGCCAAATTTTGAAAATGTGCTAAATTACTCAAATGGATAAAAGAAGTTAAAATTGCAAACAAATTTTGTTGAAATAAATTCAGTGTGAAGTCTTGCAGCATTGGAATTAAGGACAATGTTTCCAATTACATCGATACTTATTATTTCCAAACTCTTACATTTTTACAAGTAGAACACAATTTTTCCCTCTTTTTTATGAAAGGAAAATCAAGTATTGACGAGTAGAGAGGACCTAGTGAAACATTGATTCATCTGGGTCCAATAATTTGAAAATTATTTCTAATAGCAAAAAGCTATGTGGTTCATTACACCTTCTTGAATAAGGTCATGGGTGTGAAACAGATGAAACTCCTGTTTCTGCTGATGCTTTTGCATCTGAGAAATTGTTTCCCCTGGTACACTAATGAATCTCGCTTTTTTTGCCCTTGTCTGACACAATTTACCTCTACCTTGACAGGAAAAGTCACTTTCTTCTGTGAGTAAATGAGTGATAAAGGACAGATGAAAGCGCAGAATTGTGCAAGTGCCATCAAAACCGTCATTTTTTTAGTTTTACTATGCTGCAGCTTGGAGACATAGAGTGTTTCTCTTGCAGTTGAAAGCACAGCCAGCATGGAAATGTTGGTAGGTTTACATGAATCCTAAAGAGTCACAGATAATTTGTACTCTCTGATAAACTGGAGCTTGAAGGATAGTGTCTGTATGGATACATTTTCAACTGGAATCATTATGAAACAGTAATAAAGGTTAGTGAGAGGGACTGATGAGGAAATAGACTTTTGAAAAAGCATGCTCAAATCAAAACAGTGAGATTTAAGCACGCTTCTCCATTTCAGAAGCTAAGGTATTGATACATAGCAGACTGATTGTGATTCAATTGTCCCTCATGTTTTTTGCCTTTTTTGCCTTTCAAAAGTCTTACTGATTCTCTGGCAGCACTTGATATTATTAAGTATCAATAATGAATTTATTATTACTTCCTTCAAGATCTTGGAGTTCCTGTATGAATTCATAGTTTATCATTAACTTCAGTACAAATGCAGACAATCTGAATCTCTGAACTTGAGCCATGTTTGCTGGTTAAGGATAGGATTTTTGAAAAAGCTAGAGACACTGCATTCTAAATCCCTATTCAAAGTGAAAAGATACTTTTCAGTGATGGATAAGTGCCACAATGCTTTAATTGTCATTAAATATTTTGTTAGAAAATATATTTTTGGCAGACAGTATTGAGGATCACAAGGAAATCCAGCACCATTTTGATTATAAATTTGCAATAAAGCAAAAAATTTAGAAAATCCTGCTGTGTGCTATAAAGATGATAGAACAATTCCATTAAATTCTTCATACTTAGTGGTGTAGACACAAAGTAAATAATAAAAGCACCCTCAAATGCTATTATACCTTGGGCAATTCACCTTAGTTTTTCCCTGATAGTGTTTCAAATTTGATATGATAGAGTTTGTCACTACTAGAGGTACCAGTACATGATAGCTGGCTCTGACCTCATGTAGATCAAATGCACCTTTAAAAGGTCAATAAATGAATAAATAATGCATATTTTAAAGATGATAAGTGATATACATTATTGGTTTAAAGCAATTGTATTCAGGACCAGAACAGTGTTGTTTCTTATCTCACTACTCAAAATTACTAACAGTGGTTTGATAAAATATTCCAGTTTTACATCTCTCTGAAACGTTTTTTTTGCCTAAGAAGCGGAGGTCTATGTAGCATAAACATTTGGTCTCTGAAATGAGCTGGCAGACAGTGATTTTGTATCTCCCTAAGAGCAGGACAGGGAAAAGACCCTTAATCATTGCTTCCAGCTTTTACGCCATTGCACCACCATGTCCTTGTTTGGCCCCTGTGGTCAGACTATATTACAATGATATGCATCCTGCTCTATTTCAATTTACTATTACAAATTGTGGTACAAGGGGAAAGAATGCATCCTCCTGATATGAGTGAACTTGTCCTAATATGTCTTCTTTGAAAGCTGATACTATTGAAACAATTTGGATAGAGTTAAACTGGCAATATAACGAATATTGAAGAGAAGATGAGCTTTTAGGTTAGAGCTTTTAGGGTGAACACTCAGTTTACATTTCTTGTTTATTTTGGTGAAGCTTGATCATCTGGTTGTATTTTGTGCTCCCAAAGGTCTCTCTAACAGTTTTAAAAAGAAATATCAAGAGCTTTATTGAACCAAAACCCGAAGTGCTAAAAAATGCTTCCTTCCTGGGAGACTATGGTTATATGTTGCTTTAACGGACCACTGAATGTGATATTTCTGATCTGTATAGTCATGAGGCATTTATGACATAGAAGTTTTTGTGTATAAGCGACTTTGAGCTCTATTCTTCTACCAAGGGAAACAAAGCAGAGAAGAGTAGCTGTATATTATTTGTTTGTTTGTATATCTCATAACAATACTTTGAAGTGCACAGAAAAACTCAGGATGCAGGAGCCTTATAGCTACAAGGTTTACAGAGAAATCCTAGTTTACTAAAAAATTCTTTGCTTAAATACAGCAGCTTAAGTAAATTCCTATACTGTTTGGTCTTGCCTGGCTATTGCTGTCCATAATCATACAATCTAACAGCATTTGACTCCCTGAAGACCAAGCTTTCTCAAATGTTAAATTAGGATTCACACCTTCACTTTCATAATGACATGGTTGTATGTGCCTTGCACATCACTTCTGGACTGACCCATGGAAATTATTAGTTATCACCACAATATGAATGTCACTTAAATAGAAAAGATAAAGAAACCAATCAGGATATAGACTTAAGTCTCTTATCGTATTTCAGCACAGAGACACTTGAAGAGCTAACTAGACTTTCCTTTCACATGCTTTCTCCTCCTGTATATCATATGCATACAGCTAAACCTAGACAGTCCGCTTTCCTTGTGCCCAGGGGTTTATTAAGACACCATACAGTCACTCCCTTTCAGTGACTGCTGCTTCTCAAGTAGCAAAGAGCTACTGGGGCTCCCAGCACAGGCAGCACCAGACCGGGTTCAGTAGCTGTCTGCAGATATCATCAAGAGAATCAGTGTATCAGATAGGCCACTGTTTATCTATGTCTTCTGCTACAGTAATTCACTGATGTGAGGATAGACCTGGGAACAAGTTGCTTTCCTTTTTCTCATTTGTCATTTTTAATATCTTCATCTTGTGTTGAGACTGAGTTTTCCACACCTTCCTTTTCTCATATTACAATGCTGAATAGGAGAGTTCCCATGCCATGACTATTTCAGGAGCAAGCATGGTGGGTTTGCTCAGTCATTTGCTCTGCAGCAGTTGAAGTGACTGGAATTAGGACTTGACTCAGACTGACATGTTTTTCTGCCATCACCTGGTGTCAGCTCTCTGCTCCGAGTCACTGGCTGCTCCATAACGCCTTGGCTCTTTGGAAAACTGGTACTCTTTTTAGTTTTGTTCTTCATGCTGCTTTACCAAATGTCTGGGATCAGATATTAGTCTCAGCTGAAATGGTGTAAAACTGAAGTAACTGGGTGAGGTTTTTTTTTCAAAATTTATTTATGGTGGGGTTTCCTAAATGTCTGGGAGGCAGTATGTCTTCTTCCTTCAGTAAGTTCATTGATGTCACTTCTGCTGTCACTCATAAGAGAAATAAGACATTAATTTGTTTATAATGTATGCCAAAACAACTATATGCACTCATCTTGCTCTATAAAATCCTAATATTACTAACAGAGCTCTTGTTCTTCCTTTCCTACTCTTTGAATTTGTATTTCTGTTGTTGATAAACAGAAGTTTAAGTTCTTTAAGACAGAGGCATTTTTTTTTCCATCAGCATTCAAGCAATTTCTTCTTCTTGCTTAATTTTGAATTGGACATTGAACACTGAACATGCTTATTCCTATAAAAGGGGCGTAGAAGTCCTAGCTGTTCTTTATATCCTTACTCCATTATACTTGAACATTGCTCCTAAGTATAGATGTGGTTGTAATAGCCTCATTTTCTTACAGAGTAAGTCATAAGGGCTACCATAGGAAGAGAGAAAGGATTGCTGCTCCAACTAATGGAAAAGTCTTTAAGTGGTTTTGTTGCTACCTTAAGATACAAGAATCCTTATCCTAAAAGGAATGCATGCCTTCCCTGCTTTCCATCCCAGCTTCAGGTTCCCATAAGAAATTATCAGTTTGCATCTTAACAGTCTTTTTGCCGTACTCTATCTGATCAGTTGTTTTACTTTCTGCAATTCCTTCCACTGTATTTTATAATCTGTGTTCTTTATATCTTTATCCAGATTGTTGTTGTTTTTACAGTGAAATGTCATGCAGTACTCCAGGACCTTTTAAAACATTCACAAGCACATGTAAGTAATGTTGACCATTCACTTTCTTCCTAGTACACCAGCCCTGGATGCAAACTCTCACTGTACCTCTTCTTCACCAAATGACATCCCACAGTCCACAGGGCAGGTTTTTAGGAGAACACAGTCATACTACAGTACAAGTTTTCTGAACACATAAAACCATCTCACAAGTCCTGCAAACTAGAAATGCTGAATTTCAAACATTTCTGGGAGTTGTTGCTCAGGTCATGCAGAACCTACGATGGCCCTTCTACAGTAAACGTTTCATTCTGCAAGAAAGAGGAGGGTAGGGTATCAAGAGCAGTAACTGAGGTTTCTATTTGTCCTTTGCTCTTATATCCACCAGCAGAAATCCGAAGTTCATTTACCTCATCTGGAATCTGTCCACAGATTGCTGCAGATACTTACCTAATTAAGACTTCTCGGTCTTAGGAGGTTGTCCCCACATGTATCACCACAGGACTGCCAAGAAAGGTTAAAAAAACAACAAACAAAATGTCCTTCTGAATGGCAATCAAATAGGGAATTCTTTTCTGGTCCTAAAAATCAATCAGAGACACCCACAGCAACACAGGTCCAGTTCACTGGCAAAACCAAAGCATAAAAGTGGGCCAGCTTGAAGATAAAGGCATATGAATGAAAGGAAATTCTTAAAATTTAATGATTCATTAATACTTCTTTTTAGGGGCAATTGGACTCAGTGAAGACACATGCAATGTGCATCCCTATTTTTAGTTGAAACATTACAGTTCCTCTGACCTTTCAGAGTAGGAGATTTTTTTTCTAGGTACAGATTCTCTTTATTCTAGCTTTCCACTTCCATTCTGTAGCTAACATATTCTGTGTGCCATTTGAGCAACCCTATGAAAGCTGGGAGAAATGTTTTCATTCTAATTTAGCATAGGACTCTTGATTTAAAGTCTTTTGTTGACTATCCTAGACTGTAATAGATTTACAAAATGCAGGCTTTATAGGTTTGTAAGAGCAAATGCAAACAATCACAAGTCCTCTTTACATTCTTATTTTAGAAGCAAAAACCTGTTACTTTAGATAGCAACCTTTACAGCTGATGTAATTTTATCTCCATGTCTTTCCATTTGCCATGTCAGAATGCATGTATCCTCAGAAAGAGTAACAAGGAGAGAGTACCATGAGTGTGTTAGCTAGCTAGCAAGTAGAAAACCTGTAGTGTGGAAGCTGAGTTTATAGGTGCTGTAAAAATGCAGGTCTTTTTTTGTTGATGTGATGATTTTAACGTTCTAGAAGTATGCAGACTAAAACCTGCAAAGAAGTATTTCCAGATCATTCCTTTTGCAAAATTCCTTATCTAAAAATTGAGGAATACCAGTGAGTTATTAAATTCAACTTTGCAGTATATTTTTAAAGGTAACTTGATATTATTTTAAAGATCTGCAGAAATCACTACTTTTGTATTATGTGTGAACACTGTGACAGAATTAGGAATACATGTCAATTTTATGTTTAAGTTGTGAGTCTTTTTTTTCCTCCTTAGCCTTGTGCCTCCTTAGTTAAATACCTCCTACAACCATATGGTGAGAGTCTTAAAGAAACCTGTGGTTTGCTGTGCAACTGCAATTAATTGCTGGAGCCAGGTCCATTCTGCAGCACATTGAATAAAATCACTGAGTTTTCAAGACCATAGTTCAAAAACTTCAAATACTTTGGATATATTTCAAGTAGGCAGAAAAGGCAGATATTCAAGCAAACAAATATGTAGCAACCTAGTGAAATGTTAGTAGGAAGAGGACCCTATTTCAAAGGTTACAGGCATTTCTATGGAAAAGTTAAAAATTGTCATTAGCACATACTCCTTCTCAGTCAGACCTATTTTCATCAGGAATGCCTCCATTTATCTTGCCATATAACTCAAAAAAAGCAAGAAAACAAAAAAATAAACCCAGCCAACTTTGCAAAAAAACCCACCAAAAAACTAAAAAAGATTGTTGCATTGCAGCATTATTTAATTATTTGTCTGTATTTAAGTAAAGAACAATAGCTTTCATGCATTAAAATCCACAGTGCTTGCTACTACTGATTTCCCAAAGGCTTTAAAAATTCCTGGCAGCGTGCATACAGGGGCTGAAGTTTGAAATGATTCATTTTGATTAAGTTACAAAAATTCCACATGGACACACAAATGCTCCAGAAGAAAACTTCGGTTTTGGTAATTTGGTTGCTAGTTTGAGTTAGTACAATATTTAGATTACATGCACTTCTTTTAGCTGCTGTCACTGTCAAGGAATAGATAGAATTTAGTTGGTTGTATTTTCCATGTGTATGGCATATGCTTTATGAGAGGCTAGTTAAGATTTTGTTGCAAGACTTTTACGTCTGAATAACTATTGTGCCACCTAGTGGGAATTAACTTACACCTTTAGATGGACATAAAAGATACTGGTGGATAATGAAACATAGCATTTATATAACTATTTCCAGTGACATGTTGAAACAAAGCATTTTCCTTTTTTGTCTGATTATTTACCAAGGTGTTCCATTAAGGCAAAAGTATTCCATTTCAACTATATCATTGTATTTTTCTTACAGTAATATGACAAAAATATAATTTCTAAAAAGGGCACACACAGAGCTCTTCACCTCTCTGTCAATAGATCTATTCCTTAATAAATGAAGAGCATATTTCATATGTATTTTTGCTTTGATCAAGTTATCAGTGTGAAAGAATATCCCCAAATTTCAGGTATTAGGAATTTCCATTGTGTAATACAATTAAATAAATAAATACACCAAAACCATTATTTTCTGACAAACTAAGCTAATTTTCATCTGGAACCAAACTAAAATGCTTTTAAACAATATTATGATTGCAGAATTTCAAACGTTATTTTGAAGAAATTGTAAACAATGTGATTAAAAATGCAACATTCTGACACAGTTTCTCTCATAAAATTTCCTTTTCCACATAAATAGTTCCAGTCTCCAAATTTCCATATAGACTTCATTACCTAATAGCTATTTCTCAGGAATTTTTCTCCTCTAACTGAAACTTCTCTACAGGTTTGTTTTTTTCTTTCAGCTTTTTAAGAAAACCATCTGTCCAGTGTAGGAGTGCTTGGTTTGCTGCAATAGGTAGCAATAATATTTCAGTCACCAAAGGCAGTACTGATTAATTTCCCTTAATAGAGTTTTTCCTAATATTGTTCAAGTTACTTTATTGCATCTTTGTAGAATTGCCAAACTATTCATCATCAACAAAAAACTATAATAAATGCTCTGTATTTTTAGCATCTCCATGTAATATCATAATTACAGTAGAAAATGTAGTGGTCAGCAATACTACAATTTAGAACCTTTTAGGATTCTCCCAGACTCAAGAGATCTTTAAACTCATGTTGTTTAACACATTTTTATGATGTACATTAGCGTTTTTTCATATAAGAGGACCTAACATCAGGTAAACATGACATCTGGATTAGAGGCTTTGACAGCTCTTTGACAAATTTGTAAATGCAAATGGTTTTTATTATTTTCCCTAAATATATAGCAAAGCAGAGCTCATCTGCTTTCTGCAGTGTTTCCTAAAAAAAAAAAAAAAAAAAAAGTCCGATTTTCAGCTTGAAGCTGACAGAAAATGAAATTGCTTTCCAAGGAAAAAAAAGCACATTTTCTAAAAAGGCAAGGAAATCAAAACTGTGGCTTAAGATTTTATTTACCTTTTTTTTAGTTTGGGCTATTTATTTTCCCTCCATAGAAGGGATTTCCAGAAAAAAAGTCTGTTCAATTTTCCACTTTCAAGGCTTGACAGCATCTTGTCATTTCATTTTCCTCTTGCAGACAAATGAAATTGAGAAGAGGGTGTCAGGTGTCAGGTGAGCTTCTTTAAAGCTTGCTGTCTAAGCTCTCTGTCTTTGATACTGGAAAAATGTTTGAACTGTTGTCCAGTTTTCCCTGGTGTTGTGTTATGTTGTGTCAGTGAGCACACAGTAAAAGCAAAAATGAATTTATTTTTATAGCAGAAAAAAATTATTATTTTGTTTTGAAGAACTTTCTTTAAAGATAGTAAAGAGATCTGTTAGTGAGGTCTGTTGCTCCCTCTAAAGGATCTTAAAGGCTGATATTCTTATTAAATATGGATTTTAAATGCATTCAAGGATTCCTTAAGGGAAGAATGGATTACAACTAGAGTAATAGTTACTAATTTTATCTAGTATTCATAATGAGCTCTTTTTTATATTAATTTTCTCAAACATTATGTTTTTAGAGAAGGATACCATTTTAGTAAAAGAGGAGAAATTCACCCAAAAGGCTTGAAACTTTTTTCTGTCTATCTAGGCATGTATTTTTCCACATCTATTCAAGGTATTACAGCATGTACAACATCTAGGAGAAAAATACAGTTAAGTGTAAGAATTCCCATTGTTTTATTTTACATGATCAACATTTAATGTGATCTTTAATTACCTCATTGAGAGGTTTTACCTGTGCTGTCAAATGCACACCATTACTTCAGCATTGTAATAAATAACATTTTAAGCAGTGTTATGTAAAAAAAGTATGTTTATATATATAAGAAAGTATTGAAATTAAGTCCTTAATATGGATAGCTTTTTAATGAAAGGGAAAAATATGCACCCCTCATGCATAAATGAGACAGTTAAATGCTTGGTATTCTTCTTTCATCTGAATCCAATATCATGTAACCAACTCTTCAGTCAAACCTTCCTGTCCCCAGATACCTGCAAGGTTAGTGGGTTGCTCAAAGTATGTAAAACTCTCAGTATGTAATTCTGGCAGTGTTTCGGACTGCATGTGTCTTTTCTCCAATATCATTTAGACAGATGAGATGTAATTTTAATAAAACTCTCTGAAAGAGAAACTGCCTGGAATTCAAATAATTTTCTCTTTTAATAGAAACACACCATGTAGATTTAACTGTTTGGGTTAATAGCCAGTATTTACTATGATCTTAATTAAACAAGAACCGATTTACTCTGGTTTTCAAGCATTTAGAAGTTGTAGACACATCCAAGCTCAGGCTTTTGAAGGTTTCACTAAGTGCACATGCCCAAAAAGAGAACTGCTCCTTTAGTGAGTCTACTGCTGCTGCTACACACTATGGACCTTCACAGCCCTTAGGCCATATCACAACTGAGGTTACTAGCTTGTTTTGGAAGCTTTTCCCTGGAGTAATTTTAGAGGATTTCAATATAGGATTCTTTTGAAATTAAAAGTCATGAAGTTAATGTGTATTGAGTCACTGGGAGTAAATAATAAATAAATAATAAATGGTACAGAAATACTTATTCAGTATTTGTGGATCTGTCTTTTAGCTATGCAGACTAGTATGCATATTTGTTCTATGTGATATATTGGAAAAATTATGCAAGAAGATTGTACAATTCATGTAACAAATTTAATCTTAAAAAGAAGTCTTAATTTTAAGGGATCAGACATATCTGGATTTTTGAAATGGCAACAAATGCAGTAAGTCTGAGATTTTTTTCTTTTCTGGTACTAATTTTTACACAGTATATGTTCTTAATTTGTAGCAGTGTCAATAAGCAGATGTTTCCACTGAAATCACTGGCCATTAAAACCCATTAGTATTCAAATTTCTATTTCTATCATGATATAAAACCACTTGGTGAAGTAAGGCATTTGGAAGAGCAAATATTAAAAAAGGAAACAAAGTATAAGCAAGCAGACCTGCAGTGGATGCAGCAGCTGGGCGGTATGAACATAAGCCTCTCAGTCCAGGTGAAAGAGATGGTAGATCTTTGGCAAAGGCTAATTGGCAAATTAAGGTATAAAGAGTCTCTTCTCTTGGCCTAGCTTTAGACACTGAATTTCCTGTATGTGTCAGGTGGGCAGTCTCAGATGCTCCTAGTCTGGTGTCCTTACCCATCACAGCAGGAACCCTTGAGATAGCATCTCCCTGCATCTCCTCCACGTGAAGAATGCTCCCCTCTGCTGGCTGCGGGGCAGCAAGGGAGATGGCTCAGCTAAATCGCTATTGTGTGTTAGATTCTCCGAATGTTCTCCAAAGTCATGAGATTAATTCCTAGTTTGTTAGACCTCACACATCAACAGCGACAACACAGTAAGCAAATAATAAGCAATTCTAATTAATTCATCACAAAAGCGATTTTAAAGCACTGGTATTAAATCAAGGTAATTTTAGTAAGCATAAGCAAAACATCTTTATAGGTGAAAAATGGAAAAGTTTGGATTGAGGTGTTAGTGGGCTATGTTTGGCTGAGCTTTATCTACATCAAGCTGATAGATGATTAGTGAAAAATAGTCTTCCTTTATAAGAATATTTGGAACAGTGTGACGAAAGTATGTCTATGTATTTTTACAGATAGAAATGTGTACACACATACATCTATCTGCATATGCACACATATATATATAGCTGCAGATGTATACATATATTTCAATCTGCAACTATTTAGACACATATTTTTGTCACATTATACCTGACATATATTTGTATGCATATATTCTTATGTATGTGTACTTATATATTAAAGTTTGACAATATATCATTATTCTGTTTGTATCTACTGTGAATGTGTAAGACAGTGGCCAGGATATTTCATAACAAGATCTATTTCTGTGGCTCTGTATTCTCATTCTGCAAAGATGCAAAAGTGTTGTTGCCGGCAACTTCCGGCAACTTCTATCCGGTCAGTGACCACGAGGACCAGCCTGCGTCCTCAGGCCAAATGAGCACTGACATCTATGAGATGGATGCAGCAAATGGCGTTTATTGCGCGGTTACTTCGGTTTATATACCCTCCTCCTATCACTATCGCGCGCATGCTCGGGGAGGTCCCTACGTCTTTCCGTACATCGCGAGATCTTCCGAGCGCCGATCCCTACAAAGTGTATTGAGTGTGAGATATGTAATCAGCAGTATAAGTAAGTCATGGTAAATCTAAGATCTTGTTCATTGATAATCACACTGCTTATTACCACATACATGTTCATAAAGAGTCCTATATCTACACTAGCTGCAAGTGCTGTGAGCTGCTACATAGTAAATGTAAAACCATGAATGCTACTGTAAATACTTGCATCTTCACTTTTTTTCATTTCAAGTTCTTTAAATTCTTTATTGTATTCTGAAAAAAAAAAAAAGTAATTTTAAAAGTAGGTGTATGTAATCTTGGGAATAATTTCCAGGAAACTGTAAGATCCATATGTATTTTTATGTTACCAAATATTAGTTTTGGAAAAAAGCTTATGTGCTAATTTAGGTAACTGCACTAAGCATTCTGAAGGCTTGGTTTGTGTTAGAAAACAGTCTTAAAATTCACTGCATAAAGTTCTCTGCTGTTTAGGCTAATGTGTATATCATAGCAATGCAGAGGAAAATGGCAAAATAAGGTAAACATGAGATAAGCTGTTTTCTTGTGCGTGTGAACAAATGAAATGTGAAATTCTTCAATCACTTGCTGGTTTTGAGCTCACATATAGCCAAAGCCCATAGAATACTATCTGACTTCATGGAAAATGTAGAGCCCTTTAAAGACAGCAAGAAAATAGACTTCTCTTCAAAAACTGAAGTTGTGTGTTTGTGAATAGGAAACTTTTAGGAAAGGAAAAAAATAGTAAACTGAAATGTGAAGTATCCACAAAACAGCTGAAATGTGAAATAAGGAGACATGAATTAAATGCAGTGTAAATTCATGACAGAACTGTTCTTACTGTCTATTCTAATTAACTTTCTATTTACTGAAATATGCCATGAATTAAACTATTCAAAAAATTCAAGCCTTTGAATCTGTTTTATACCAATTTACTGAAATTAGTGATCATTTCTGTAGCTGCTTTTTCCTTCCCTTCCTATGAGTCTATTATCTCAATTCTTCCAATGGGGTGAGGAGCAGAGGTACATTAGGAAGGATGTGTATGGAAGTTTGTGTGGCTATTGCCTGTCCGAGGCCTACACTTTTTCTGATTAATACTGGAAAGCATGCATTGCCTATGGTGTTCTCTGTACTGTACCTTTTGTAAGCTCTTACTAAAAATCAGAAACAAGAACAAAACAACCCAAACCACAGTGAATAGCATAGCAGTAATTTTAGGTAAGTAATTACATATTCTTGGGCTAAGAAGAGTTTCCTTTGTTACTCCCTGGCTTGAAATTGCAATGTAATGCATCATATCAATGATTTGTAAACTGTTATCCTGGCATATAAACCTATAATCATTTCATGGTTTCGTTTATTTGCCTCACTCAAGCTATGCTGCATTGTTTGATTTTCTAAAGTATTTGTGGCTGCTTTCTCACTTGTCACATACTGTTCTGTCTTTGAACCTGGCTTACTGGGCAGATGCTGGCAGGCTGAACTGCAGATCATGCTGGCGTGTTGTTGAACCCAGGACAGTCTCCCTGAGCACTTCTTATAAAGCAGAAAATGCATGGCATTTTTGGAAAGAGATGGAGACCTTAGCTTGCTTTGGCTTCCTAAAAAGATGAATATGCAATTGTGCTGATCTGGTATGTTATGATGATTTTTTTTTCTTTGAATTAAATAGTTCTATTACAAGAGTTTGTAGAAGAACCAGAATAACAAAAAGCTGTACCCAACATCCTACTAGCACTTCTATTTTGTCAAATAGTCCAGCCACTGTGAGTTTAGTGGTCTCTTTAATGCCTGAAGAGTTTAAAAAGCCAAATTCCAGCTTGCACAATTGGATTGGGCAGCAGGAAACTGTTGGTGGGTCACTCTCAGTCTCCTGTCTTTCTCAGTTATAGGACTGCTAAGGACTGTGCAGGTGTTAATTGAAACAGTGGCTTAGAGAAGTTGCTTTGAAGTCCAGGGATGCATGAACTGACTTTGGAAATAAAGGTATGGGTTCAGCACTTGCTCAGTGTCTGAAACATGACATTTATTAAAGGATTTATTGGTTAATGACATTGCAAATCCATTCCAAAGTCTACAATTAAACAGCATTCACAATTGTTTTATGGACTTAGTGATAGATAGTACAGCATTTGCACATTAATTTTGCAAGATTATTTGTATATTTTATATGGCAATTGTTTAGGACTTTCAAGGCTAACACTTGGATTAGTTTACATTTTTTGTTAAGCAATGTAAATGGGAAGTAACACAAATGGTCAACTATTTCTACTTGCTAGTAATACCGTTATCTCTACCATCACTTCTTAAGTGATCTTGGTTTCTATTCTATGCCATGTAGTGAAAGTTTCATTTTTTAATCAGTATCTTCTGCCTGGACGTTTCTTGTAAATGAGAAGATGACAGCTTTTTTTTTTTTTTTTTTTTTAATTAAAAAAAAAAAAAATAGAAATCATCTCCATCTAAACTTATCTGTCAGACTTCTCAACCAAAACTTGACTATGTTGGCTGTTACTTTGTGGAGGTTTTACAAGTGTGTATCTGTGGAGAGAAATGCTTTCTGGCTTTCATTCTCTGCTCTCTGTCCCTAATGTCAATGAAGGAAGGTCTGTACCATATAACATTAATCATTTCTGGCATATATTTAGCAAATATCATTATTTCAGATCTCTCTCATACTATTCTGGTTTTGACCTCATCGTATCTGACAGCTGTGGAAAAGATGCTTGCTTCTTAAGTAAAACATTGGAAGAAAGATGGTTTTCATTTTGTGTCAAAATTTTTTTCACCACTGTGAGTAACTACCTTGGCCCATAAACAGCTGGCAAGAACATTGTCAGCACTTGCTTAAGTGGTTGCTCACAAGTGAACTGTGTTTGTTTCACCCAAAACAAACTTGATCCTACTTTGTGTTGGAGTTTCCATGGGCCTTCATTTGTAAATGGTGGATTTCCATTTGTATAGACGTATAAATGAATGTTGTCTTTGGTCAAGGCAAGAAAGTGAGCTGGTGTGAGCACGCCTGCAAGGTGTGAAAGAAAAATGAGAGAGCATGCTTCTCATCCAGACCTCTGCTTGTCTTTATGCAAATGACCTTCTGCAGACTTTCATCTCATTATGGTAGATGGCATGAGTTTGTCTCATGCAGTGGAGATTTACTTCTTTGGCTTTTTTGAAACAGTATGATAGGGATAAGTAAGGACATGGTACTGTATGCTTGGTGGCCTGAGCTAACCCAGCTCCATAGTCAGAAGTAGTATATCTTGAGAATAAATAAAAAAAAAATAAATATGTTGTGTCCCACAGCTTCTCTAATAAATGACAAGGACACGGTGAAATTTTCAGAAATTTTCATTTAGGTTTCTTGGGAAAAGATCGATTAAAATGGTAAAAAATATTGAACGTGTTACAGGAGCAGCTTGACAAATTTTCAGAATGTCTTCTTGCCTGAAACTTAATGTGAAGCTGGACATTTCTTTCATATCAACCTTGCAAAGAAAAGAAAGCTTGGAATGTCAGGTTTTTTTGTAAAACAGTTTTTAGTTTCAACCTACTTTGACTTTAAGAAAATCAAAGTTATCAATGTTGGTTTAGAGTTTATAACAATCTTAACCATTTTTATTTTTAATTCTTTGAGTTGCTCCAAAGTTTCAATCTTTCTCTCAGAAATAGAGTTAAATTTAACTGTGTGATTTCCCAGCTCGATATTTACTGTTGCTACTATAATGTTGTTACTATGCTCACATCCTGAGTGATATGATGATAAATGCATTAAAAGTGGATTGAATTAGATTAGAATAAGGCAACATCATTGTAATCTTGTCTTCCTATTAATAAAGAGAAAAATTAATGTCTCATTTACGCTAGATATCAAAATATGAGGGGTTGTGTTATTGAGCATGAGCTAAGGGAAGGAACTGTGGTCTGTTTACTGTATGTGTCAAAGAAACTACACCATTTAAAATTGCTTACTAACAAAACCACATGCAGTTTAATGGAAAACAGAATATTGAAATTAATTAAAGAACGCAAACCAAAAGCTCCTTTTTGAGTAAATATTTTCTATTAAGAAGGGTGCATTGTGATACTCATTATTTCCTGCCATATTGACTCTGAAGGATTCACAGTTAGAAAAATCACATTTCTCTTTGACAGCATATTTTGTTCATCATTTACAGTCAGCGATGGACTTTTTCATCAGGATTCTTGTTTCTTGATGATATAATTGAGTTGTTAAATGAGTCTAGTCAGTTGACCACAGAAATTATTGAAATAAGGGAAATGCAAGTTCCTATTCTGAGCATCTCTTCATTTTACTTTAGGCCTTGGAGAAAAGGATTAATGCTTAATTCTGAATCCCTCTCATGGTTTTTTTTTCCTCTCTTCCTAAAGTGTTTAATGATTTCTTTGACATACATTTGCCAAACATTTTTTTTTTCCTGACTCTGGAGACTGTATTTTCAAAGGAAATTTTAACATGTGTTGCCCCAAAGACATTGTGAAGTCATTAGATGTACAAAATCCTTAGTCCAAGTATAAAAAATGTTCATGAAAAATGAATAGCTCCATGTGCTAAATGTGCTAATGAGAACTTTTAGTACCTTTATCAGGTAGTCAAAATGTAAATGAAAATGAAGTGATCTCTCCAGCCTCACAGGTTAGAGTAGCTTGACAAAGTGAAAAGATGCTGGCTTATATCTATATGGTTTAAAGAAATACAGCAATAGTTTTGTTCACCATTAGCTGGAGGCAGCAGAGTCTGGACATGTGTTTTGCTAGCACTGGCACAGCACTGGGGACCAGTACTGATTTGAACTTGGAGAATTTGTGTCTACATGTGTTAGGCATTTCAGTTTTGAAGGTTCCAGGTCAGTAGGCTGTTGAGATGTAGAGTTCAGGGCAGATGTGTCAGGTAGTGTTTTAAATAAGCATTAGGGGCATTTTAGCACTACTGCGGGTTCAAACTCTCCTGGGATTTTGGTTCTTCTGTGACTGAATGCTTCTAAGGAAACATTATGTGATTAGTAGAAAAAGTTCAGATTAATCACAGCTGTACACTGAGTACTACTACATACGCATTTCACTTGGAATATGTCACAAACAGCTCGAATTTGAAGACGTCTCTCAAAGTGCTGAAGGGACGATTATTTATTTACCACTTCACCTGTTCACTTTATTTTTGTTTGTTTTTTTCCCTGCTGCAGACTATGTCAGAGAACCACAATGATCATGCAGAATAACAGTTCAGCCTCACCTTTGTTTTTCAATGTGAGCTCCTTCTGGAAGAGAGATTCACAAGTATCGGGACTCATTGATGAAGCCGCATCACACATTGGCAGCTATGATTTTCCTCAGACCACGGAGAGTTTTTCCTTCTCCACTGTGGAATCAACAAACATGTCCCTAAATGCCACAAGCAAAGACCCTCTGGGTGGACACAGCGTCTGGCAAGTAGTTTTGATTGCTTTCCTCACAGGGATCCTTGCACTCGTGACCATCATAGGAAACATCCTAGTGATTGTTGCATTTAAGGTTAACAAACAACTGAAAACGGTCAACAACTACTTCTTGTTGAGTCTTGCTTGTGCAGACTTGATCATCGGTGTTATTTCCATGAATCTTTACACAACATACATCATCATGGACCACTGGGCATTGGGAAATTTGGCCTGTGATCTTTGGCTCTCCATTGACTATGTCGCCAGTAATGCCTCTGTCATGAATCTCCTTGTCATAAGTTTTGATAGGTATTTTTCCATCACTAGACCACTTACGTACAGAGCCAAACGAACAACCAAAAGGGCTGGGTTAATGATTGGTTTAGCGTGGATTGTCTCTTTTGTTCTTTGGGCCCCTGCCATCTTGTTCTGGCAGTATTTTGTTGGAGAGAGGACTGTGCCTCCCGATGAATGTTTCATCCAGTTTCTAAGTGAACCTATTATCACTTTTGGCACTGCCATAGCTGCCTTTTACTTGCCAGTCACCATTATGAGTATTTTGTATTGGAGGATCTACAAGGAGACTGAGAAACGCACCAAAGAGTTAGCAGGGCTACAGGCTTCGGGCAGTGAAGCAGAGACAGCACGCTTCGTACACCAGACAGGCAGCTCCCGGAGCTGCAGCAGCTATGAGCTGCAACGGCAGAGCATGAAACGCTCCACCCGAAGGAAATACAGACGCTGCCACTTCTGGCTCACAATGAAGAGCTGGGAACCCAATGCAGACCAAGGGGACCAAGAGCACAGCAGCAGTGACAGCTGGAACAACAACGACGCTGCTGCCTCCCTTGAAAATTCAGCCTCCTCTGATGAAGAAGACATTGCTGCAGAGAGCAGAGCCATCTATTCAATCGTGCTGAAGCTTCCTGGTCACAGTGCCATCCTCAATTCCACGAAACTACCCTCCTCGGAAGACTTGCATGAGTCAGGGGATGAACTGCAGAAATCTGACACAGAATCTAAGGAAAAGAAATCTAAAAAATTGCACCCTCCCAAAAGTGTTCAGGATGGTGGAAATTTTCAAAAGAGCTTTACTAAGCTTTCAATTCAGCCAGGGTCAGCAGAGACAACCACAGCTTCTGATGGCATCTCATCAGTGACCAAGACATCTGCAGCCCTGCCTTTGTCCTTCAAGGAAGCAACACTGGCAAAAAAATTTGCCTTGAAGACCAGAAGTCAGATCACAAAGCGAAAACGAATGTCACTTATCAAAGAAAAGAAAGCAGCACAGACACTCAGTGCCATTTTGTTTGCCTTCATTATTACTTGGACCCCATATAACATCATGGTTCTGGTGAACACCTTTTGTAGCTGTATCCCCAAAACTTTCTGGAACCTGGGGTACTGGCTTTGCTACATTAATAGCACAGTGAACCCAATGTGCTATGCACTGTGTAACAAAACATTCAGAAACACTTTCAAGATGCTACTGCTGTGCCAGTGTGACAAACGAAAACGACGCAAACAGCAGTATCAGCAAAGGCAGTCTGTCATTTTTCATAAGCGGATCCCTAGGGAGGCTTCATAGAATACTATTTTTAAACAATTAAAAGAAATACTGAAGTAGGGATGGAATATGTATGGGATGAGACAGGATGGGGTGGGATGGGATGGGATGGGATGAGATGGGATAGGATAGGGTAGCACAGGATGGGATAGAATGGGATGAGATGGGTTGGGGTGGGAGGATGGTTCCAGGATGCTGATTCAAACATTTAAACATCGAGACGTGAAAGCAGATGCCAGGCTTATGTATCCTTTCAATAAATCCACTCTAATATAAGAATTAAATCTGCATTCAGCAAAAACTAACAAACTTCAACATTTTTACTAAGGAATGAAAGACTTTATAAGTTTTCCTACAAATTTGCAAGAAGCTATTTAGCAATTATAAACCCATTACTGATCTGCCCAGCTCTGAATATAATCAACTCTGGGATCTCAGGTAAGCACATCTTAGCTAGACCAACTCTTCTGTTTCCAAGGAATCCAACAACTGTTATTTCAAGTCTCATACAGATATAGCAAGCTAGTAAAACAGGATTATGAAATTATTTGAGACACTATATAGGTTGCTTCTTGTTGTCCAGCTAGAGCTTCCTGTCTCTTTTTCTTTTGGCATATTGTTAATTGTATCCCTGATCCCTGATTGCCAGGTGTCAGTGTGGGCAGCTCATGTTGTATGTATGTGTGTGTGAGTGTGTATGTATGCCTAACACACATTCACACTTCTAAAATACACACATACCAGGAAAGAGGTGATCAACTGTTCAAAGTTTTACAGGGCCCTTCATCATGATTGCATGTGATAGAAATTTAAACAAAGAACTAAATTAGAAAATCTAATTGTAAATATATCTCATTATTTGCCACCTGAAATTCAAGTTTATCTTTGAAACCAAAACATGATGTCCACATTTCAAATGGAGAGAACCAAAGTGTTTACACTATGAGCCTAATAGTCTGCAGAGTTTTATAATAGAGCATGTGCCCAGTAAAACTTTCATCTTGAGCCCTACTGGGCTCAAAATGGTAATACCTCTATAAAGTATGAAGTTATCTTTGAGGGAAGTAGGATGACCAGAGCCCCCATCTGGTGTGCAAAGTGCTGATGCACAAAGGGAGTTGCTCAAGAACCAGGTGGGTGCAGCTGTTAGCAGGAGCTCCATATCATGCTTGGGCCGCTACATTACTGTTGGGGCACGTGTGGATGCTGCAACACCCTGTCCTGAATTGCATCATATGGATGCATCACCCTTCTCAGAGCCAGCTCAGATCCAATGCACAGTATCCACATGGTTTCCAGTACAAGTTTGAGCTGTAATTTTCTGTCTAAACTTGGTGGAGCCTTCCCCACTTGCACTATCTGCCCATGTTATCTTCAGATGCAAAGGATTTGTGTAAAATAAATATTTTATTTTTGACATGAAGAATGCTCACTAAAAGGTGTTTTATTTTCCAGAACTTGTTTTAAAAATCATTAGAAGTGCACCTAAATACAAGTAATGCCAGGTTATTCAGGGTTGTGAAAAATGTGATATTGCTGATTTATAACCTGGCAATTTTTGATAAAGAAAATTTGAAAAGGGCTTAAATATTTATAGCTGAGACATGACCCATATTTCCTGGTATTTGTGATGTGGTTTGCACCAAATATGATTTATAAGTCAGAGGTCCCCTGGGGAAAGGATTGTACTTTGTTGTTCTAAATCTGATTAAGTTACATGTTGAAAGATGATTTTGTATTCTTCTTTGAATTGACCAAAACTTTTTTTTTTATTGCTTAGACTATTATTTTGCTGAAAATAAAACAAGTATCTTCTTTTACAAAGGGGTATCAGTGTTTTGAACACGGAACTGATGTTAAAGCTGCTTTTGTATTGTGTGAGATGGTGTTTACAGATGATTTTGACAACAGTGGAAATATATTAAATGGTGTCTGTGTATCTGAACTATTTAATTTTGTGTTATGTTAATATAAAGAAATATTTATACATATTTCACCAAATGTTTTATTTAATGTTGATAAATATTGTTCTTCAGTCTTCAGCTGTAGTGTCCTTTTAAAATGATTCATAAAGGTCTGCTTGAGAAATGACTAGAAAATACCTAGTTTTCTTGTCACTAAAGTATTCTTGACACATAAATCTTTCTTTTATATGACTTGTTTAATATGTCTGAACTTGTAAATGATATTACAATTCTACAGGAAATACAAGTTTAGTATAAAACACAAAAAAAGATTAAAGCTTCATCTATAAGTCACAAGTGCATTTTGAACTAAAGATACCTAGAATTGGTTTACCAGTTTGGTAGCTACATAAAACCAAAATCTTATAAGGCACCCATGTTGCAAAGAAAATTAATGATCTTTATTTATAGAAAGAAGCATTTATTTGAAATATATTCATTACTCAAGTTGACCTAACTAATGTTTTAACATTTAAATATATATCTATATCTATATATATTGCCATAATACTATCTTCTGATATCTAGAGTAGTGCTGTGCCCCTATTACACAAAATGTGAGAGCATGTAGAGAAGCCAGAGTTCTTCAAGAGGATTTATGGTATATTAGTATTGATTTTACAATGGGAAACTATTATTTTTAATGAAGTTAAGCTTCCTTGAAAGCAACGGTCACCACTGTTTACATAATAGGAAGAGTTAAACCCTTGGACTGTTTTAATAGAAAAATAAACAACCTGGCTTTGTTGTGTGAACAGGCTTTAAAATGTTATTTGCAGGCATCATAAAACTTGTATGTATACACATATTGTAGCATAGATCAATTTAGTTATTATTTATTTAATGGAATATGCACTATAAAATTTTAAGAATTTGGCTATGTAACAAATACAGTGGGGATCAAATTAGTTTTTTTATGCCTATATGTTTGCTTTAAACCCATGCACACACAAAAGTGTTAGCTGTCTGCACAAGTGGGTATATTATTTATGAACACACATGCACATAGTAGGTTGGGCAGGGTAGGAAGGGCAACGCAAGACCAAAAGGTACAATCTGGCACAGCGCTACTTTTGAGAAATACAAATGATGTCATATTTCACCTGTTTTGGAGGAAATTAAGTCAGGAATATGACAGAAAGCACTATTCTGAGGGCAGGCCAACAGCTCATTCCCATTAACACTCCTTACATTGAGAGCTGGATTTTCAGAGACCAAACAATATCCACATTAATTGCAATAATACAAGATTAGACTCCATATGAAGAGGAACAAAAAATAAAAAGTGATAGCCAGACAGGAGCCATTGGGCTGTCTGGAGAAAGCTCTGTAGAATAGGTCCCAATCACTGGCAGCCTCTGAACAGCTCTAAGACAACAACGTGTATTATAATATAGGCTTGGCTTTCTTGATGTAAAATTGTGATTGCCTCTATCAGTATAGACCGTGAAAACCATCTGATCCAAAGGTCCAGAGACAAGTGTTGTGGTGCATGAAGCACGTTATCCTACCTTAGCATTACACATTTCCTACAAGTGTAAACTGCAGATTAGTGTGGAACTGTTCGAAAGCTAAACAACTATGGGAAAGTCCTAGGATCTAAACCTGTGGATCTATGTATTCGGAACAATAAATGAACTAAAGGAATCAGGCAGTTTTGTGAAGATATCCCAAGAGATGTTCTGAGGCAGTTGGCAACCTTATGTACAACTTCACTTTCTTTTGGCGTTGCCTTGATTGTATGTATTTATTCCTTCTGCAAGAATATTATTAAAAATCCTATCAAATTAGCAAACTTCTGTATATAAGAAGTGAGTACAAGACCCAAAGCAGACTCAATTTACCCCTACAGAATACAAACATCAAAGCAAAATAAAGTTTTAATCTTTTTTTCCTTAATCAGCACAATCAAACATTTTGAATATAAGGTTATCATCATGCTACCATCTATACCACTGGTATAGTCATGGAGTACCATGCTAAGCTATTTATAAACTCCATTTCACTTGGCCTCTTGGCCATCTGACTATTTATGTGTCCCTACTCAAATTTATATTTGAGATTCCAAACTTTCATTCTCCTTCAGATGACTCAGATTATTTTCATAAGATGTGCTATACAAGCTTGTCTTAGTATCAGTCTCTTTCTTTCCTTTCAAAATACTCTTATACAAAGTTATTCGGCTCCTAGACTACCAGAAGGCACAGTACAAGCTCCAGCAGCTATAGTGTTGAGGTCTAATACTTTCTTTCCAGTTCCTTATTGGGAAAAATGGTCTGTATCACAAGTTGGCAAGCCCGACTTTCTCAGTAGCATCTAGGGGTGACCTGCCCCTAAGGACATTCTACCAAGTACCTTGAACTTATCCAGTTCATAAGTCAACACTTATTTCAATGTATGTGCAAATTTCTAAACCACATGTATTCATTATGGTAACTCTGAATATACTTCGATCCCTGTAAATCTACTGTCCCTTTTCACAGCATACTCCGGCTTCTGTGATTTTGTATTTTATATATTTATCTTTTCTGCATTCACCCATGCAAATACCACTGCACTTGCTTCAGGGAACAGATCAAAGTGATATATCTTTGTAGATTGTTTCTTATTAACCCAAAGGTTATGTTTAGCTATCTGTTGGATCTAATGACGTTTGCAATGGTGGCTGCTTTCGGTCTGATGATCTGGACACCATTATAGCCAAACACTGCTATTTGGAATCTTAGCTAAAGCATGTATGACATTCAGGTTTTCATAGGATTAAACAATTGCTTTACTGAGGACCTTTTCCCCCATATCAGGCATAGATGATTTGTAAATTCTGCACTTTCCTACTTCTACCTTTAGGAGCTGACGTTTTGGGGAAAATACTAGTTTGTAATATGTGATACTTGGGCATTTTTGTACTTCAGCTTTTAAAGTAAGCAGACATCTAATACAGTCATGCTATTTATTGGAAACAAGTTGAATATGAACAGGGATGTTTGGAACTATACACTGTGTTTACTCCATTTCACACACTGTGACATCACAGATGGCTGAGACTGACCATCACAATATTTGATGTCACTGCCGGGTCTTTACAGTCTTAATTGGCAAACTCATTAACTGTGTCATACTGGCCTTCAGGACTACTTTTCACCACCCATATTGCATTTAAAATATAACATAGATTGTAATTTTTTTTCAAGAAAGATTGTTGTCATTATTTCCAGACACCTTCCTAGATGTGCTTGAGGATTTTTTGCTTAATTTTGAGTATTAAAATGGCTCAGAAGAGTTTCAGTTAGTCCAGACAGAGATCATTTAAAGGAAGGAGTAGAGGTAACACAGGACAATATTAAGACAAGTGCTACTTATTTCATGGCTTATTCCAACACGTATCATGTGGTGTGCATATTGTACCTATACATTTCTGTGCACAATGTCAGAAGGATAACGTTTATAACATAGTGATGTGCATGTACATGTAGGGAGATGTGCACACATCTAGAGCAATGTACATGGATGTATATATAAACTTATTCTGAAATTGGCAGCCATGCCATTGTCTTTGATGCCTCATCAGTTGCAACTGAACAGTGGAACTGTGTTCAAGTCTACTCTGCTTAGTGCAAGGAAAGTTTCCACATCTTTACTTAGTGCATGTTTTTCCAATTGCCTTATCTGTATTTCTGAATGTGATGTTTTCAATGTATTGTGCTGACTCTTCAGACATTACCCAAATTTAGAAATGCAGGATCAGATTTCACTTATTGCGCTACTGCATCAATACTGCACTAGGTTGAACTCCATTAGCTTAACCAAAATAACTCTGGCTTTGCCAATTAGTATAATGAAGGCCTCTATTTCTAACAGTAGATTCTATCTAAGTAAATGTATGAGCAACTCCTGCTTTTGTGTGAATATCACTGTCAGTTTCTCAACATGGGTACAGGAATCCAGGCTCCATTAAAACAGTTTTAGGTAAATGTCACAAATATATAAAGGCAAAATAAAACCAGTTCCAACTGCAAATTATTTAAGGTAACAAGAACTGCACTCCTTCCATTAGAAATGAGAGGAAAAAAAGTATCATAATCCATTATCCCAACTCCTGTTGCATGGAATAATATTTTTATGTGTTTCAGGGGCTGAATTGTGCAAGTTTTGAAAACCTCTTTTCCCTGTAGGACTCAGAAATGTGCAGCATATCTAGGTCATTTACTGTTTGCTGGTTTTATAAACAATAAAACCTTGACTGAATTTAACAGGGATGGATGATGCTGGACTCAGGAAAGGTCTTCCCAAAATGGTGACAAAATCATTCATCTCAACTGTGATGAGTAGAGCTATTCCCAAGCTTGCAAAGCTATACAATTTATTTAATTTGGCAGAAGGCATGGAAAAAAAAAAATTACATTTAACATTTTTATAGATGTGAACATCCTCCTTGCATAAGGGTCAATAAACACATGTAAACTGTGTCCAAAATAGTTCAGCATATGAAAGGCTCTGTAAGCCAAAAATGCACGCCACCATCAACTATGCTTTTGGCATAGCAGACTGACACCCTACTCAAGGCCTTGTTTTCGCAGTCTAAGACTAAATAACTCTGCATTAATACAAAATCAGAATTTGGTTGTGTGAGTGCATATGCATTTTACAGGAATTTGATGTGAAATTCTTACCGTTTCCAGGACAAAAATTATTTAGTACAGTATCTGAAATGAAAAAATACTTAAAATGCTCTGGTAATCATTACTTGACCATGGCTAATAACAAGAAGAGCACAGGACATTATTGTACAGAGAGAATTGATATTTATTTTTCAAATCAGTCATAGAGGCATAGTTAATTTGCTTAAAATACTCAAAAGAAAATTTTTACACTATCATGGAAACAAAGTGTCTGGACAAGTCTGATACTTCTGTGGCTTTACAATATGCAGTCCTTTGCAGACTATTTTTTCTTCTGTTTTGAAATCTGTGTGTAGCAAAGCAACCGGAATCACTCCCCACTGTCTAGTTTAGAGATGTCAAAGGAATGAGGAAATGGCCAATAATTTGTACAAAATGCATCCACTTTAAGAATCATTGTTGTGGTACAGAACAGCTTACACCATGAAGGTACACAATACAATCCAATTTACTTTGAACCCTGCAAAGTGCTGGGCTCTGTATTGTGTGGAGGCATCACAAGAAATAGACTTGTGAATTATTTCTCCATGCTCAGTACTTTCCTCTGCTCACTGTTTTGTTTTGTTTTTTTCATGTGAATTCAGCCTCTTCCTATTGAAAATACCTATTGAAGACACCTATTGAATGTACCTATTTGATAGTTTCTACCATCAGTATAGAAGTATGCCATTTTTAGCACCTTAAAAATTACATGAAACAGATGTAGCAGGAGTTAGGCAGCTTTTCTCCTCCAGTGACATGAATTTTCCTGACGTAGAAATACTTTCCATTTGCTTGTTTCACATCTTCATTTATAATGTTTATTTTACAACTGATATTAGGTCAAAACCTTTCCACTGTTCAGGCTGTAAAACTATATCTGAGTAAATATTTGGTTCTTTTACTCAAAACGAGTGTGGTTCCTTAGACTGATCTGCACAAGAACTTCTGTGTACAAGGACAGAATGGTCTTTATCTCCTGCTCTGCCCATGCACTTCACTGAATATGATGGAAGGTCCTTTCAGACTTTTTTTCAAAATAGTATAGCAACATTAATTAGCTTCACATTTCACCAGAGTTTTTGATACTGTCTGAGGAGAATTAAGCTCAGGCATTTAGCTCCCTGCTGTGAACCGTGAATTATCAGTGTGAAGCACTACTACACCACTAAATGCAAGAGAAACTTGAACTAATATGCACATGTGCCATTTTTTCCTGCACTCTGTACAATATATATTCACCGACGCAGTATCCATCAGTAGAGGTGAAATAAAAAGTAAGACTAGTGATTCATAGCTGCCCTCAGAAGCAAGCTGCATGGGGAAGGATCATTTAAGTCCATATACTCAGTACACAAAAATGCTTATTAAAACACAAAAGCTCTAAATAGCATGAATCCATTGCTACCTGAAAGCAGCAAGAAAATTCTAAATACACTGTGAAGTTTTGAGGTTGTAAGCGGTAGCCATTAGATGTCAGTGAAGGAGACGTAACTTTTTTGACACAAATGATCCCTGGCTTTCTAGAAGTGTTCCCTCACCTCACTGACTCTCGCCCAGATTTTTCCGGCCTCAGTGCTGGGACTGTTGCCTAGAATGAAACTGGAAGTGAGCTGCTGCCCCTTCTGCCCAGCTGGTGGAAGGCATAAGCCACACCAGTCAGGACATGTTGATACAAGAAAAAGCTTCCTGTTTCTATTTTGAGATAGCAGGTATGTTTGTGATAGAAATGGAGATAACATTATAGGAATCAGATGAACATTTTATGTGTTTCCTGATAATTATTTTCTGTTCTTATTGCAAGCTTTCAGTCTTCTGATTATGGAACAAAACAAGTTCTAGACCATATCTGAAGAGACAATACTTTTAAGGCTTGAATATTTAAAATAAATTGGCATTTTCCTGATTAATTGTAATTTTTGGGCAAATTATATGCAGCAATTAAGCAGTTCAGAAATCACTTTTTTTTTTTTAAAAAAAAGGATTTATTGTTTTACTCTTTATCAAACACTGATTTTCTGTGATTCTTCAGCCAAAACCTGTGGAGGTGAACCTACTCCAAACTGATGAAATAATAATGACTCAGTACAGAGGTGACCTTCACCTTCTGCTACATACGAAGACAGTCCTCAAGCATTCACTCAAAATCTGGTATCAATCTAATCATAGTCACCTATTCAGGTATACAAAATATGATACAAAATACTAGCATTTTTAAAAAATTATTGGCCAAGATTTCTAACACCTGTATTGCTAAGTATCGATCCATCTGCTGACTAATTAAGTTCTGCCTCTTGGTAAACTCTCAGACAGAATAATCTGTCCTAGCTTATACTGATGGCAATTTGCAAAACAATAGCACATTAATTGAAATAGTAGAGCTAGATAACCATGGAAAGCAATTGTTTTCCTCAGTAGAAACGTTTTAGAGGAACTTTCCTTTTCTCTGCTAATAAAAACAAGAGTAACAGGAGACATAAAGAGAGAGACGCCAGTGCTTTTGTAGACATTCTTCTCTCTGGAATGACAGCCAACACTGCAGTCTTGAGGGCAGAAGGCTAATGGCCATGTGTTAGTAGGAAAAATGAATGCATTGGCCCAGGTCAGGTGTCTTACAAGCTCATATTTCTCCTTTCACTGCCTGAGTATCAGCCCAAAATGTGCTGTAAAAACTTGGCTCCCACTGAACTGTCACAGTGGAACATTGTGCTCATAAGAGATTTGCTCCTGCCAAGATGCTCTAATATCTTTTTTTTTTTGTTGGGTTTTGTTGTTTTTTTTTTTTTTTTTTTTTTTAAATCTCCACATAAACCTAATCAAGTGGTACCTTCCCATGTGGAACTTTCCATGCAAATATATTATTGTAATCTACAAATGACTTTTACCCTGTATGCCCCTGATAACAATTGCATTAATATAAGCTGATAAACTAATTTCTTTAGTTGCTCCTCATAGAGTAGCTTGCTAGTTAAGATAAAAATTAAATTATGTGATATAAAAGTCATATCTGATTGTACCATAATACACTGTGCCAAGTAGTTGGTGAGGTAAGGTTTACATAACCACTCGATGTTGCTTGAACTTTTGAAATGTGTTTCTTCCCATGTTCTTTTTTCCTTTCTGAATCCAACAGAGAGGCAGAACACAGAATAAGCAATTAGAAAAATGAAAGTTTTTTGACTGAAGTAATTGGAGAATAGAAGTTGCAAGAGGGGTAAACAATCTAGTCAAAGTGTTTGAAAGTCTTCATCATGTAGATCTGTTCCTTTGAGGAAACTGTCATTCCCCTCAGTCTGGAAGGACTTTCTTTAGATGCAGATTTATGGGAGGAAATTGAACTCCGTTCATATGCTACAATATTCTTTGGTTACTGTTAGTTCACTTAATGACACAGTCGTTGTCAGTGAAATTGCTCTGAGCTCCCTTAGTAGCAGCAAATACCTGCCTTTTCTAGGTACTCATCCAATCCCGACTCCAGCTGATGGAACAATTGTTATTGTGCTTCTGAAATGCACACTTTTGACCCAGATGGGTGAGAGATGGCCAGGGCCCTGCACTACAGCATGGAGCTGTGCTGTGTGACCTCCCCTTTCTGTCCCAGCCTCCACCTGGGCAAGCACAGTGAGCTGTCAGTGGATGTGTATCTCCTTCCTCCTTCCTGCTGCCCAATTCATACATACCACAGAATAACATAATCTTAAGGGTTGGAAGGGACCTCAAAAGATCATATAGTCTAACCTCCCTGCCAGAGCGGGACCACCTAGAGTAGGTCACACAGGAAATTGTCCAATGTTCACACAGTAAACAGTGGCTTTGAAAAGAATTTTCAAATTAATTGTCAAATGCACTGGCCTTTATTACAGATGGCATTAGAGAAAAATGAAAATGAGGAATTGCTTGTTTCTGGTCCATTTATGACTTGCTTTTCTTTCTTATATGAATGATGTACATATAACAGGTATTTATTTGAAGGAAAGATTTCAGCTTACTTATGCAGATTTCTGATAGATATTTTAGCATATTCAGAGAATACAAAACTCAGTCACACAAACAGACATCTTGGATTTGTTTTTCTTCCTTACCAAATTATTCACAAACAGTTTTAAGTCTCACCTTTGGCTACACGAGTGTCTTCCTGTATTTTTTTACATTTGAGGAGTTTTCTCCCCTGTGCTGATTCATTCAAATTTCTTCCTTTAGCTGTTTTCTCCCTAATGGTTTCTGAATTAGCCAACCTTTACCCTTCTGACGGTGCACAGGATCTATGTGCACCAGCTGGAGGTTAACTATGCAGTCTAAGGTATAGGGAGCAATCCAGTTGCAGTATGAATCTCCTCTACATTACCTGATTTTACAGCTTGACTTAGACTCCTGGCATTCTCAATTATCACACACTCACTGACAAGGTTTTTGTCCAGTGCTTTTAATCTTCGTAAAATTTAATAAAATAATCAAGTGCATATAATTGAGGTGTTAAAAATGACAACCCATAATCCATCCTATTACTTTAATGTCCCATAACAAATACATTTTCCTATTAGTTGTGGAAGCAAATATCTCAGTCCATAGCCATGACTAGCTATGTAGTCTATAATGAGATCTAATACAAAACAGATATTCTTCAAATATTTCATTAAATAACATGACCTAATTAATCCTGACTGAATGGACTTAATTTAGCTTAATCCTGCTCTTAAGCCTTCTTCAAAATTGTCATTAACATCAATGGAAATTCTAGCAAGAGCAGATAAATCAGTCTCTCTTTATAGGACAGATAGATAATGCTTTGGTTTTGTATGTCCAGTTATAAATGTAATTAAATTAATTAAATTATAAACACTCAAAGCCTGTTCTTTGCCCTCAGGGAACCCCTTTCACTGTCCCAGTGCAGTAAAACTGCATATAGCAGGATATAGTCCACTAAGAGAGTGAAAAATATATGGGTGTGTAAAACTAAACAGCTTAAGAAAATCATATTGTAAATGATGTGATTGAGTGAAATTGTTTGTATACTTTTCAAGTCTTCAGAGTAGTTGAAGTTTTAACTTATTTCAAATTTTTAAGTTGAAATCTATTCATATTTGGAAATTTTGTACAACCTTGTAAAGTTAAATACTATGTCACTGTAATTTATTTTTGTTGTCATATATTGACACGTGCTCATTTATATATGAAGTGTACTGTTTATCAATTGCTTCTAAGGTAGCAATAAAAACATGAAAGTTGTTCTCATTTTTCTGTCACAGCTGTCATTTATATCCAGTACCCATATTTTTTACTTAAACATTTTCAATTCTGTTCTTTACAGAACAGATAGCACACAAGGTCTTTAACCGTCTCCCAGTGCTCAGTCAATACATGGGCTATTCTTACCTGTGCAGCTATGAGATTTTGGGGATACACTGTGCAAAAGCCCTAGGAAGAGATTACCACTTCAGTGCATCAACCCAAGCTGGAACTCTTTTCCTATCAATTTGGGTTTTACTCTATAACTGACAGGTTTCCACATCACAAATCCTTTCATACTCTGTAAAGGGAGGGACATTTAGACATCTTATGAAAGTGAGCATGAGTAGAAGATACAGAGTACCTTAAGAAATCACTCTCACTGTCGAGAGCTGATTGAATAAAAGACTTTTTCTCCCATTCACCTACACCTTGCAGGAACTGCTTTAAAACCTGCCTCTATAAGCACAAACTGTGGTGGTCTGAAGTACTTTCCACTGCTTGTGCAATATGGTGTGCCCAGTTTTTCCCTTGGTCCAAGCCAAAGGCTTTAACAGGGGACTAATGTATTTGCTATATGCCAGGGAGCACTTGTTGCTAAGAAATGCAATCACCTCCAGACTTCCGAGTGTCATAGCTACAGCCACTGTAAAACAAAAGGCATGTGAGCAATGGACAAGACTGAAGGAGTTTCCTGCAGTGATTGAGTTTCCTTGCTGCCTTGCTGATCTTCTGAGGATCATAAATGTAAAGGTAAAAGTGATAGTTACATGAGTTAGAAACAGCAGTCTCTACAGTCTAGTACTAGAAGAAATACAAAAACTACTAAAAAACGAAGGGAACACCCCAAACTTTAACAACACATAATACAAAGGGAAAATATCTTCTTTCTCATTGGATGTCCTTTGGTAGCTGCTTGTGTCATGAGCCTTTCTTTCTGACCTCTATTAAGCTTCACCTGTCCGTCTTCCTTCCTTTCATTCCAAGGTGGAATAGATTTATTGTCACTCTTTAAGGAATGAATGTGAACCATGGACCACAGCGTAACTCAAGCAGTTGGAGAACAGCTGTATTCAGCAAGCAGCTGAGAGTACCAATCCCTCAGCTCCAGCTGACTGTACCAGGGTCAGGAGGCAGATAACATACACTAGTAATTACTGCTGGTCACCTGAAAGTGTTAACTCTTCACCCAGATTAGGAGTGCCTTCCAGCTATTACAGACTAACCTATTTACACTCAAAGAGAGAAAAGTAAGAGGGGAAGGAGGGGCTGATACAACTAACAAAAATATCAGCTGAAGAAGTAAAAGCTGTTACTGTTTTTGGTCAGCAGGTACTCTCACGGTGATCTGTGTGGCTGAAATGGGCTATGAGGTTTTCTTGGCCTAAATATGCAGTGTAGTCTTAACCAAGGTCTGGTTTTTGGGATTTTAGCATTGAAAACCCTATGTCTTGAAAGTTATTGATGCCGCATTCAAACACCGATTGCTGCAAAAGTTCAAGACAGTGATAGCTATAGATTAAAATCCTGGATTAAGGATTTAAAGATGCTTTTAAACTATTTTAAAATAATTCTGGATTGGGACTAGAGCAAATTCTTGACTCAGGCACCTTGAAACTATATAGCCCAGTCTTAATATAATTTCTTTAAAACCATTTTTAATTTTCTGAGCACCCTCAACCCTCTCCTTAATACAAAGTGCTCTGTGCTGCACTCATAAATACAATTCAGGATGCTTTATTAAATAAAACAATAGCTGATCTCCATGCCTTCCAATCACTACCATTCTATGATTCTATGACTTGTAACCAGAGTAATGTCTGCCAATTTGTCAGCAAAATACATCTTCCTGATACAAGAAGAAAATGTAAATGTACAAATCCTTTTTTCCAGCTAGCAAGCTGTTTCCTAATGAGGCTTTCAAAATAGAAATTCAATTCTGCTTTGTTTTCCAAATATCCATATGCTGTATTTTTCAGCATTTCCGTCAGCCAGCTGTTGCAACCTTTCACATATTTTTGGGTGTGCTACTTAATTCAACTAGATGTGGATTCCAGTGAATTGCTTGCATCTCCTCCTCTGAAGCCATTTATTCTGCCATGAAGTAGTATCTCAGTGGGAAGTATGGGAAACAGTTTATGGAAAACATTTCCCAGCAATTTTTATTCAACTGAGGTTAAAGAAAAATAATGCATCTGCTAATGCTGCTCAAACAAAATCCAAGGGCATATTATTGAGTCTGGTTCTGAAAGCTTTCACCCACTTTCTAGCAGTTACTTCAGCAAGGATTCACACTATCACACATGGACCTGTGTCTCTGAAACACTGTGGATAAGCAACTTCTTGTAGCTATTAAGTATATCTACTTGGCAGACTTTTACACAACTTAAATTATAATATGATTATCTCAGAGAAAGAAAATATGTGGGGTTTTATTTCTCAAAAATGTTTGTTGGGGATACTGAGCAAGAGCAGCATCAGTCTCCAATTAAAATCCTCAAATTAGACGCTTTCTTCAGTGTTAAGGATTTATCATCCAGGTTGTAGATAATCTGAAAAAAATTACCTTAGAGCTAACAGTTCCATGCAAAACACACTAGGAGGGATCTTGCACAGAATGAATGTCCATGCCTTTGAATTATTTTAAGAGAGTATGAAATGAGTTGCAAGAGTCCCTGGGATTTATTGAATATGTTATCAATAGATTTTAGAAATGAGGAAATATTGGCCTCTTGTTTCTTCCTCTTTGTCCTGGTTTTGGCTGGGACAGAGTTACTTTTCTTCCTAGTAGTTGGTATATGGCTGTGTTTTGGGTTTATGCTGAAAAGAATGTTGCTAACTCAATGATGTTTGATTATTATCAAGCAGGGCATCAAGGCCTTTTCTGCTCCTCACCCTGCCCTACCAGGGTGGGCTGAGGGAGCACAAGAAACTGGAAGGAAGCACGGCCAGGACAACTGACCAAAGCTAGCCAAAGGGCTATCCCATAGCATTGGACACCACATCCAGTATAGAAACCGAGGGGAGTTGGCAGGGAGGAATGGATCGCTGCTGGGACATGAGTCAGCAGGTGGAGAGCAGTCACACTGTGCAGCACTTCATTAAAAAAAAAAAAAAATCTGTTTTTTGTTATATTCTTTTCTATTATTATATATTTCATTATTATTCATGTTATTGTTATATCTTATTTCATTTTAGTTAGTAAACTTTTCTTATCCCAACCCCTGAGTTTTACTCTTTTACTGACTGTTGTCCCCATCTCACTGCAGAGTGGAGAGAGAGTGACTCCGTGGTGCCTAGTTGCTGGCTACGGTTAAACCATGACAATGAAGGCTACAGACACTGTGGAAGCACTGAGGCTTTTTTCACTGTATGTAGCAGACTGTGATGATTGTGAAGTTTGTAGTCAAATACATTTTCCTCTGGAAATAAACATCAGTATTTTGTTGAAATAGCAGAAAGGCAAAAAGAAGAAAGGACTGCACATGGAAGAAAATAATCTAGGGTTGCTGCATATTTTAAGAATTAGCATCCATTTCAGCAGCTGTTCTTCAATTTGATGTTTAATGACACTAATTTGTCTTAATTCATAAGCCAAAGTTTCCTCTCTCTCTCTCTCTCCCTCTCCTCTCCTCCTGTATGGGAATATGTTTTGCTTGAGTGTTTTGCAACAGTAATAGTGCCTATAGAATATCCAGCCCTTCCCCTAAATGTTGTTTGTAGGAAAATAAGGAGAATGACTAGATGGTAGATTGTTAGGTGAGAATATCTCCAATGGTAAGAGCTATTGAATTGTAATAGAAATGAGCTTCAAAGATGGCTGCAAAAATATAATAGAATCATAGAATGGTAGGGTTGGAAGGGACCTTTAGAAATCATCTAGTCCAACCCCCCTGCAGAAGCAGGTCAACCTAAATCAGGTTGCATAGGAACATGTCCAGGCAGGTCTTGAAGACCTCCAAGGAAGGAGACTTCACAACCCCTCTGGGCAGCCTGTGCCAGTGCTCCGTTGCCCTCACAGTTAAAATAGTTTTTTTCTTATATTTAAATGGAACTACATGAGGCATCCATAGATATTGGGCTAATACTGCTACAGAAAGCAAGAGAGAATACCACCTTGACATCATTCTTAGAAACTTTCTCATAATTTTTACTTGAGTGGTTTGAATTCTCTAGCTGTCAATGCAAGTTGTTAACCTTGTTGATAACGCCTTTTCCAAGTCAACAAAGGAAGAAACGAGTGTCAAAAGCTATGATATAGCTACCCTTTCCTCCCTGCAGAGATCTTAGTTTGTAGAACAATTTCACAGCTGCTGCTGAGCAGTGCCTAGCGACTCAGGCCCAGTGACTAAGTACCACTTATTGGTAGTTACTATCATGAGACTTAGAGCTACCTGCCTGACAGGTCATGTAATCAGTATGTGATTGCTTTCCTCAAGAGTTCCTCCAAAATGCAATTTTTAAAAGATAGTAAAAAACCCACAACACCTTGGCTTCCAGCTATTGTAGCTATTACACAAGAGCCCAATACTGACCACAGAAGGGATAACTCAATGGATTAGACAAATTATGGGCAAGTTAAATTTATTGCCAGTTTGTCTGCTGTTTTTGTGAAGTGGCAGAAACAGGACAAAAATCTTTTACAAACCTGCAACACTATGAGCCAACTGAGCCAAAGGCAGAACAGTAAAAACCAGGGAGGTGGGGAAAGAAACTTCACTGAAATTATTAATCCTGAAAAAAACTGACTTCTTTATTCCTTTCTGAAAATGCTTGAAGAGAGGTGGAATATGAAGCTGCTCTCCAGCTAGAACAGTGGCTCCAAATGGCAAGGCAAAATTAAAGCCCAGAAATGTGAATATGTGATGCTTTGCTACATGGGGACACCCGCCAGCTCAGATGGCATATAGTGCACAAAAAAGTTATAGGTCTTCTGTAGCACCTCTTCCTTTTTGAGGAGCACCCTGGCTTAGGTTGGAACTTTTTATCATCAGCAACAAGTGTATCAGACTAGAGGAGGATTAGATGCTGTAAGAGGACATCATCCTTAACTCTGTATATAGATATAAACTATGCAGATGATTATTCTGTCATAAGGAACAATACTTGTAGAGATAACATAATGACTGGTAAATCTGTGTACAAAGCTAGTAATAGAGCATATATCAGCACCTGCTTATTCAGTGAACAAAGCAGTTGCAATTCTAGCTCAGACTAATATCTCTGTTATTATTCTGAGTTAAAAGTCAGGATTCACCTTGCCACCCTTTGGGGAAAAATCACAGCATGCAAAATACAGGAGCATTTTCCCATCAGTTTGCATTTTAAGACTGCAGTTGTAAATACTCCATAGGCACAAATGAGCCTAGCACTCGATTGTAAGCAGGTTAGTGGTTCTTTGCTCCAGGCAATCTCTAGACTGAAAGCTAAATGGCTTCATTAAGATACCAGTACACAGAAATAAATCTATAAGCCTTGCTGATGGCGTACTTGATTTCAAATTGGACCTTGCTTGCATCTAGTTTTGATCTGTGTTTGTAAATTCTATTGCTTCCAGGTGTTCACAGTCCTAATTTATCTGTATAGCTTAATAATAGTGCGCTGACTGTGCCATAATCTAGTTTATCTGATTCTATTAGCTGACCAGATCTAGGTATCTCTCAACACATCAAACTAATTGGAGAGAAGGAACAAACAAACAAACAAAAAAGGACAAGCTTTTTCTGTATTAAGGAAATCATCAAAGTCAGTTACAGCACATGAGGATTCTTAATGCATGAATGAAGACGATCCATGCTTGTGGATGCTTGGTCCATTCTTGACTACACCAACAGTACTCAAATGCCCACAATCATTCACAGAAATATACTCGACCAATTTTCCTGGGAGAGGAGCAGATATGTCCCATTTGGGCTGTGATGTCACAAGATCCTCTAAATTGCTAGGCTGTAAATCTCTTGAATCTTATATATTACTATGTTTACATTTGTAAGAATAACATAAAGATTTCAGCTTCTTAAAAAGTTTAACAATTTCACTTAATATTTATTGTAGACTCTTTCTGTTTCTCACAGTGACTTTGAATCTCAAATGACTGGTTCTGTGAAACTTTCTAAACTATCTGCATAACATAAAATACAAATCTGCTAAATATCTAACTTTGTATTTAACTTACATATTTGTCTACTAGCAATGACCGTCATATTCCATAAATTCAAGAACTATACAGAGATCTTATGAGAGAAAAATATGAAGTAATTATTTGAAGTATTCAAATTAAAACTATTAGAAGTAATTGTCTGCTTGTCTTCTAACACTTTAATGAAGAGATTAGTTTATGAAAATATTTGGGTTTCACCCTGTATTAAGCAATTCGTGGTGGAATAGTCCTTAAAAGTATCAATATGTTCCTTAGACAAAGATATTTTTCATCATTTCTAACATAGAATCATATAATCATAGAATGGTAGGGGTTGGAAGGGACTTTTGAGATTGTCTAGCCCAACCTCCCTGCAGAAGCAGGTCAACCTAGTTCAGGTCACACAGGTATATGTCCAGGTGGATTTTAAAGACCTCCAGAGAAGGAGACTCTACAACCTCCCTGGGCAGCTTGTGCCAGTGTCCCGTAATCCACACTGTGAAATATTTTTTTCTTATGTTTAAATGGAACTCTTTTATGTTCCAGCTTCATCCCATTTCCCCTTGTCCTGTTGCTAGATACAACAAAGTGATGCCCCAACCTCCTGACATCCACCGTTTAGATATTTGTAAATATTAATGAGATCCCCACACAGTCTCCTCTTATCTAGACTAAACAGCCCCAGTTCCCGCAGCTTTTCCTCATAAGGAAAATATTCTCAACATATTCTCAAAAATAATTGTACTGATGGGGTTAAATGGTAATGCCAGAAATTGCTACATGTTAAGGTTGTTTCCTGACTAGAAAGCTTGTTAATTGTTCCAGTTTATGGTCTCTCACTTTGCTAAGCATTTACTGGCAGATATGAAGTATACATGCATCTCAGGATGGATGGAACTTGCTGGAACTGGGCTTTGTGCTCCCCTGCTGTAGTGCCTCACATAAGTTTCTCTGGAAACTCCCACATTCAGCATCTTTGTGTTAGGAAAAAACTCTAACATTCAAGCTTAAATTACCATTTTAAAGCATTTTGTATATATAGAACATACAGAGTTGTACAAGTTTATAAACCCTTTTCAGTTGCACCACTGTGATATGAATCTGATCATTTCCAAAATTTGGGCTATACTAAGCTCTGGGGCTTTGGTGTGGTGCTAATTGTAAAATGAGGATAAGGCAAATTACAGCAGAGTAAACTGAGCTGGTAAGATAAACCAGATCCCTTAATCCCATAAACAAACAAACCAGTTAAATGCTGAAGCGGTTCTTAATGCAGTGGTGTGGAAGAAGGTTACTTAACCTCAAAGACTGTTCTGGTTTAATAGATGACATCTTACAGAAATGAAGCAACTTGCCCAGAGTCGTAAATGAAGAAGGTGGCTGTATACCTGCATGCCAGATGGGTGGAAGCAGAGTAAGGCACATGCTGTATGGCAGCCTGTACTGCAGGCATTTTGTGAAGGAAGAAATGAGAGCCTGGCCCTTGCTGTGGACAAATATGCAGGGATGGGGGTTTTCCCAGTAGGAAACATAAAGAGTAAAACTGTCTTGGGGTTCCTGCTATTAAAATTGATGAGCCAGGGATGTATCTGTCTGTACCAAGCAATCTGTAGTGAACAGCAATAGGTAAACTCTAGAAGGAATTAGGAAATCAAAGGACACAGTTCTGGAGAAATACAGAGCTGAATAGCTGTGCAACTGTAGAAGGCAATGCTCAGTATCCTGGGCTTCTGGACTTTGAGGACAGTCTGCTCCTAACAGCCTGCAGAAATGCTGCCTAGCAAAGGCAAAAAAGTCAGTGTTTTGACCTTCTAAGAAAAAAAGATAGCAAAGGAAAATATATATCGATTGCCACAAAGAAGGTGAAAGACTGCCTTTAGAAAAGCTCTCAGTCTTAGAATCTTGCTTATACCAGAAGGCAAGGACTGATAGTTTGCCTAGGATACATAAAAATCACAAACTGGTTGTAATTACTATCCATAACATTGAGCTCAGAAAAGTCTCTCTGGTGTTTAAGTTCCTCCTGAACTTAGAAATAATTTTTAACAATTTCATCCTCTCTGTAATGTCTTTTTTCAGCTTTATAAACTTTGGGCTTAGATATTATGGGATTCTCAATGTTAATATCATAACAGTGACAATGCATTTTTTCTGTTTTGCTTTTCCTCTCATTAACAGGAAGCTGCAAAGTAAAGATTAATTTTTTTTTCCAATTTTTCATCATATGTAGAAAATTATTTTAGTATGCAAACATATATGCACTTTTTTTGTGCAAGCTGACTCAGGTATGCCTGAGTATCAGAAATGCCTATGGTATCATTTAGTGCATCACTGTGTCTATTAAGGCTTAGCACTACTATTGACAAAGCATTAGCCATCTCATTACACATGCATTAAGAGAACAGGTTTTGGTAACATGCAACATCACACACTTTCCTTGATAAATGGCATATGCCTTGGGAAAAGCCCTGTCAGATGTGGGAAATGTATGGCAGATGTCTGAGAGTTGCTCTGTGAGCAGCCCGGTGGCACTGATTTAAAATCCACTAATTTATGCTAGCAAATAGGTTTGCTATTGCCAAAAAGAAAGGAAATCTTTCAGAGTCAGACACTTATAACAACATCCAGAGAAAAAATGTTTACGCGTGACTGGGCAGAGGAACTATTGCATTTCCTAAAGGAAGAAATCTATACAAGTGTTATGGAAGTCCAGGTTTGATCTTGTAGAAACGCTCTGCCATGTGGTGATGTAAGCAGGCTTCCTCTGAACATTTTGGGGAAGGATGGTAGCAAATGAAAACAAGCTGTGCAATTTGCACATCCTACTTGTAGGGATGCCTGTGTGCCATGGTGAAGTATTTGTTTATTGACAGTGTAAGTGACATGAGAATTTGGATGTGGAAATCGAGTGGAGACCTCTGTAAGCAGCCATAGGGGAAGGGTAGTGTGACAAGGAGAGTACACAGAGTTCCACAAAAGCTTCCTAACGGCTGAAAGGTAGTGGGTGCTATCTGCTTTGTGTGATAAGGCATGATGCCTTATGCAAGCTTAAATAAAAATAATATTCTTGTCAATCTATAGCTGACCAGCGCTCAGTAATGAGAGAATTGAAAATCTATGGCATTTATTTTTGGTCCCTGAGGCTAGAAAAGCTCAGAGCAGTCATCTATAGGTTAACATGATTATTTCAAGGTTATATTTGGAAATGTGTCATTTTAATTACGTTCCTGAAGCTGAACCCCTCTACATGTGATGGAGCTATACCATAGACTCTGTCCTCACTTCTCAAGTTACTTGGATGGAAAGAAATCTTTTGCTACCTACATCTTGCAATATTTGATCTTCATGGATTAAGGAGTCTCAGTAAAGCATTTGACACTGTCTCCCACAGCATCCTCACTGCAAAACTGAGAAAGTGTGAACTGGATGATCAGATAGTGAGGTGGATTGCTAACTGGTTGAAGGAAAGACAGCAGAGAGTTATGAACAATGGGGCAGGGTCTAGTTGGAGGCCTGTATCTAGTGAAATCCATCAGGGGTTGGTGCTGGGACCGGTACTGTTCCATATATCCATTATATATATATTATACCTTGATGAGGGAACAGAGGACACTGTCAGCAAGTTTGCTGACAATACTAAACTAGGAGAGTGTCTGACACACCAGAAGGCTGTGCAGCCATTCAACGAAACCTGGACAGGCTGGAGAGTTCGGTAGGAAGAAATCTAATGAAATTCAACAAGGGTAAGTGTAGAATCTTACATCTGAGAAGGGATAACCCCATGTAGCAGTACAGGTTGGGGAATGAACCCTTAGAGAGTAGTACAGAGGAAAGAGACCTGGGGTCATGGTGGACAGCAGGATGAGCATAACCCAGCAATGGCCAATGGCATCCTGGGGTGTATTAAAAGGGCTGTGGACATTATGTCAAGAAAGATTCTCCTTCACCTCTACTCTGCCCTCATGAGACCACATCTGGAATACTGTGTCCAGTTCTGGGCCCCTGTGGTGGTTTAGCCAGGTATCCATCAAGTCATAATATCACTCCCCCTCCTAAACTGGACAGGAGAGAGAGAGAAATACAATAAGAGGGTTGTGAGTTCAGATAAGGACACAGAAATTGCTCAGCAATTAGCATGACGGGCAAAACAGACACAAGTTAGGGAGAAAAAGGTTTGATTTATTAAAGGAACAATCAGAACAGGGAGATGAGAAATAAAACTGAATCTTAAAACACTTTCCCCCACTCCTCCCTCTTCCCGGGACTCTCCTTCCTTCTCCAACAGCAGTGCAGGGGATGGGGCATAGTGGTTGCGGCTAGTTCATTACAGCTGAACTTTGCCGCTGCTTCTTCTCTGGAGGAGGTCTCCTCACACTTCCCACTGCTATACTGTGGAGTCCCTTCACATGGGAGACAACCCCTCATAAACTTCTCCAGCATGGGTACTTCCCATGGGCTGCAGCTCCTCATGAACTGCTCCAGCATTGGGCCTCCCACGGGGGCAGCTCCTCATACCCTGCCCCAAAGTGGGTCATCCATAGGGAAAACAGTCCTTCAGGCACAGACTGCTCCAGCCGGAGTCCCTCACAGGATCACAAGTCCTGACAGCAAACTTGCTCTGGCTTGGGCTCCAATCTTGCCAAAGACTCCCAGGTCCTGTCAGGAGCTTGCTCCAGGGTGAGCTTCCCACAGAGTCACCGCCTCCTTCAGGCATCTACCCACTTCGGCATGCTGTCTTCCACAGGCTGCGAGTGGATCTCTGCTTCCTGGTAGTCCTGCGTGGACTGCAGGGGCACAGCTGCCTCACCATGATCTTCACAAGTCACAGAGGAGTCTTCCTTTCAGAGCTTAAGCTCCCTCCTCCCTCTCCTCTGTGGTTTTAGCAATTGTGCAGCAACTTCTTCTCCTTTTCAAATATGTTATTCACAGAGGCAGCTAAGAACGGACTGGCCTTAGCCCTATGAGCTACAGGGGAAGCTTTAGGCAACTATTCGTTTAAAGAAGTCACCACTTTAGTAACCCCTGCTACAAAAAAAACTGGCTCAGGCAAAACCACTACAGCCCCTCAGTCCAAGATAGACAGGGAGCTGCTGGAGGGAGTTCAACACAGGGCCACAAAGACAATTAAGGGAGTGGAGCATCTCCCTTATGATAAAAGGCCGAGGGAACTGGGGCTCTTCAGCTTGGAGAAGATGAGACTGAGAGATGATCTCATTTGCGTTTACAAATACATAAAGAGCAAGTGTCAGGAGGATGGAACCAGGCTATTCTCAATTTGGCAATGGGTACAAGCTAAAACATAAGAGGTTGCAAAGAAACATAAGGAAAATCTTCTTCCCTGTGAGTGTGATGGAGCACTGAAATGGGCTGCCCAGCTGGTTTGTTGAGTCTCCTTGTCTGGAGACATTCAAAACCTACCTGGATGTGTTCCTGTGTGATCTACTCAAGGTGGTCCTGGTCTGGCAGGGGGGTTGAACTAGATGATCTCTCAAGGTCCCTTCCAACCCTTAAGATTCTGTGATTCTGTGAAATTTCTAGGAGAGGTTTCCCTTCACAGGAGAGTGAGGAGAGACACTGATTTCAAGAACATATATTCAAGAACAAGATTTCAACACATATATTTCAAGATTTCAGTGTTGCTTATTATGCTAGCAGTGTCCAGCCATGAGCTCAGTTTTTGACTAGACAGTCAGTATATTCCAACTTCAAATTTGTGGGAGTAAAACAGGACTTCAACTCAATTCTATTTATTTAAAATTGTTTGTAATATTAAGATATATCTGCTGGAGAAAATGACTTTTCACATGCACAGAACAAATACGATTTTACTTTATCTGAAAGAGAGGATTTTATTATTTCTAGGAGTATAGATTCTGTAGCCATGACAACAGTGAGTGCTTAGAAGAAAAGTGTGGAGATCCAACACATATGCCAGAAATACACTATCTGTAAGAATAACAGATTGCTTCGAGACCTTTGAGTCACAAACTGAAAGTCTCTTAGAGTGTATTTTAACTCATATTATTTTTAATTCAAGAGAGACAGGACAATCTCCTCTGCAAGACAAGTTAATGAAAAAAAAAAAAAAAGGAAGACCCAAACAAAACAAACACCTTTATTCATTCAGCCCCTGTCTGCATTCCACTTTCTAGGAGCTTGGCTAGTATATTAGCTTGGTCATTTTAAAAAAAAATCAATTACTTTTTCTTCCTTCTATCTTAAAATCACAAAGATGTTTTATTAAAGCTAATTTTTAAAATAACAGCATGAATAACCTTTACAGTCATCTTAATGTGAAGAATGGAAGGAAGAAATGATCAATTGGTTCACTCCACCCCTAGTCAGATATTTATGGACTTGGTTCCCCATCCATCCCAAATGGAATTTAGGATCAAACACAAAGGCATTCCATCAAATTCAGTGGGAATTTTTCTCGTATTCAGTGTGTACTGGTTCAGGCTTTCAGGCTGTATTTTTCTTACACCTAGATTCATAAAGCAGGCAGTGTACTGAAGTTTTCCAGCTCCTGGGAGCCTCATTAAGTCTCCCAATTTTAGCTCCATGTAGCCTCCTGTGTATGTTGTAGTAGGATACCTTTCAGGTAGGTGCCAAGCAGTCCCAACAAGAAGGTAAGTTTTCATTTACTTACAATCTTCTGATGCCATTGATGTGATATGCAGTATATCACACAGGTGAGGATCTCTTGGCTTACTTGATTACAAATCATGCTGCAAAGCTCCCAGTGTATGCACAACATACCCCAGCATACCATGTGTCTTGTCTACCCATCACACATAGGTCCTCATCTTCCCCTTCTGAGCAAGCTTATAAAAAAGACCTGCTTGGAGGGATCTCATGGGATAAGATCCTAGATGGTAGAAGTGCCTAAGAGAGCTGGTTGATCTTCAAGTGCCAGTTCCTCCAAGCCCAGGATCAAAGTGTCCCCACATCTGGGAAAGCAGGAAAAGGAGACAGGAGACCTCTATTAATGAGCAAGGATCTGCTGGGACAACTCAGGGAAAAAACAGCCATCTATGAGAGGTGAAAATGGTGCCTGATTTCTTGGGAAGAGTATAGGAACTTTACCACAGCATGCAGGGGTGCAACCAGGAAGACTAAAGCCCTTCTAGAATTAAACCTAGCCAGGAAAGTTAAGAAAAATATGAAGAGATTCTTCAGGTACATTGGCAACAAAAGGAATATTAGAAGGAATGTAGGCCCGCTGCTAGACACAGAGGGTGCAGTGGGGACAGAAGATACAAAGAAGGCTGAACTACTGAAAGCCTTCTTTGCCTCAGTCTTTACAGCCAAGGCCGGCCCTCAGGAAGTCCAGTCCAGCAAAGATAGTAGGATGGCCTGGACAACAGAGGACTTGCCCTGGGTGGACGAGGAAGAGGTTAAATACTTTTGGCCAAGCTTAACACTCATAAGTCAATGGGTCCTGATGGGATGCATCTTAGACTGCTGATGGAACTGACTGATGTGGTTGCTAAGCCACTCTCCATCAGGAGGACAGGTGAGGTGCCTGAGGACTGGAGAAAGGCCAATGTCACTCCAGTCTTCAAAAAGGGCAGGAAGGACGACCCATGAAACTACAGGCCAGTCAGCCTCACCTGCATCACTGGAAAGGTGATGGAACAAATCATCCGGAATGTAGTTACTAAACATATGAAGGAAAAGATGGTTATCATGGGGAGTCAACATGGATTCACCAAGGGGAAATCCTGTTTGACCAACNAAGACTGTGCTGCCATTCAGTGGGATCTCAACCGGCTGGAGAGTTGGGCAGAGAGGAACGTCATGAGGTTCAACAAGGACAAGTGCAGAGGAAGGAACAACCCCGTGCACCAGTACAGGCTGGAGATTGACCTGCTGGAGAGCAGCTCTGCAGAGAAAGACCTGGGAGTCCTGATTGATAGTAAACTAACTATGAACCAGCAATGTGCCCTCATGGCCAAGAAGGCCAATGGCATTCTGAGATGCATCAAGAAGAGTGTGGCCAGCAGGTCAAGGGAGGTTCTTCTCCCCTTCTACTGTGCCCTGGTGAGGCCTCATCTGGAGTCCTGTGTCCAGTTCTGGGCTCCTCAGCTCAATAGGGACAGAGAAATTCTAGGGAGAGTCCAGTGCAGGGCCACCGAGATGATCAGGGGACTGGAGCATCTTTCATATAAGGAAAGGCTGCGGGAACTGGGGATGTTTAGTTGGGATAAGACTGAAGGAGGAATCTTATTAATATTTACAAGTATATAAATGGTGGATGTCAGGAGGCTGGGGCATCTGTTTTTTCTATAGTATCTAGCAACAGGATAAGGGGTAATGGAATGAAGCTGGAACACAAAAAGTTACATTTAAACTTAAGAAAAAACTGTTTCACTGTGAGGGTGATGGAGCCCTGGCACTGGCTGTCCAGGGAGGTTGTGGAGTCTCCTTCTTTGGAAATCTTCCTGTGAAACCCAGTCTAGGTGGACCTGCTTCTGCAGAGGAGACTAGATGATCTCAAAATGTCCCTTCCCACCTCTACCATTCTGTGATTTTGTGTGATTCTGTGATTCAGAGCCTACAAGACTGTATCCATATTGTAGGTTCAAAAGAAGCTTGACATAGAGACTGAGTTTGTTCTCAAAATGTAGGTGTGAACTTAAAGTTGTACTTACTTTTAAAAGAATTAACACCATCAGGAAGGATGCAAGCCTCAGCATGTGCACCTGTGGCAAATATGCCTGGGCAATTCCTTATCCCTTTGCCCAGGCATAGGATCTGCAGAAGAAAAAAAATGTGGTATTCCCCCTCCCTACTGCATGGAGCGCTCAGGCAGCAGCACAGAATAAAAGCTGCCAAGCATTAAACTGATTTGTAGTTCTATACTGCAGTGAGGATGATTGCCTTGTCATTGAGTTTGCATTACCTCTCTTCTTAACCTACCACATTTCACTTTTCCATCAATGTTGTTTTCTCTGTCTTATCATGTTTCAAAGATGCTCAGAGTGTTCAAGGACTCTCAGGGAATTTGTGATCAACTGAGACAAAGTCATCAGAGCCTGTATTAGAAAGTAAGACTCTAAAACGTGGATGGAAAGAATGTATCACTTGTATGAGATTTCAGTAACCTAAGTCTTCATGCTTATGAATGGAAGAGGTAAAATCAGATATTTCTCAATATTTAAAGACCTAATATGTTTTATGCAGTGATTGCAGGGATGATTTTTTTTTAATCTAGTACTTATGCTCAAACAGTTTCTATTGAAAGTGAGTCACAAAATGTCAGAATTCAATAAGCAACAGTTTTGATGTTTTCAGCATGAAAAGAGACTAAGAATGACAGATTTGTTTAAATATAGCAAATTCTGCAAAGTATTAGGCAAACATGAACTCATACACAGCTAACCTTAAAATCTGTATGTATTTTACAGTTTAGGAGGTGATTATCGACCTGCAAGCCAACAGTGCCATCCACTGATTTTTCCAGATGTTGTAAAACAGTGGGTGTTTCTAAAAGTATTTTCAAGGATGCATGTATGTTGCTTAAGTGAACAGAATCCTTTTGAACACGACCAACAAATAAGAAAGAAAATGGTCTATTTCATAGCCTGGTAGGGTTTTTAATGGATTTGATCCTCTCATCTATAGAGGTCTTCTCTGCTTTTACAAGACATCTTCTCATCCTCACATGCCAAAAATTCCAATGTCAAACAAAAATCTAAAGATGAGACAGAAGTGAAGAACCTGGTTATAAAATACTGTCATTCATTTATCAAAGGACCTGAATTTGTCCTGATGTCATGTATCACTGTTTCAACCTGTTAGATGCTACATAGGGCAGTCAGAAATCAGTCACCTGCCAAAGGCTGTAAATACACTTTGTTTCTCTCTGAAGGGAAAGTATTTTGATGTGGAATATAAACCAGTTTTCACACTACAAATGAAAGGTTATGCATTTAAACTCCAGGAATTATGGCTGGTTTTTCATTTACACACTTGTTTTATTTTGCACAGATTACCGTTTAAGTGCCTGAGATACAGAGCTATGACAAGCAATTTTCAAAGACAAAAAACTTTTCATACAACTGTGAGAAGCCACTCTGTAACTTTAGAACCTAAGAGAATCTACTATAAGCTACTTTTGTGGGTACGTTATACCTCCATAATTACATTGAGGCTGATCATATTGCTATCGTCCTGCAATCTGATTGCAAACTGAAAGATGTCATTCTATTAACTGCGGGAGCAATTCCAATGAATCAGGCTGTGTAACTGTGGCACATGCACCTATGCATCCTTGTGCTCACTTACAGTCTTAGATTTTTCCTGTGGCTACAATATAATCTGTCTTGTGATCTTATTTCCCTAAGCTCTTGCCACATATAGAAGAAAATACTTTTTCTCTAGTTAATTGCATTTGTAGTAACTGCTCTTCTCAAGCATCACTTCTTAATTTTTTCCTATTAGAAGTTTTGTAACTTTGTACATTGTTCAGATAAACATGCGTTGTGTGCCTCAGTAATAAACGTGAGCCTTCTAAATTTGAAATAAAATAGTTAAACTTTCAAATATTCTATGAACAAATTATGTTGGAATAACATATTGTTGGGGGCAGGGAAGCAAAATGACCTCCTTCCCTCCCAACAAACCAAGCAAATCACTTAGCACCTATTAGAGTAGTTGGTTTCAATTTAGTAACTTCTTTCTGCAAACCTCAACATCAGAAAGTAGGTGGCACTGCATGATCATTTTAGAGACAGCAGTGTGACATGAAAAGCTGTATTTATTCCTGAGCACAATCTTAAAACTCCATGAAGAATAAGTACTGTCCAGTCCTCAGGATGATGGCAGCAGTCTAGCTACAAAACAAAATGTTCTAAGAAAGCATGAAAACATATCAAGACAGATAATAGCTCATTTTTTTAAAAGTGTAGATTGTGAAAAATTGATTAAATATTTTCTCCGGCTAAATTTTACTTGTAGTCTCGTACAAAATATATATATCAATATGTCTGCATCTATAACTCTTGTATATTTACACTATGCACACCATTCAAATAAAATAAAAATGTACATGATGTTATTTATTCCTAAATTCAACTTTTTGAACAAGTAAAAACAAAGAAAGTATCTCTTTGTTGAAAAAGGTCTTGCTCATGGTTCTTGTACCATGGTTCTTGACACAGAACTGAATGTTACATGGCACAAGGAAAAAGAAAATCTATAACAGAACAACTTAAGATTGTTCCACTGGTGTTTTCTTCAAAGGCAGAATATCTAGGAGCTAATCAGGAGGGGTCGTGTCATGGTTTTTCACTCTGAGCAAATGCTTTTATTTTATTACATCTTCCTTTATGATCTTGCCCACTTTCTGGGCAGCCATGCAGGCAGATAGTCAAGGCAGGTACCTGAGGAAGGTGGTGTCTAAATACCTGCTGCAGAGAATGTTTCTCTTTCCAAAGGCCAAGTATGTAACTCCATACACATATGGGCCACCAGAAACAAGGACTGGAGGGGTGAAGTTGACCATTGTAGCTGTGCCACTAAGAAAGCTGAAGTCCCCTGTGCCAGTCTTCCTTCCTCCTCAGTGCACCTTCAGTGCCGGCCAGGCTGTGCCCCAGGTTCAGCAAGAGGGCCAGGAGCTGCCTTCTACCTGCCCTGGCTTGCTGCCCTTCTCTAGCTAGGGGGCAGAGAGTTCCTCTGATCCTAGTGACCAGGAGTTGGACTCTCACGAGGTTTCCTAAGGCTTTAACCAATTACTGTTCTGCAGAAGCCCCATATGAACACTAACTCTTCCATTTACACAGGGGCATGCCCTCCTTAGTGTTACAGCTGGCCCCAGGGTGGAGGACATGATACTGTGAATCTCAAGTACACGGATACACCTATCTCAGAAACTAGAAACTGGTAAGATCATATCTTGAGCTTTGTGTTTTCTGCTTGTTGGATGTAAGCAGGTTTTGTTTGTCAATAAACAATGAGTTGCCATTCCAAAGAGCTTTAATCTCCCTGCAGGTTTAGATGTAGCTAAACTGAGTTCTCTGAAACACTGTACAGCTTGGGGTCTTTAAAGTTTTGCATCATTTATATGAGCAACTGACATCAAGAAGGATTTTTTTCTTCCTAGTACAAATGCTTTCATTTAAAAAATATTTGTCTTAACGCGTTGCTATCCTAGGTTCCACTGGCCCAAAAACTAATAACCTCTAGCCCACAGAATCTGATTATTTCTGCCCATTATTTTTTCACAGTCTTCTTCCCCTGATGAACCCAAATGACAGATGAAAACACTAGTATTTCTCTACAGTCCCACCATCACACCCTGATTTTTTCACATTCATTTCCAAGTATGAATTGTTTCATAGTGTTTTAACAGATAAAGACAACTTTTTAAAAGTAAGGGCAAGAGACAAGTAGAAAAACAAATATCTGAGGGTTGGGAAGAAAGAGCTGTTTCAGGGTATACAAAAAGAGATATCAGAGAAGAAGCTCAGAAATTGAAAACTTGGGAACAAGAAGAGAAATGTAATGATTTTTTAAAACTGCAGAGCTAATAGCTTCTGTGGGTTTGATGTTACACTGTGATATTTTGCTTAATGCTCCACTTACTGGGTGGCTATATGCAATTTTATATTTGCATAGTTTAGGGGAGAAAAACTTGATTCCAAACCTGTAAGGTGTAATTGGATAATAGCAATTGTTCTAAACAAATTGCTAGCTTAGCCGTATTTATTAGATACAGAATATAACACAGAACATTAAAGCAGGACCACATAACCTTTCATAAGTGCTGTCATGCTGACATCACTGGCAATACTAACAGGAAGATTGATTCCCAATTTCAGCATTAGAGTTTTAATTTGGTACCTAAGTCTAGCTCCACTTAATTAGTTTGCTTCATCAATAAATGTGAATGGAAAGTCATGTCTGTGGACTGTTTATTTTCCCAGGATGCTATTTTGCTAGTCAAACTATGCAGAAGAGCATAACAAATAGATATGAAAACAAAACAAAATAGGAATGTATTTTATGATCAAAACCACTCAAACTTTTGCAAAATTTTTCACAGTTTAACTACAACTGCTTCCTTATGAAAGTGTAGCTGATAGAATCATAATCAGCAGTATATAACCTACAGCTTTTTTTTCTGTTCAATCAATCGTCTGCATGCTCTTCTTTATACAAATACATAAACTTTATTTGATTAAAAGGGACTTGTAGGATTTACTATATATTCTCATATAAGGACTATAACTCCTATACTCATAGTTGAGTTAAATAGAGGTGATTTCAGTTAACTGATATGAATTTGTTCAAGCAGAAAAGCCTACTATGTCTGTGTTGATTTAGACTGCAGTTTGTGACAAAAAGCTCAAATTATTAGTAAAACATTCCCCCAAATGAATTTAGGTATATTTGAACATTCTTTAACACTGCTTTTGATTAAAATAAAGCATTTTGGGGCCTAAATTAAGACAATACCCATGAAAATCTTTCTATTTAAGCTCTAATTACTGTGTTGTGGCAGAGATTGATCCTGTCTTCATCAGTCTGCCTGCATTCTGCTTTGTAACTGGGCAGCATCTCCCCTGCTTCGTAGTTGTGAATTTTCTGAAGCCCACCCAACGTAGGTCTAGCACTGCAGGACACACACCAGCTGTTATTACATACTTGACAAATTTTTATCAACCCAGTGGAGCCAGGTCAGTGCAAGGTAAATTTTGTAGTGATTCTGCATGCATGGGGAAAACTGCTGTTTCTTATCAATTTAAATGTCAGAAGACAAGGGATTGTACAGCTACTGTGCAAGTTGGCTTGCCAGGCTGCAATCTACAGCTCTGAACTGTGAAGCTATGTTACATCTGCTCTACCTAAAATAGAAGCAGAAGAATTTAATGCCAACCCTTACAGTTTTGAGTGTCACAGTGGAGGCAGAGCAGAGAGGATCTGTCACAAGTGAGGAGGCAAAAATCCCTTCTGCTCTGCTTGCAGGACTGCCAGTCTTATGGGAAGATATTCAACAGCTCAATCCTGCTTGAAAGAGTGTGATTGTTCTCTGCAGGGTCTTGATTTAGGGATGTGCTTTGGCATCCCTCCTGCTGCATGGACTCATTGGCCAGGCTAAGCACTGGTCCCCCGCAACAGACACATGGCTGGTTCAGACCTCTCCTGCCAGTGCCTAAAGCAGCCTGCTGTGACTCTTCTCTCAAGGGAGTCAAGTTGATGATTATGCTCTTAGTGAGTGCCTGCCACTCCAGGCCTTTCCTGTCATGTGATGGGACACATTCATGTAAGGGAATTAAAAAAAAAAAAAAAAAAAAAAAAAAAAAAGTTAAACCATATTCTTTCTTCCTCATTTATTTTTGCCTCCTATTCCAGTTTATCTCTTGTCTTTTTATCTTACTTTTCATCTTATTTAAATAAAATTTTCTATTGTCTGTCTGCTGCAACACACATCTGCCTCCATTCCAGTGTAAGGGGCATGTGTGCTTACTTAAGGATGCTGCATGAGCTGACAGAGGCAGGATGCAGGAACAACCACGGAACTATGAATAAAATGCCAAGAGTAAATTTATTCTCATTACTTCATGATCCAAGGGATCTCCAAAACAGTGAGAGCTCTCTGAAAAAAAATAGACTTCAAAACTGTCGCTTTTCACATGTAAATCAAAGATTGTCTTTTCACCATAATTTTCCACTGTGCTTTGATCTTACCCACAGTAGGACAGGAATCTCAAGAATGTCTGATAGGTGCCTCTGTTATCTAAACAAGGATGTTCTAATTGCACACAGGACTAAACAAAAGTTAGCATCGTTGATATATGTGTTTTTCAACACTCCAGCTGCAGGTCACTTGGGCATGTTTACAATCCTCCTCGCCAATCTTCTGTTAGGTTCCCCCATTCAACTCTCTCGCTCAAAAGGTTACTTTTACTAGCAGTAGAAAAGACGAAGGTGTTCTTTTGGATTTGTGGGGTGTAGGACATAACAATTCCAAGAGGCATGCAATAAACTCACATAGAAGGAAGGAATGAACATACCTCTACAATAATATTTTGAATCAGGTGTCCTCTACATCCTGTGGGGGAGTGAAGCTGTTCAGCCAGCCAGATGACATCAGCAGACTGTTTTGTGTGAGACTTTTAAGTGCCAGAGAAGTTGAATGTTATCCTCTATGCTGGCTGTCATCAGTTACATTGAAGCAACTCAGGCACTCAGAACTGAAGCAGTGTTCTTAGTGTCAAAGGATGAAATAGTCCACAGTCAAGCAATTCTGTAAGGATCATAGGTGTACAGACATCACCTACTCGGGAGAAAAGAAAAACACACAAAATTATGAGAAATAGTAATATCAAAATCACTTAACACAGTATAATTGTGTAATACAGCTACTGGGGCTGGCACACCAACAAAATGTGTTGTTAGAAGATCTGTAGTACTTAAACTTCTTCAATGTAAAAGTCAGATGAGTTAGTTACAGTGGAGGCTAACTGAGCTACACACACCCACCTTGCAGAAATATGTGCAGTGTATGTGCTTGTAGCATAGACTACAAAGCATAATTAGCCAATCTGTGATAAAAAACATGAGTATTCACTTTCAGTAATATGTACACTGTTGCTCCAGCTCCATTACTCCAGGTTTGGTAAGCTGATGTGGGATAACTGTCCACACACATTGGAGAGCTATGACTTTGCTTTTTCCAGTTGGACTTCTTCAATTCTTTATTGGATTTGTGATACCAGTAATACTATTCCAATACTGTCTCCTTCAGATAAGACACAGGTGTTTGTCAAAGACACCTGAAATACAAGAACTCAAGAATCTGACATCAACAAAGGATGAAAAATAAAGAGCAATTCAGGTACAGAACCATATGGCATTCTCAGAGTTTACTATACGAGTCTTCAAGTCTAGACTAATAGGTCCCAGTTCCACCGTGCAATCTGTAGGTATAAACGATTCCATTTCCCCTGTAGTTTCTGTGTGTGTTGCACTTTCATCAGCAAACCAGGCATCTTTTTTGTGCTTTTCTATTAGCTTGTCATAACAGGAAACCTCCTTCACAGGAGATGTAGTGATATCTCCAAAGGAGAGAGCTTCCCCTAGTATGGACATAAAAGTTCTCCAATACACTAAAAGTCATAGAATCACAGAATCATAGTTTTTTAATGGTTGGAAAGGACCTTGAAAGGTCATCAAGTCCAACTGCCATGATCTCAAAAAATGTTTGTAACTGTTCCACTGTGATTCGTACAGAAAATTTCTGGACTCTTTGCTGTCCCTGTACAAAAGGTGGAACACAAGAAGTCCCAATTAAACATAAGGAAAAATTCTATCACTGTGAGGGTAAGGGAGAGTCAGTATCAGTATCATTCTGTGATTCTGCGATTTCTCTAATCTGTCCACATCAAAATACTCCCCAAAATTTTATAGTAGTACTAGAGCCCTGTAATTTCTTTAAATTATTTTCTCAGCCTTGGTCTTATCATGGAATCATAGAATGGTAGGGTGTGGAAGGGACCTCAAAGATCATCTAGTCCAACTGCCCTGCAGAAGCAAGTTCACCTAGATCAGGTCACATAGGAACATGTCTAGGTGAGTCCTTGAAGACCTCCAGAGAAGGAGACTCTACAACTTTCCTGGGCAGCTTGTGCCATTGTTCTATAATCCTCACAGTGAAATAGTTTTTTCTTATGTTTAAATAGAACATTTTGTGTTCCAGTTTAATCCCATTACCCTTTGTCCTGTTGCTAGCTACAATAGAAAAAAGGGATGCCCCAACCTCCTGACACCCAACATTTAGATATTTGTAAATGTTAAGATCTCCTTATAAATGTGTTGTCACAGATTCAGCAGCTGTTTAAATTTCTGATGTGTGTTTGGGTAATTTCCTCCTTCCCCCAGGATGATGCTCTTCCGAGAGCTTTTTCTTTTTCCTTGTTCCTGTACTTTTAAGTCTCTCATCTTCCAGTTCCTCCCTGTAGAGTCTTAACACAGCCTGCAGGGAAGAATATGTGTAAATCCTTTGCCAGCAGTCTGAAGGCAGCATGGACATAGGCACTGGAACACAAGTGGCAGAGACAGGAGGGATGGTAAAGAGACACGAGTGTGGTTTCACAGATCTGCAGAAGTGTTATTTTCTATTGATGATCTACAAAAAGAAGAAAAAGTAGATCTGACTTTCAGTGCTCAAAGAAGATACCTAGGCAAAGCATCTTAAAGCTGAAACTTTATCAACTGAGTTCTTCACCTCAAATTAATAGAAAAATTCAATTGAATGCCTCCCTCTACTTTTGGAATAACATTTTTAAAAGGAAAAAATAAATGGCTTCACTTTTTTTCTCTGATATTCTGCAGTTTTTGTTGTCTGCTTGACAGTTTTGTCTAGCATATGCATTTCTCTAGAAAGAAAATCTTCCTTTTTCCTCTTGTAAAGTAGTATTATCTAAATGTTGCTTGGCAGCTGATGATAAGAGCACAGCCTGTAATACATTTCTCCAATTAATTTCAGGCAAAAATCCAGATGTTGTTGCTACTCCGTTTGTCAGACCTCTAGGAGTGCTTAGATGTGGCTTGCTTTTTTTTTTTTTTTTTTTTTTTTTTTTTGACTACTAAAGAGGTGGAGGGAGTCAGCATTAAGTCTTGCTACAAGGATTTGATCACGTACAGAGCGAAACAGAAAAAACAGGCCTTCATACTGATTCTCCTGAAGGTAAGTTTTGCCATTTTAGGGAATTCCTTGTACTTTTACTGGATCTTAAGACATTATCTTAATAAACATATCTTTATATATTAATTTTAAACAGAATTACTTTCTGTTTGAGGTTTCTTGTTTTTATATTTTTTAGCCAGGATCATTTCTGTTACAAATTATAGTTATATTTACACTATGAAGATGTTTTCAGATGGCTTCTTGCAAAACAGAAGTAATTGTGGTATAGGGTTTTTTTAACTACATTGTTTATACAACTGATGTTTTATGTCTCAATAGTAGGATCCTCTTAGCTGAAAGCAAAGTGTAACTTGTTTTATTTCAAACCAAAACACAGCAAGGTTACTGAGTTCAAGAATGGGAACATGATGGAAAAACTTCATTTGTGCTTTCATCTTAAAATATCTATAGGCTGCTGTGGAGGGAGGAAAATATTCCTAAGAAAACTTGTTTTTTAATAAGCAACTGAGCACTGAATGGAAAAAAAGAACTAAATATGCAGGGAGTGGCACATAAAGTAGTGAACTTAACTTTTATCAGTAGTGAACTTAAAGTTGGTAGGTTGATTTGAAAGGTAATGTGAGAAAATCTTTCATAATACTTGCACTTTCAGTATCAGGCAGGATATGTTTTCGTAGCAAACATATCTCTATGCGGCCACCTGCCACAGCAGGCCTTGAGCTCAAGGCAGTTCTGTCACTTAATTGCTGGACAGCTTTTTGCAAGGTACATCGTCTGTCTATGCTTCAACAGTTGTAAAAGAGACAACAATACTAAGATATTTGTGAGATTGCTGCTGCTGTTGCTGGACTCCTCCTGACTCCTGTGTTTGCTGAGCATGTAAAGCATTACTTAAAAATTCAGCTGTGCAAATTACCCAGAATCTGCTCAGAAAATTATGATGGATGATGGAATTAATTTTCAGTTTGAACTGTGGAATACTTTCCCAGTCCTCGGTATTGTTAGAAAACAATTCTGTAGTGTCCTCTAAACCAAGTCAAGAGCTTTATTTTCTTAATAATCAGTCTAGCCTCCACCTTCTCTTTATCTTCTTGCTGTCTTTCTCTTATTGCATAGATTCTTCTGTTTTAGAGGCTGCATAATAGACTCAGAAGGCAGAGCGCTAAATCTGGACGTATATTTACCGACACGCACCTAATTTCTGACTTAATACAGTTTATGGCATATACTGGGATTATGATTCTTCTCAGGCCCACAGAAATGTAAAAGCCAGAGAAAATCCCAGCTGATGCTTTTTCTTGCGGTCTACAGCAGCTAGTGGAGAAATTAAGTTACTGTTTCAGGCTGAGAGTAAGAACAGCATGTTTCCTAGTAGTACAGTTATTGTAGACATACTCCAAACAATTTCTAACTGGTCCTGCTATCTGATAGAATTTTATTTGTTTAAGGTAATAATGTACCCTTTCAATAGCAGTGCAATCTGTCCCAAAACTGTAGGACTTTTCTGGGAATTCTGCCTCACCCTTTGAAGTGCAAAATATGAAGTAAAGGCCAAGTTGATACTCTAATTCCTTTATTATTCTCTCTGGCTCCACAAAACGACTACTATCTTTGTATAGGATACCATAAAATTTAATAATATCCATTCAGCATTCTGAAGACACTTTTTATATCTCATAAAACACTTACGCAAAACAGCAGGCATAACTTATCACAGAATCATAGAATCACAGAATCTTAAGGTTTGGAAGGAACCTTGAAAGATCATCTTGTCCAACCCCCTGCCAGAGCAGGACCACCTAGAGCAGGTCACATTGAAATTGAAATTTATATCTTAAATTCTTACTGTATTTACAGTGTTTTAAATGGTAGAAACTACCTATCTGTGGTTCTTTGATAGCATGGTTAGCAGATATTTTACTAATCTTTTTTTTTTACACAATACTGCTCAAGTACAAAAAGTACTGTGTTGCATTGATTTTGCTTAGCATACACTAGCAAATAACTGCTGGCTATCTGCATTTCAAATAAAATTTGTCTGAAATTAACTTTGTGTGAGAGAAAACTGGAAGTTATGCTATAAGATACCTTATTTTCGATCTGCAACAGGGACTAAAACAGACTTTGACAATTACCTATTGCTCAGATTTGGTTAAAATAAGAGCGTTGCATTTTATGCTGCAAATAGAGGAGTCCTTGGCTACAATATTTGCAGAAGCCTAGATTTTCAGAGACTCTTTCTGTGACCTGACCCTGATTTGCAAAGCATACATCTGTGGAATGCTGGCAGGGTTTTGTATGCAGCTGTTTAGCCAGCCTTCGTATACAAGTAACTACGAAAGGTTGTCTACAGCTTTTATATGGAAAAGTATATTTTACAATAAAGCAACAGTAAGAATTCACATCACTTCACATGCTTTTACAAGTTTTGCTACCCTAACACTTGCTAGTATATTTCTGACTGGTAAAAATGGAAAGAAAAAGAAAATAGCTAAAACAGATAAGCGAAAACTGAAAAAAAAAACACACCAAACCAAACGAAACCAAAACTAAAGGCTTCTGGTGCCTGAGCCACAGGCCTCTCAGGGAAAGACTTACATCAGAATAGTAAGTGACCAAGAAGCATAAGGAAAAAAAATATGACAGTTCAGAATATTTTCCGTGTTTGTTATTATTGACAGTGCTATTCTTTCAAAAATGAATAGCAATTACTTAACTATACTCACAGCCTAGATTTTGTAAAGGTATTTATCATGCCTAGAAAAAAACAGGAGAGGGGGACCTGCAAGTGTGAGTGATACTCTTCTTCTTTAATACATATTAAGGCAGAGGAAATAAAGTGAAAACTCTGGTAGGAAGAGAATGATACCGAAAGTAAGAGTTAGATAAATTATTAGGATGCATTTCCCTAACTCTGGTAGGAAGAGAATGATACCGAAAGTAAGAGTTAGATAAATTATTAGGATGCATTTCCCTGNAAAACAGGAGAGGGGGACCTGCAAGTGTGAGTGATACTCTTCTTCTTTAATACATATTAAGGCAGAGGAAATAAAGTGAAAACTCTGGTAGGAAGAGAATGATACCGAAAGTAAGAGTTAGATAAATTATTAGGATGCATTTCCCTGGAATGATATATTGTTCTACACATTCTCTGATAAAGGGGAAACTGACAGTAAAGAAGGTCAGAAGTGCAAGGAATATATGCAGTGTAAAGAATGCATAGAGTCTTTCACAGAAACTAAGCCAAATAGACCAAACAGTTCAAATCATAAAGAGAAATATAACTAATTACTTCTTGGCTGGGGTTGACCCACGATATTGAACTGCTGAACTGATGCAACTTGGCAATTTGTCATTCTTATGCCTTTTTGTTTCTCTTTCAGTTATTTTAAATTTATATTTTAAAAGTGGAAGAGACTACTTGTCTGGAAGTTCAGGAAACTGAATTTATGAAGTATTGAAGCTTATATATCTAAAACAAAAGCAGAGGAGAAGCAGCAACTTAGTGAAACTACTGCATGTGCTTCCAAAATAGTTAGCAAGTAACGCTGTCTACATCAATTATTAAATATGTATGCTGAAATAGAGGAATGCTTTACTGTATCATTTTCCTTAGTAGTGCTTGAATGCTGCTATTTTACTTGTTTGTTTTATCTTGTTTCATGCCAGATGTTCTTATTGGAAAAAAACAATGGTGGTGAGTTTTAATATTGATGAGTTGGTTCTTGTGGGAATAATAGTATATCTACCTTCTCAGAATACAAATTGTGGGAGGTTTGTGGTTTTTTTTAATAGTGTAATTACCATAATGCATTGAATTTTAAGTGCAACTCTTTGAAACTATGGAAAGAACTTATCTTTCTTCTATTTGATTTCAGAGTGAATCTCCTTTCAAAATTATGCATTGTGTTTTGGTGGCCCTTAAAAAGTAAACATGAAAAATCATCAGAGGTATTGTGTAACCTGTCAAAGTAGCATATGCTTAAGCACCTCATAAACTATTAAATAATTATAATATTTCTCTTTCCAAAGCTATTAGTCTGTTCATTTAAACTACTTCAGAACAACTGTGGAATTGTTAACTAAGTACCTTGCTTTAGCTTTTTTGTTTGTTCTCTTTTCCCCTTTTTTTTCCTCCAGGAATATTTTAATAATAAGTCTTGAAATTATAAATTATTTGGTGACAAACTGAGCTTTAAATGCAGACAATAAAAACTGTGGAAAAACAAGTGATAGAAGAAACATTTTACACAGAATCTTTCCCAGAGAAAAAAGAGTGCAGCAGATGCCCAGAAAGCAGGCAGCTCAGTGAGCAGCAGCCATTGGAAGGAGCTGTCTGCAGCTCTCAGTGCTGTACTGAGCATGTCCCAACGGAGCCCAGTGGAAGCAGCACATTATGCAAAAAGGCAGCTCTAGCAGATGGGAGAGAGACACAGCAAGCATTCGCTTCACTTGCATCACTACCGCCTGAAAACAAACCTGGATTGCTAGAGGGGATCTCGCCATCACGCCAAAGAAATGAAATCCGGGAGCATGGCTTGATTACCAAAAGCATTGCACTGAGAAAAATCATGGGGAATCAAGATGGAAAGCTGAAGAAAAATACAGGTGATGTGCATGAACGAGGAGAGGATGCTTCTGGGCCCAAGGATACAGATGGCACAAAGAAGGTATCAGGAAGCAGAAAGGGACTGGGGAAGCATGCAAAAGGAAGTGAATCCGGTAAGAAGAAGGGTAAGTCGGACTCCAGGGCTTCAGTGTTTTCAAACCTGAGGATCAGAAAAAATCTGTCTAAGGCTAAAGATGGGAATAGTAGTTCACGGGAGGATGTTTTGGAAAGCCAGGCCTTGCAGGCTGGAGAGCTGGACAGTACTCATTCAATCATTACCAAAACTCCAGATATAAGCATCTCTGCAGATGAAGGGGGTCTCTCAGACACAGATGTTGAACATTTTGAAATCAGAAATGAAACTGTCCCAGCTGCTGTGGAGACACAGGATGGACAAAGGACCAGCTCTGGCTCTGATACAGATATATACAGTTTCCATTCAGCCACAGAACAAGAGGATTTGCTTTCTGATATCCAGCAAGCTATTAGACTGCAGCAGCAGCAGCAGCAGGGGGCAATTAACATTGGAACTGAGGACCTTGTCACCAAAACAATGGGTCGACACATGGCTAATTCGCAAGCAGTCCCCTTAGATTTTGATCGCTTTCTTTCAATAACTACCACTGACAAAGAGAGGAGCCCAGACACTGATGGGGATTTTCCAGCAATATCTGAAATTGCAGAAAACATTCCCATCTCCTGTGCAACCGAACGGGAACTAAAAGAAGTGGTAAATGGCACAGCCTCTCCTGGTAATGGTCTAATTGAAACACAAGAATGTAAGCTATTGATTGAGGAACAGGAAAAGCTTATTGCTGGAGTGGATGCTGTAGCTAGTGAAATAGAAGATTTAAATAGAACTGCAGTAGAAAATGAATCTCAGACATACGTCTCCACACAACCTTTCCTAACCTCAGTAGCAGATTCTGAGGCTAAAATTGCTGAAGTGCAGGCTGTTGATTTCCAGGGCTCAGTAACAGAGGACGGTATTTCAAATGCAGGCCGCAGTCATGCTGCTGAGACTCAGGAAGGAAAACTGTCAGCCAGTCAAGAGGACCTGCATAACGGTTTATCCATGGAAATGAAAGATAACATTTTGTCCTCTGAGGGGACAGAAAACAGTCCAACGTTTGGTTCCCGATGCTTTAAGCCTTATCTAATTAATCCTTGTTACATCAAAACCACAACTAGGCAACTGAGTTCTCCCAACAATTCACCTTCTCCCTCTCCGTCCCAGAGCCCACTTTTTACAAGGAGGCAGGAGTCCGTTCACAAAAAAGAAAAAATTTCAATCAAGAAGCAGAGATCTGCTAGTTTGGCAGGTTTCTTTAGTCGTTCTGCAGACTGGACAGAAGAGGTATCTAATCACACATGTGAAATAGCACAGAAGGTGGGCTCTGCAGACTACTTGGAGCACAAGGGATTTAGAGAGAAATTTCAAACAGAAAGAGTGCCTTTGACTCATTCAAGGAAGTCCTCAGGGGTGCAGGCTTCTACAGAGACATTTCCCAATGTCTTTTCAGGTGAGTGACATGTATTAAGGTTTTGGATTTTTCCCCCACTTTTCAATACTTGAATTCAGTCCTTTGCACGTACTTTTGTCTTTACTTGTGCTGACAGTTTTAAAATTGACAGCCTGATCTTACAACACAATTGCATTTCATTAATTAGCATAACCTCTCTATTCAGCATTAGCCTAGCAGTACTGCCAGGAAAGGAAGTGCATAACTCTTTGAAGTTTTTCTTTCTGCTTTTCTCCTTTGTCTAAATCCTCTAGGAAAAAGCTGGATGCCTTAAATTATTCTTGGAGCAAAATGCTAAGAGCTGTACTCTTATAGGCAGACCAGCTCTCTGCATAAGCAAACCTTTCCGATGTGAAGCTTTCTGTAACTGTGACCCTGATTGGGGTTTTCTTGTGCTAGGCACTGTTCTGATGTACTGTAAATATTGGAGAACTGCACCTGGTATTAGACAGAAGTAGTGGTAAGGATTAGCTTATTACAAAAAGGAAAAAGCCATGCAAGCACAGACGGACAGTATTACAGAAATGAACCAATTTCCTCTTCAGAAGAGGGAAAGAAGAGAGTGAAAAATGTTAATGACTTCAGCCTAAAATGGAGCAGAGAAGCTGTGTACAATCTGGTAGCTGTGGCAGGTTCCTGGTCTGGCTACGTAAAGTGACTCATTCTAGAAAGCATGTTTTTTACCTTGCCTGTTAGGCAGCTTGCACATTCTTACAATTCCTGTGCACAAACGCACAGGAATATAGAGTTTACAAATGAAACAGCATAAACAGGTGGTTATATTTTCCTACACTTTTAGGTTTTTTACCCCTTTTCCTTCCCCCATCTGTAGTCTCTCTATAAATCTAATGTATTCATCAGCAGAGAAAGCCTCTGCCATATAGCAGATATATATACAGAGGAGACTCAGCAGCATATTCTATTTATTTTTCACTGAAGAAAACTGTAGAAATCCTCCTAAAATATAGAGAGCATGCCCTACAAGCATCTGTTACAAAATTCAAACAGTTGAATCTATAATCAAGTTTGTTTTGAATGGAACTCTGTTCTAGATGCCTGAGCACAGTAACTAGATATACCTGATCTATTGGGAAAAAATGCAATGAGAATGTTTTTGTCTTTTTATAAAAATTAAATAAGTAGTACTGTTTATGAAGGAAACAATGACAAGATTTAAAAATCACATGTAAATAAAGCAGTTTAGCCATCAACAACTCTTTTGCATAAGAAGATTATCTAGTTTTATAGTGTATCTTCTACAAATTATATAACTTGTAATAATTTGCATTCATGGTTTCTTTCTTTGTGTACATTCTTCTCTGCTTCACTCACTATAATAGTGGTAATGAACCTGTCTGGAAATAGAAAAAAAAATAGTGGCTTTTTTGCACCAGCAGCAGATTCCAGGTAGGCAATTAACAAAATTTCTCAGATTTAAATCACAAGGATACTTTGATTTGAACACAAATCCTCAATTTTAATTTTGAAAATGGTTTAAATTCCTTCCACTTGTGTTCTTAGATTTAATTTTAGATATGCTTATCTAAAGTTTTATGATTTGAAGTAATCGTTACTTTCAGATTGATAGAATATAAAAAGCACACTTTTTTTTTGCTATCAACATTTGACAGCTCAAGATGAGACTGAGGCTTTAAATTACATCATCAGTAATTAGCACTACATTAAAAAATAAAGTCTATGATGCAAATTAATATTAGGTGACAAACTTCAAGAGCATAGAATTACTTTTTAAGGACTTGTTTTCCAGGAGACAAATGTTTTTCACATTTCTCACAAGGTTTTGATTTACTTACTAATAATTTTTTTCTTTATGGTATTTTTCCACCAACACTTAAGACTGTTATTGTGAAGAGACTAATGTCCAATGCAACAGTAGTTCTGTTTCTAATGGAAATTACAGTGACCTTCATTTACATATACATACCAGCTGTCTTTACAGGCAGAGGACAATTGTACCTTTCAGTTCATGAAGAAAAGCTTGAAGTGAGAGAACTGGAAATTACATGATAACACTTTCTCTCTTTTTAATCATTCTTCTTATTTTAAAAAATAGATTTACAAACTGAAAATTGTCAGAAATATAAAAATAACAAGTAACATAATTAAATTAAACAAATTAGTATTTCCACAGACTGACTGTCATTGCTGTAAGAGCAGGAAAGCCTCTTTATTTAAATCAATCTATTCAGCAGCAGTTATAGAAATAATTTCCTTGTAATTTGAATATAGCTTTTGAAAAAAGTTGTAGTTTAATTGTGTGCATGAGACATATCAATTTTGGGAATACTCTCATGGTTTTAAAAATAACATTTTTTTATAGTGCCTTACTTTTATGAAACAAAAAAATTCAGCTTCTTGCCTAGAGGAATAAATCCCATCTTGCTGTGTGCAATGACTGCAGTGTTGTTTTGCATTTCTAACTAGAATCAAGTAAAATATTCCACAACTCTTTAGTCATCGATTTTACTGACAGCAGGTTCTATGCGGATGACTGGCCTACTTTTGCACTGTGATGTAGCCTGGCTGTGTGCCACTTGGTTTTCACAATGATCCACACAAACTTTCCTAAGCCTGTTTTAATGTAAAATGTAGATGGAAGCCAACAATTGGAATGGTAGAGAATTTTATTTTTTTTTTGCTTTATACAAGAAATAAGTGTAGTATTTCAAATTTGATGCACTAACTAAGAATGTAGTATGGAGAAATTTACAGGCATTTTGTAACTCAGGCATCAGATCCTTCTCTATTATCACGAGGACAGCTGTTTTTGAAACTGTAGTGTCAGTAATTTGCAAGTTCTAGATTACCTGGTACACAGTGGAGCCATGACTTTCATATTGTGGTCCCAGGAGAACCAGAGTGAAACTTGAATGAGTAGAGTTGGCTCTCTCATTTTGAACGTGTTAATAAATGGTTTGTACTAAGAGAATACTTTGGCGGGAAAATCAAAGTGATGTTTCCAAATGTTAACATAACTGAAACTGAAGAGCTAATAGATTGATTTAATTAAAAGGAGTTTATCCTCATATTAATTTGAGGTGCAGCAATTACAGAGGAGCTAGTAAGGGTGTCTGTTACATAAACTGAAGGTAGGAGGCCCATTGGCTGCCCCAGATGGTAATTAAACTCAATCCAGACAAACCCTTTCTAATCTCTGTTGGCTGGCTGTAACACAGTTGATGGATGAATTTCTTTCAAACAGATAATTTATCTTTAAATTTATCTTCAGAGATTTAGATTTGCCGGGATCTACCTGTAAACAGGAGACAAATAAAAAGTCCTGTTTACAATCAGACAAAACCTGAAGTCAGTTCTGTGTTTCTGTGGTCATGGTCTGATTCATAAGTAGATAGGTAAGTGTAGGTTATGGAAGCTTGCTTATTAAAACTTACAATATTACTTAGAAAATCACACATATAGTTTTATGAAACTCCTAGTCTTGTAAGCCCATAAATAGAGCTATTAGAAAGACACAGCAATTTCTTGTAACATAACTATTGCTTAGCGCTGATCGTTTCAAGGCTGGTATGTACCTAAACGCAGTTACTATTGCCTGACTGGCTTCTTCACAGCATTAGTCAACTTCTGATTTCTGAGAAGTGCTGACCTGCTTCTCACAGAGGCCACTTTAACTTACTTGTGCACTGTGCTAATGTTGTCTGCACTCATGGTTACAGTGCAATATCTGCAGGCATGTACAAAGGTCTTAGTATAGATAAGTATGGAGAGAACTTGAAAAAATACACAAAGAGTTTGTTTCTCAGACATAAAGTAGATCTTCTTTGAAACTTTTTCAAGGCTGTTTTTTGGGGTGTTTTTTGTTGTTGTTTTTTTTTTTTTTTTCAATTTTTTATATTGTTTCACATGATGCATTTTTATCTATTGGTATCCTGAACAGACTATTTATCATGCAACTGTTATTTAAGACTACTTATGATTTACTGTTTCACTGATATTTATTAGCAGTAGTACAAACAATTCTTTTATCAGATGCCGGAGCAGTGCAGCCTCTCCTAACTAAGGCCGTTACCCAACAGTAACCCTTTATGTGATATGGGAATACACACTACACTGAGAGTTGCTAGTAAGCATCCAGAAAGAAAGTTCCTTCTATTTTTGCCTAGTGAACCCAAATATAGAAGGACAGGGGAAAAGGGCTGCAGTGCTGCACTCCAACAACAGTAAAATGGTTTCAAAATGGACTGTAATATGTTATTGAAAGACTGCTGAGTACTGTTAAGTTGCTTTATGTTACTATGCCAGCACTGCAATATGGGAATCTGAGCAACATGAGTAACACCAGCAGAATGTAGTGCTGTCACAGGCTTGTTTTGATGTGGTCTTATGATTAATGCTTTGATCTTTATCTAGAACTTCGTTGAGAGTAGCAGGTTTTGGTCATGGGGTTGAGTGGACGCATCTCTCGGGCAACTTCTTTCTTAGCAGCAGCAGCCCTGTTCTGTGGCCTGACTCATGTCTGGAGCAGAAGTGTATTGCTTAAGTTATCTGCTGGTCTCCTTTGGAGGCACAAAGCGAGAAGCCAAAAGGAACAGCTGGAGGTTCAGGCAGCACTCCATGGATCTCAGACACAGTACCAGTATAATACCCATTACACATGGGACCTAGCTAGAACTGGTCATTAAGGGACATTGTGTGGTTCAGTGATTTCATTTCTGTGAGAAGATCAGCGGATTATTCCAGTGGGAATAATTATGCAGAATTTAATTTTCAGTATATTTCTTGGATCTAATAATAGCTTTTATTTTTAAAAATATATACATTATTTAATAGCCTGTCCTTTTTTTTTCCCCTTTTTAAAAAAATGTATAAAAATGGTGCAAAGGCTTCTTCTTTGCAGAGAAAAGTCTATTTCTTAAAGTAGGTCTCATGTTTTTCTCCATGCTGTGTTGCCTGAAGAAAAATAAACTTGGAACTGCTAAGCATTTCTAGGAGTATTTTTAGGCTGCTTGTATATGAGGGTTCAAGTTCTAATGTGAATCATGGAGATTAGAAAATGCAAAAAACCTAATTACCCAAAGTATTTTGTCTGTGCTGTATTTTAACCACACTCAGGATATGGCCAAGGCTATATGTATAAACTGCTCCTGCCAAAATTTGGACTTACATTACGTGACAAAGAAGCATATGTGTAGGTGTTTCTGTGACTGCAGCTTTGTTTCTTTTGAGGCACATTTAAAAGCATCATCCTGTAGCCACTGGATGGAATACAACAGCTTCCAGAAACTTGCTTTTGCTTTTGTGTATACAATTTCTGGGAGGATGAGGTGAGTTGATACAAGGGGAACAGGGCAGAAGCAGTGAGAAGCTGTGAAAGGTAGACAATGGAAGGATGTGAGGACTTGACATTGTGTCACCTCATTCCCACCTCTTCATATGATACTACAAGGCAAATTGCATTTCATTAAGTGCTTTAGAAAAGACAACAAAGTGATCTCAGAAGCTGCTCTAAGCAGCAAAAGCTTCCATCATTCCGACATTGCAGTTCATACAAAGAAAGTTAGGGGTAACAACCTGGCCTGGGTTACTTTGAGTACAAAATGACTGTTTTTCATTTTATTTCCATATTGCTTCTGTCCAGAACAAGTTTCCTTCACATTGATGGAAATTGCTAGGCTTTCTGAATGTGAATAGGAAGTGTATTATGTTTTCTGATGCAAAACCTTGCTTTATTCTCAGGTACATAGGGATTATGACTTCGTTCTTTTGTGGATACATAGATGATAGAACCATTAAGTTATCAGTTTTGCAACAATAAGAAGCAATGGAGATAAGACTGTGTGTGTAAACAACTTCACAGTTGTAAAAGTAAATCCTTAATATACATAAAATTAAATGGAAAGATATAAATTTAGAGGTAGAAAAATGCTTAATAACTTATTCTTTTTGGTATCTTGACACACAGATAAAGAGTAGCATGAAAGCCTAATCACAAATGAGTTATATCACCGAGGCATGCTTATTTATGAGTAAAAGTATGAATTGTTTGGTCTCAGGATCTATACGAAATCTATCAGGAGTGTCAGAACTCTGAACCTGGTGTGAATTTGAATAAGGAGGAAGCATGGATAACTTTACTGTGGAAGTAATTACAGGAGGCAGCTTTCGTTCTAGAATTTATGTGATGCCAAGATCTGGATCAGCTGTCCCTTGAAGATGTGTAATGGGTAGGATGTCCCAGGGGAAAAATAACTCGTATCCTTCCCTCTACCTCGCACTGATAAATTAAAAATAAAATCACTGTACAAAAGAAGTCAATGCTGTGGTAACACTATGATTACAGTAATATCTGCAAGCAATCGTGGGACAAAAGGTGGTTTTCATTAAAAAGGGAAAAAAAACCCAAAACCCAAAATATTCATAATAGTGTGTATCCAGACACTATTTTGTCATGTGCAACAAAAATCTGACAATCTCCTCCAAATTTAATAACTGCTGACCTTTCAGTATTTATCACAGTGTACAAAAGCTTTTCCTCTTTGTATCCATGACAAAAACTGGTAAGATGAAGATAAGAAAAAAACCCAGAAAATTAGAATTACATTCCATGAAAAAGAAAACCATATACATGCACACCTATATATTTTTAAAAATACATTCTTAATCTGAATTGACTTAATCTGAATAAAACCTAAGTGTGTCTCCCTTGCTGTAAAGGGATCTTCATTTATTTCATTGATGAATTCAACTATTTACCCCAACTATTTCTCAATGTGCTACATTGTCGACTCATTGCATAACAAAATAGTGTTTAGATACACAAGAGAGGAAATAAAGCTATGACCTGTTCGGGCTCTAATGAGTAGATTGCAAGAAATTTATTATTTGTGTCCCACTTCAGAAGCTTCCCACTTTATTTCAACTGTATTTTGGGACTTGTGTATGCTTGAGGAAATACATGGATTTGACTCTAAGGTAGACATAGGGCAAACTGCATTAAATATCAAATGAAATGCAGAACCATTGGGAATAAAGAAGTTTTAGAAATTGAATTGTAAAGAATAGTGTGTGTCAGTTTGGACTGACAAAAGATTCTGTTAGTAATAGCTGCCCAAAAAGACATCAGAAGAGATTCTTATTTTAAAAAGCTAGACAGAAAGAAGTGTGGCTTTCCAGCAGCCTGTGAGAACCTGGCACTGAATACTGTCTTCACATGTCAAATCACCACAGAAATTAAAAGGGTAAAGATAGGCAGAATTAAATACTTGCTGAGAGAAATGTAAGCACTTGCAAAACACAATATGAAAGTTGCCAAAGGTACATATGGTGCCTAAAATATTTGGTAGACAGACCCATATATATTCTCTTTTACCAAAAACCACTGTCATTTGAGAAGCTTCAGCAATGTACCTCTGTAATATGCAACAGTATTACTATGTAATAGTGTTGCATTAGAACCTGAAGAGAAATCAAGGTGAAAGGAGACATGACATATAATCTTGTGGGAAGGTGCATCTTCTTTATATTTTTAGAAAGGTATTTTGTACTGTGTGCCACTGCTTTATTATAGGTGGGGAATTGTTTGTTATTATAAAACTTTGTCTTCTGACAGACATTTAGTGATATGTAAAATACATTCTTACCTTTCATTATATCTGTGACATATGTGACCTGATGTATGTTGACCTGCTTCTGCAGGGGTTTGGACTAGATGATCTCTAAAGGTTCCTTCTAGCCACTACCATTCTATGATTCTATGACATATATGGTGAAAAGGTATAAAAGTGTGATTTAATTCTTCATCAGAGTATCTTGTTATACATGTATTATATATCAGAATATTTAGTGTGTGGAAAACGTGTAAGGTCTTACTCGCTGTGAAAGCAAATTTTTCAGGAGCTTAATGCTCAAGTTAGAGAGACAGAGTGCTTCAGAGACATGCTAATCTGAAAGAATTCTGAAAGCCCTTGTCTCAGGCTATCACAAATGTTTTAATACATTTTCAAACTCCAGTGATAGCAAAGCTGTACTTTTTAGAAAAAGAAGATATTATATTTTTGTTATTTCAAAGGATTGAGGCAATTTTAATCATTTTCATTTTGACTAGAGCAGCATGCAAGGCTTTGGAAGAAATTTTGAAGGAAAAAATGCTAAGATATAATTAGGTTTTGGGTACATGTTAAAAGGGTAAAGAAAAGTAGAGCAAAATGCAGAATGATTTCAGAAAAGATCAATAAGACTATGTTGATAATTTTTTGTGTACAACTGCTTTCTAGACAATGCAAGAGTGGTAGGAAGGAATTCACTTGTATTTTCATACAAAATGGCAACACTGAAAATCACTTACTGGAAGAAGAAAATAACTGATGGTTTGTTAAGGGACTTCACTGCTACTAGAGAGGAACAGCTTGGTTTTGACTTCCTTTTGCCTAGGATTATGATAGATAGGCTTGATCAGACTGTAGAAGTTGATTGCATAATCAGCACAAGGGTAGAGATGGATCCTGACCTTTGTTCCAACCACAGGGTTTGCAGGACTTGGCATTTTCATTACTAGGTAAAATTTTCAGTAACCTTTTGAAATTTGTGTTATAATATAGAAAGACAAAATTAGGAATTGGCTTGACACTGGGAGTTCATTCATCAGAACAAATGTCTACATTAATTAGATTTTAACTTGACTACTTGGGCTCTGTCCAGCATGACTTGTGCAAAAATGGCATATGATTAACTAATATTTTAACCTACCACTGGGAGATAGGCTGAAATTGGTATTGTTGCTGTGTCTCTTAAGCCAGCACAAGTGGGGCAAGCTTGACGGAATCAAGGGACTCTATGGATACAGAGTAAGATGGGGGTTTTTTTGGAAACTATTTGTTTGTAACATCCTTTCTGGGGTGGCTTTTTGCTTTGTTAAATCTGATATCTCTCCTTGTTATCTTTACTTTTGGAGAATCTAATTTTCCAATTTTTCCACTTTTTCCACCAGGACACTGCCTGGGGAAGCTTGTGTCCTTTCTTCCAAAAGGGAGCATGCACACTTTTATTCCCTGGCTTTTTTGAGGATGTCTCAAACATTTGAAGTTGTTAGCAATATATATTGAGACATATATATACATAGCAATATATATTCTCTTTCTGTAACCACGTAATGGGATGCTTATTCTAGATAAGTGAGTTGAAATCTCAATGATATGGTTATTGAATCTGTCTTGAACAGTTCAGAATGTGTTTAAATGATTAGTGATAATTATGAGACTAAAGGGGAAAAAATACTTTATAGTAATTTAATCAGATAGTAATTGATAGTTTTATTATAGCTGTTTGTAGAATCTATGAGTGTAATCCATCAATCAATGAATTTCTCTCTGAAATTTAGTAAATACATATTTCTGACTTTGAAGTTACATTAAACTATGTGTACCTGGGCATAGAAAACTGAGGAGACATGGGAGATAGTATTCATATATGCCTTTTTCTTAATTGTCTTGTTTAGACAGAGTTTCTTATTTTGATGTCTGAATTTTAAAATGATATATGACTTCAGTTCCTGGCTCTGTTCACATGGGTGGCATGAGATCTTGAGACAGAACATCACAGAACGGCAGTCCTCTTTGGCATGTCCACACATACCTTGCTGTAGCAATGTTCTAATGCAAAAATAGAATTTATTATTTATATATTTTTATAATATATATGCTACGATAATATGCAATTTAAATATACATTTGAAGAAATCCATGTATAACCACTAAGATTTTTTTTCCCTTACAAACGTCTTAGCATACAAGTAGTGACTGCAGATACAAACTATAACACTGATGAAAACAGAAAGAAACAGCTTTTTGACAGAATTGTGGTAATTTGTATCATAACCCTAGACCTTGACAAGTTTTGTTATTTTTTTTAAGGTTGCCTGGGAGTTAGACTTTTGTTGTTTATTTAGTGGAAGCATTAATTCTTTTATTTTTTGTTATGAAACCATGTTTTGTGTACAGGCTTGTTGCTTGGTGGGTTTTCCATGTTTTACATAACCAGGCTGTGAGAAAACTGTCATGTGATTTTATGAAAGTATCTGTCAATGAAAATTCAATCCCTTTAAAAAACAAGCAAACAAAACCAAAACAAGCCCAAACAACCTCCAGGATGAGAGATCTGGATCAGATCTCTGAATCAGATCTCTCAGTCTAAATCAACAGAGGATTAGAATCTCTGCAGTGAAAAAGAACAATAAATGAAGTCTCTAATCCTGGAATATTGGGGATGATCTTCCAGGTCAGTCTTACAGTAAGTAAGAGACTAAATCTGTTACTTCTTAGTGTAAATGTATATGTAATATTCATTTATGAAGGACTTGGGCATGTTGCTTGAAGAGGAAGGGGCTAGAGTACTGATTTCCAGTTCTGTTTTAACCCCAGGTTCCACGTGCATCTTTGAAAACCTTTTCTTTCTCAGCAGTTGTGTTGTACATCTCGGCTGATTGGTACAGCTTAGCTGAAAAACCTGAAATTTGAAAATATTTTTAAATTAAATGAAAATATTAAAGAAATCTAGTACTTTTGATCCTTTAAGTATTGATTTTATATATGAAATAATAGTCTCTCACTGCTTTGTGTATTTGACACCTAGGAAAGTACATGAAACAGTAGAAGTGTGATTGTTTTGCTCTTAGGAAACAATTCAGCAAACTTTTGCTCTGTAGTTTGAGGGAACAAGATTAATGAGTAAAACTTGTAAGGCAAAGTATTTAGGAAATTGTATGCAGTTGCAATTGCTAACTCATCTACAAATATGGAAATGTATGCAGCATTTATGTCTCTGACGTAATTGTCCTCTTCTGTCATTCTCGGGAACGATTGGTGTTGCACAGTTCGGGCACTTTAGCCAAATGATTTAGGTCTGACTTAGCTGTGACCTTCCTGGTAGTATATCTAGAAAGGGAGAAGGAAGAAATTATTTAGACATATATGGGGCAGCAGATGTCTGAAGTACAGTATTTACTAACTTTTGAAGAAAAGGCTTTGTAGAAATCAACTTTTCTTTTTCCCTATTTTCCCTTCTCTCTTTGCCTAGAACTATGTTCGCAACTGGAATCTTTTGTAAATGAGAAACTGTTAAGGCAACCAGTTGTACTTTTATATTTTGTAAGAGTAGTAGAAAATGTATTTTAAATGGAAATTCACCATTTTGTGCATCTCTTCTTTCTGTTCTTTTTTTTTTTTTTCTGTACTGTTTCCCAAAAATAGATCAAGGCCTATGGTACTTTTGGCTTCAAAGCTTATGAAACATCTTTGCTGTGTGAGCATTTCAGATTTCACTGAAGTGGCAACAATAAAAAGAGAAAACTGGGGAAAGGAAGGCAAGCTGATTTCAGCTTTTGAAGATCTAAGCATTACATGCATGAGTCAAGTTAACCCTTGATGTGACTCTGAATAGGGCATTCAGAACTGATCTTATACTGAAGCTGTTCTCTCTGTATTAGAAAAATTTTAAATGGAAAGTATGTCTGTATAGGTTAAGATGTGCTAATGCAGCTGCTCTGCTGAAAGTGTGGTGAAGTGCTCTGGTTGTTAGGAGAGAGAATCACAGGAGATGTGCAGCAGGGGGAGCTTTTGGAGTATAACTCATTTTGATCATAAGCCTCCTTTGCTAGTGGTCACTGACAGCTCTGCTCCTGGGTTTTTGCAAATACAGCCTAAGGAGAAAGGACTATACACAGATTTTTAAAGATAAATGTGAGATTATTACAGCATGATCCTTGGGAAAACATTATTACAAGCTTTGCTGTAGCGCAGTGCCTCAGTACATGCTTCGTTGTTTCTCAGTGGGACTGTAACTACTGTAGTTTTCTCCTGTTTCTCACTTCCACTCGTGCCTCTGCTTCCCTTTATTAATGAAATCCAAAGCCATCAAAAACATGCTCATGATATTGCTTGTTTTTAAGAATTTTATTGCTGATCTTGTAGCTCTTTGAAAGTTTGGTCAGGAAAACAGTGTCATATGAATTCATCGAGTGGGGTTTTGCCTGTACTTCTCAGTGGACTACTGAACATATTTTCAACATTCAATAATTTCATAGGCAATCAAGTGTATGAAACATGTATGTATGTATGTAGAACTTTATTATTCATGTCTGCCTAAGGAGAAAAAAAAGTTGTCCTGGAATAAGGTAATTGTAACAGACCAAAGATGCTTGCTTTCAAAGTAGACAACCTTTCCCATCCAAAGTAGCTCATAGTCCAGGTCATGACAGATGAGGTGGTTCAGTTATCAGTACTGGTGGGCAAGGTCTGTAGCAGTTGTTGCTATGTGGAAGGAAGTGAAATACACATACATAGACACCTCTCCAGAATCTACAGCTCTGTCAGGCCAGGAGTAAGTGAGATTTTTATATCAAATAATGAAATGCATAGAATATATGTATGTAAGTTAATATATTACAATATCTCATTATTATATGAAATAATATCTGTAGAATTACTTTTGTGAGGACAAGTTCCTTTCTCCCTCCACCTTGCATATGAGTAAATACAGTTTCTATAGTTAAAAATGATCCTTCTAGTGTACATTTACCTGCATTTTTCAGAAAGACAGTATAAATGAAATCCATACTTGAACTTGAGAATTTTCATTCTGCAGTGAATAGCTTACCTTTTACAGAGTTGGTTTTGGTGAACAGTGTTACTCAAGCTTTGGTCAAAGGATTGAGATGAAGTCCTGTAGGAATACAGGTGTATACAGAAATAAGGTGATAGTGCTTAATCTTCATGGGATTGGGAGGAAGCAGCAGATTCCTCCACATGGAGGTGGAAAACACGGAATTTGGAAGTTGATCCAGAAGACTCAGACTGACCCAGGCAACAGAAGTGACACAAAATATCCCCAGAATGTCTGAGTACCTGATACTTGCAAACTTAATCTCATGATTGCATTCTTCTAGTTAGTTAATTGTGTAATCCTTTGTAAGAAAATTTTGAAAAATGTAATAAGTCATTCTAAGCTCCTAAAAAATAGCTTATCATTTTATAGTTATTTTATTTGCTGAAAGGTTTTGACAAGATCCTCAGAATACTGACTTGGTCTAAGGCTGAAACCTACCTGCAGTTCTTCTCTAACTAAGAACCTAGTATGCTTCTCATCCCTTATCAAACTAATACTTTGGGGAAAGGTAAGAATAAGCCTCAGAAGCTTCATGACCTGGGATGTATAGGAAGAAAGGTTCTTTAAAATATGAAAAATAAGACAGTAATCTTTTAGAGGAAAAAAGCAATCCGAAATCTTTGATGTTTACTGTTTTCATGGCATGTAAAGGCAATCAAGGTAAACTGCTTTGCCATTTCATTTAAATCCCAGCAACAGAAATCAGATGATCATTTATTCACTATGAAATCATGAATAATTTCATTAGTCCGGTTTATTTGCAACCATCTTGACTTATTGAAGGTATTACCTCATGTAAGTTATGAATATGAGGTCACTAATGTGTCTTAGGAAAAAGACAGTTCTTGCTATATTTTATTTGTAAACCAAAGATGAAAAACTATTTCTGATTCGGAACAATAGTTAAAAGCCTGTGAAGTCTAAATTTAAAGGTTTTTGTTATACCTACACAAAAAAATACAGCCTTCCTCTTGTCATGAATCAAAGTCATAAACATGATTCCTCCATCTTTAAGAACTTCTCTTGCTTTGACATCAGTGCTGGCACACACAGGGCCACAGGCAAGTGAAGCAATTCATAACTACCAGATCTTTAGACATGGAGAAGAGAATCATAGAAATAACTTCTAACATTTTAATTTATTGTTTATTTTAGTGTATATTGCCACAAGAGGTTAAAATTGCACAGAAACTTTGGGATAAATGTCACTAACAATATCCTTTTAAAATTGCATCCAAATGTTTAAAAGAAAAATCTTTTTACTATATTCAGAAAGCCTGAGGAATGTTAAATTTTTAATAAAATCAACATTTAAACTGAAATACAACATTTGTAAAACACAATCTTATTGTTATTATTACTGCTTCAAATCACATAAAATCTTTTCTTAATACAATATATTTTTACTGGAAAATACCTTTGGCTTCTAGTGAGTGGGTGGAAAAAACAGACTATTAAAACTGATTTAGGTACAAATTGTATTTGCATCAAATAAACTTTATTACTTTGTCTGCCTTTTCTCTCCCAGCAGATATATTTCATCTCTATTTATATCCTGTAAATTGCAACTTTAGCAGCTTTGGGCATTTTAGAGCTTCTTAATAATTAATAATAATGCTATAATAACAATTAATCAAATTAATAAAAATAAATATTAACAATCAAGCATCTTAATAATTTTACAATGTAGATGTTACTACAGCCTGCCTCATCTTACTCATTGGAAGTTTTACTTCTCTTAATTGTCTTGTGGCACTCTGCTGCTCTGGAGCTGTATTAAATACAATTCTAATCAAAATAGTTATCAGGATTTTTTTTTTTTTTGCTAGTATTATTTTATTGACAGTTTCTCCAAAGAAATAGAACACAATTTCTTAAAGACTATGATCATTTTATGATTCAAAAAGCAAAGAATCTTTCCAGGAGTTGGGAGTCTTGATTCTATAATAACTTTGTGTGACATCCTTGAAAAAGTTACTTCATTTCATGGTAATATCTCGATTTTCCCATCAGGAATTGCATAAAAAAAATTAAATTGATGCTATAATAACATTTCACAATTTTGTTCCTACTTCCCACTACAGTCAGCACAATGTATATTTTCTTGAGTATTCTAATTAATCAGCCTACAGATCAGTTAAAATTATTATATAGAAATATCCTATACTTTCCTTAATGTAATTTTTTTAATCTATAATTATTTAATATTTTAATTTAATACTTTATTTCTAATTGTTGAGATTTTCAGTACACATTGTAATGCCTTAATCTTTACATCCTGTAGATAGCTATAGATTCTTATTAACCTGTGTCATCACCTTGGCAGGACGAACTCTGCTGGAAAAGCTCTTCAGTCAGCAAGAAAACGCACCACAAGAAGAAGCAGAAAAACTGTGTTCTCGCATTATTGCAATGGGTCTTTTGCTTCCATTTACTGACTGCTTCAGAGAACCATGTAATCAGAGTGCCCAGCAAAGCACACCAACATTTGATGTAAGTACTGAAAAAGTTATCTTTTGTCTGTTGCTGAGTAGAATATGATTTATCAATGGCTGATCAGTCCTTGGAGAATTCTACTAGTCCTTTTAATGAAACTTTCCCTTCTGAAAGTGGCCAGCTATTTTTCTGAGCTCTGGCGGGTACAACTTTTTATCCAAGTAAGCATAGGTTTTGAAAGATTTTACCGTACTTGATTTTTAAAAATTTAAAATAATATCTTAGTCTGCTATACTGTTCTTTATTTGTTGTTTTCATTAAGTCTTTTTCTTTGAATCAAAGTGCTTTGTAGGACTACCAAAATTTCAATCCAATAGCTGTTTCTTTAAAAATATAGAATAATCAAACAATAGCATATTCACAAAATTTTACAGAACCCAAACACAATGTCTGGAGTAGAAGTTCCACACACCCCACCCCACTCCCCCAATCCCACTTTTTATAAGAAATAGTGCAAGACTCAGTGCAAATTTGATGACAATTCAGCTAGAATGTTATCTGTGCCATTGGGCTTTCTAGGCAGAGTGGTATTATTGGTGGTGCTTTCATACTGTTGTAAAACTGTGATGTAGACATCACCTAACATAGTTTTCCTTCCTCATAGACAATGAATTCAACATTAGGATATCTTTCTCTTGTGTGATATCGTATAATTCATGAAGTTTTATAGTGAACTTATTTTTATGATCTTTGCCTTTACTTTTTGTCTTTGAGGCTTCTTTGTACTGGTTTCTGTGAAGGAAGATAATCAGGGTTTTTCTCTTCACTAACTTAAAAATAATGTACAAATATTACCTAATGTACTTTATACCTTACTAGTATAGTTAAGAACATCCTTATTCTACAGATTAAGAAACTTTGTTAAAATATTCAAAAAATGGCTAGCACAGATATGAGAGAACGAGTCTTTTTAACTCATTCTCATCTTTCATGAAGAATAGTTTAACACAAGCAGTGAAGGGAAAATGGGTAGAATAAATTTGTTCAATGATTTTTTAAAACATATTTTTCTAGCTGACCTATCTTATCTACAAAATCATTCCATGGTCCCTCTAATAATAATCAACATTTATGTTTCTGTGGCTTGGTGGGTTTTTTTGTTTGTTTTTTTTTTTTTTTAAATGTACATAACATTTTCAAACTAGTTTTTGAAATTAATTTAAAAATGGAGTTTGACTATAAAACTGAGGTTATTCAGGCATCTTCAAATCACACATCATCTGAAACCATTTATGGTTAAATAGACTCAAAGAATGGTTAAGTAGACTCAAAGTTACTGGAAAATACATGTTTCTTATTTTTCAGGTTGTTTAAAACAGTCTAGCAATGTTTTCAGTTCTCCCAGTTTTACCATATATTCCACTGATATCTTCTTTAGAATATTGAAGTTGCTTCTCCCTTAGGAACAGTTTTTTATCGATTTTTTAGTTTGAGAAGAAGCAGAAGAGGCTCTTTTGTTAACTGGTATCCCATGCTTTATCTGAGTAAGATAATTATTTTTATTATATCTTGTATCTATATAAGATCTATATTTCTGAAAAAAAAACCAAACAAACAAAAACAAAACCAAACAAACAACCTAGCCTAGTGCCATGTGAAGAGTGTTTCAAAGTCAGCAATTTAAGGTGTTACTTAAGGTTTAGCAGTGATCTTAATTTCAATTGGAGTATCTGTAAGACACAAATGCTCTGTCACTACTGCGTAAGTCTCCTAAATAGCTCATGCTCCTGTAAAACAGTGCAGAAGTGGTGTAAAACCCTTTATGTGATGTATGCAACTTTGATGGACATTATTCGTAGCAAGATGCACTACTGTCTTGAACGTTAGGATCTCAAAAACTGAAATTCACAAGGCACAAAGCTGAGAGCTGCTGCTCTGAAGTTTGGAAATATGTTTCTGCTTCAGCCTTGGTGACCACAGTACAGCAAGAATTAGCTGTTTATTAGTTGCTGGGAACTTCAAAATTGGGTTTCTCCTAGCTGATTTTGCTTCTTAGAGTGAGTGAATAAAATCTCTTACAGAAAGTAAATTATTATGTAAGATAATGGTGTTACTGCATATTATTTAAAAGGACATGTAAGATCTGTGACTGGTGTCCCCTCTTGTACGTCTCTCTGTCCATAATTTGTTTTTTTCTTTTCTTTTTTTTTAATTCATTAAGACAGGATTTTAATTTGATCTAACCATTGATCTCAAAGACAGAGGAATTAGATTAGCCTTAAGTAATACATTTAATTTCATCCATCTAGAATTAGAAGATACATCATGTTTAAGCTTACTCCAAAATTGGGAGCACAGCCAGTCTCATATTCTTCCTTCTGGATTCATCCCTCTGAGTTCATTAGACATATCTTCAGTTCAATCCTGGATTGCCTCCAGTTTAGCTGGTGTCTTTTTCACTGAGCTGAAACTGCTGTCAACAAAGCCTCTGTAACCCTGTCCTGGTCAAAGACATGTTTGTCTGCCACCTCACTGTCCTTCCCTGATACATCCAGCTCTGGTGCTTGCTTATTCCTTAATGTTACTCATCTGGCTGGTTTGATTTTTATCTTAGTCTGATTCTTATAAAATCTCTTAGATCACTTCTTGAGCACTTTGTTTTGCAAAATTGCCAACATTTTTCCCACTGAAATCCTTCCTTAAATACCTCACTTTCTCCTTTTATGACAGATTCCATGTATTTCTGAGCTTCAACTTGCTGGTTTATGTTGTGTACAATCCATGATTGCCCTTTTGCTTAAGTGTAGTCCCACAGATTGTTTTTTGAAGATGTTAAGTTACAGCTTATGAAAATAATTCAGTAAGTTATGCTCTACGATATATCACTCATGTCTTGAGATGAATATAAACAGATTATTAAAAGTCTTATTCTCACTCTGATCTCCTTTTCTGGATGTCCTCCAGTGAATTTAATTTAACATAGCTAATGCTGAACTCTCTACTGTCTTGAAATGTTTGGAATTGCACACTCTGATATATTTACAACTTATAACTCATGCCTGGTGGTCACCTCTAATTCTCCCTATCTTACAACTCAGTAGCCAAATACTGTGTCTATTTACTCAGTAACACACTAGAGGTATGGGTTGTTTTTTTTCTTTCTCCCAAGATATTCCAGGCTTCAGTGTGGACCCTTGCCTCACTCCTTTAAATAATTGTACTTCACCTACTCTGCTTCTCTAATTTAATCCTATTCCTTTCTTTTCCACACTATCTGAATGCACTTATGTTATGCCTTTAGTATATGTAAACATGGAGAAACAACAAATAGCAAATGGAAGTATAAATCTTCAGACAACTAGCAACTGATATTTATACTGGGGATGATGTCTAGTTTTCAGAGGCTTATAACTTTGCCAGATTTTTGACAGATTTTAATGACAATTGAAAATGGCTTGTTCATGAAGTATCTCTGACTTTTTTGTCACATTTCTAGTCACAACCCAAAGGATAGAAACTTTAAAATATGTTTCAGAACTTATGAGAAAAATTTTGCATTCTATCTTGGGACATTTTATCAATTATTTCTTTCAGAACAGATTGTGGTAGATGCCAGAGTAACAGTTCTGTCTGAAAAAAATTAGAAGATGACCAGAATCTTACAAGTAACAGAAGCAGATGGAATTGAGATTTATTTTTAAGATGTTTGCTGTTGAGAAACAATGGAAGCTTTACATGTAGGTCTTCCTACCTATTATTTTTGTAAGGTAAAGAGTATCTTAAAAAGTAGATGTACAATGGCAGATTCACTGTTAAGAAATGAGATATTCTTTTTGCGTGTTTCCTGGAGAAGCTGCTAATTATTGCGTCATGGATGTCATAACTTCTCAATTGTCAAGTTAACTTTACAGCCTTTATTTTTTTTCTGCTAGAAAGAAAAGAAAAAAAAAAACTTATTTTAAAAAAAAAAAAGGCTAAGCATGTAAATCATAGAATGGCAGGGT
>WBNH01007278.1:0-23455 GCA_013401255.1 Urocolius indicus
CCCCCTTACCAGAAACAGTTTCACGTCAAACCATGACATTTAGTCAAGTTTTGTGTTGACTGAGGTAATATAAGGTGCCTGGCAGAAGGATTTTAAAAGACCTAAGTGAGATCTGACTCCCATATCCTGCCCGTAGCAACTCTAGGTACCTGTCAGTGAAAGCCAGGTGCCTTGCTCATTTCTGTGCCTTTGAAAATATTTTTTTTAAATAAATTGCATTGCATTCATTCTTTACTGGCTAAGACAGGGAACTGAGAAGTGAATCACAAGACCTCTGTTTCAGAGGCTGTTCTTGACTTGCTGTGACATTTTTGCTGGGCTGTGTATTCTGCTTTTCTTTGTGGGAAGGTGCAGTGGTACTCATGTCAGAGAGGTATTGAGACTTAATTGTTTAAACACCACTGCTGCAGGACTGTCAAAGTTGTAACATCAAAAATTGAATTCTATTTGAATTCCTGGTGTAGAGAATTGGTAAATGGTTAGTAGTTGAGAAGGTGAAGCAAGGAAACTATATTCAGAGTCATTGTTGGCTTCTCCCCAAGCTGGGATCATCCCTATGTATTTTATTATCATTGTAGCTGTTAGTCATTTAGTTTTACAATGTGTGACCTTATTAGGAAGAAAATTTTTTTTGAGGTGTGAAAGAAAGGGTCTTGGGCAAAAGCAAGTGAAGTTTACAGGTGTATTTGTTTCTGGAGAACAGAAACATTGGCTATATTTCAGGTTATGATTAAATTAGATAGCATCAGAAATTGATTATTAGTGTTAATCCTTTATTTCCTTTACAGAGTCTGTTTGCTGTCCAACATTTTACTGTTTTCTGTTAGTCAGACCTCTAAACACCGTGTCTGAGTAATCATCTTTCCCAGCTCAGACCTACAAAATGAAGTAATCTAAATTACTTTCTTCTTCAGCGATATTCTTCGTAAAATACTGTCATTGTAATGACACATAAATATTTTTTGACTAGTTTACTAATGCCTTTTAGAGTGCCATAATAATTAGGGCTAATTTTTACTTGGTGTGTGTATTTCAAGACCTACTTAAATATTACTTCTGCACATAAAATCAGTTTCACTATTTCTGTTCATTAGACTTGATTGTGATTAGTATTTTTGTGTCACATGCACTGAGGTATAGATACATCTTTGCCTGAATGTAATCCTTTTATATGTGTATCAGTCTCCTCTGAGTTTATGGATTTTCCTTAGGCATACAGGCTGTAAATTCTGGGGGTTTTTTAATTAATCTGAATCACAAGAAAATTTTCATTGATTGCACAATCAATGTAAAAGAATTGCTTATAAAATAATGAGCATACTTGTAATTAAAGGCAAGCTAATGGCCCTAAATAGTAGTGCTTCTGATTTGGATAAAAACAATGCGGAATAATTTATTCTCAGTCAGACTTGTATTATTCAGAATGCATGATAACTTGCATGTTGTATCTTAATTGACATATTTGGAATAGCAATTTTATTTGACAGCTTTCATACAGCTTTCATTGCTTCTAGCTAGTATATTCTAGCCTACCTTTACTGTTATGAAGCATCATCTGGGAAAAGGAGGTTTTAATCCTATACCTGACAGACTTCTAAAATGTGAAGTTAAACTCCATGTTATGAAGCAGAAGGTAACACTGTAAAGGCATATGAGACAGGCCAGAGCTCCATCTGTTTGAAGTTATGAATCCTCTAAGTGCTTTTCTGTATTTGGATATTTCCCATGTTTCAAATTATTACACACCTCAGATGCACTCAGGAGACATGGAGTTGGCTGGACCTGAGGCATAGTGGCCTGCCTGGGAGCAGGGACAGCAGACCTATTGGTAACTGTTTGCAGGTGTAGTGCAACTTCCTTTACACTCCTTTCAGATATGTTATTTCTGCTTGTCAGGAGTAACTTCAAAATGAGAAATGGGACACAACTGATTGGTACAAATGGGAAATGAAGGAGACCTAGGACTCGTCAGTACATTAAGTACAATTCTACTTGTTCTGCTTTGGGAACAGATGGTTTCTGTCATTTGAGCACATACCTGTATAAGGAGTAGGGCTAAGGCAGCTGTTAATGTTGGTGTTGAGTTCAACGGTCCCAAGGTAAAAGTAGTGGTAGAAATGTAGAATGGTATTACAAGTCCTATGTATGAAATTCTGCAAAGGTGTGATTGCTGTGGGTAGAGTGTCTCCATTAGCACCTTTTTGTGTCCTTACTGTAGACTGGAATAGTACTGACATTAGGTCCAGTCAGTGGGGACCTTTCCAGACTGTGGTAGATGATTGCGAGGTGTCCTGATGTAGCATCCACCAACTCCTTCAGTCTTCTAGAATGAATCTCATCAGACTCCATGGACTTATGTACATTCAACTGATACAGCTGGTCCCTTAAAAGTTCAGTGTCAACAAATGACAGAAAGTCACTGTTCTGACAGTCACGTTCCTCTGTATCAGAGGAACAGGCAGTCCAAGGTCTATTGGTGTTATTAAAGACTGAAGCAAAAAAAAGAGCATTGCATGCCCTTGCTTTTTTTTCATCCATATTTATCCAATGACAATCTTCAACAAATACCAATCCAGTGCTTTCCTTAGACCTCCTCTTGCTATTAATGTTCTTTTAAAAGCTTTTAGAAACTTGAAAAATTTTTGTTTCTTACCTGTAGATTTGGCTGGCCAATGAGCTGACAGTGTTGAAATCTTTTATAGGTCTTCTCATCTATTTCAGTTGCAGGTTAGAGAAAACTCACAATTACTCCGGCACATACAATTTTATTAATTGAAGCTAAATAAAATCTTAAATGTTAATGGAAGTTTTCAAATAAGTATTATTTATTTAATGTTATCATCATCATTTATTCTACCACCAGAATGGAAGGCACTCAGATGCTTTGTACTATGTTTGTTTTACAATTTATTTCTCTCTTTAAACATCCCTTGTTGCTCTCATGTAAGAAGCATCAAGAATTTTTTAAGAACAGTCTGTCCTACAGTGATTCAACATATGTAAATAAGCTAGTATCATAGAAATCCATAGGATTCTGGAATCTAACAATTGTGAAAAGTCTTCATTGCAAGGAAGACAAGCCGTCTCTTTAATACAGGAAGAGGCATTCACTTAGCAATTGGCATTGCAGTAAGGTTGTCTGGAGTTAACAGCTAGTTTTGCCCCTGCGTTCTTGAAATCCATCTATCTGTAGACATAGGATTTTTCTGGTGACTTGCTTGTCAAGTTCACTCATATGAGAGTGGGGCATATCCTTGCATTTGTCTGAGGAGTCTTTATTTGTAGATGTGGTGCCCCTGAAAGCAAAAGCTTTGTTATAATAAGTAGGGATGTACAGGATAAGATTCCTTCTTTTGGTCTCAGATATGTCAGACATTGTCATTCTTTGATAAGAGGAATCCTCTACTGAAATGTATTAATGAACTTCCTTGAAAGATAAAGGAGTTTGGTGTCTTCTTGATAAGGCATGTTTTCTAACTACTCTGTTTTCAAAAGGGGCTATTTTTGCACAGAAAGATATTCACTCATAGTTAACTGGATATGATTTGCCATTGACAGAGGCTGAATAATGATCTGATAAATTAGGAAAAACACTGCTGATAATGGAAGCAAAAGAGTGTGAGAAATGCATTGACACTTAAGCCAGTGCACAAAAGCCATTTGTAGTGGTTATTTATTTGTTTCTTTATTTTTATGAAACAATGAAGAAAAGGTGAGTGTCAGAGAACCTACTTGATGAATTTCACTTCAGCTCTTTTGATTGCAGTACTTACATACGGATGTGGTCATATGATATATATGATAAATTGATTTTTTTAATAACCTGATGAGCATGCCTCTTATTGTATGGTGTAATGGGTTATTGTCATTAATGACTAAAGAGACTCAAGTTATACCCAAGTTAAACCAATGTCGGAACTAATTTTACTTTGAAATCTAATTCGTTAGATGTTAACAGAAACCAAATGTATTAAAATATATAATTAATTATAGCAAATGTGCTTTCTTAAAATAAGATGAAATCATGTAGAGGTCTATAACACTTCCTGAGTGTGACAGATGAAGATACAGTTTATTCTGTCTGATCTTCTTCCCAGATATGTAAGTGAATACATTAGCACTGTATATCCAGCACAAGTGTATTTATTTGTTCTCTGTAAGTACTATTTTATGTTATAGTTTTGAGATGATAGACTGAAGCTCTTCAGAAGGTAGATGTTGAAGTAGTTCACTTTTGTTCTGATTTATGTTTTCCTCAATGTTCTTTAAGATTCTTAGTTATGAAACTAGTAGAAATAGTGTGGTTGTCTGCAGTTTTAACTGCTTGCCTTGAAAGTGGCAAAGCAGTAAGGCAAGCAGAAAAGGAGAAAGCAGTAATTGGGAATTTGTAGTTCACACAGCCAGCTGTTGCAGTTGTGCTGAAAGGCATAACTTGCCATCTGTGACAGTTATAAATTTTGCAAAATTCTTTTACATCATGTTTATGAACTGTAAATGTGTTCTTTGCAGATTGGAATTCCAAACCTGAGGAAATCATTATTTCTAAAAATTACAGGTTCTATGCGAACCTCTGAGGAAAGAGAATCTTATAAAATGTGAGACAAGTATACACCAACACTGCTTAACATGTTTGTCAGTGACATAGACAGCGAGATTGAGTGCACCCTCATCAAGTTTGCCAACGACATGAAGCTGTATGGTGCAGTCAATGCACTGGAGGGAAGGAGCCATCCAGAGAAACCTTGACAGGCTTGAAAGGTGGGCCTGTGCAAACCTCATGAAGTTCAGCAAGGCCAAATGCAAGGCCCTGCAGATGGATTGGGGCAATCCTAAAGAAAAGTATGAGTTGGTTGAGAACAGCCCTGCAGTGACGGTCTTGGGTGTTGGTGGGTGAAAAACAATGTTACAGTGTGCATTTGCAGCCCAGAAAGCCAGTTGTATCCTGGACTGCAACAACAGAAGCGTGGCCAGCTCGTCAAGGTTGTTCTGCCCCTCTACTTTGCTCTTAGGAGATCCCACATGAGGTACTGCATCCAGCTCTAGGGCATCCTCAACAAAAGAAGGAGCTGTTACTGTGAGCCTGGAGGAGGGCTACAAAGATGATGAGAGGGCTGGAGCACCTCTTCTATCAAGACAGACAGAGAGAGTTGAAGTTGTTCATCCTGGAGAAGTTTCTGGAGACACCTTTACAGCAGCATTCTAGTACCTAAAGAGGACCTACAAGAAAGTTGGAGAGGGACTTTTTACTAGGGAATGTAGTGAGAGGATGAGAGTTAGTGACTTTAAACTTTAAGAGGATAGATTTAGATTAGATATTAGGAAGAAGTTCTTCCCTGTGAGGGTGGTGAGACACTGGGACAGGTTGCCTAGAGGGGTTGTAGATGCGCCATCTCTGGCACTGTTCAAAGCCAGACTGGATGGGGCTTTGAGTGATCAGGTTCTAATGAAAGATGTCCCTGCCTGTGGTAGTGGGATTGGAACTAGGTGATCTTCAAGGTCCCTTACAACCCAAACCATTGTATATTGCTATGATATAGCATCACAAAAGAAATCTTATCTTTTTTTGTGTTTGTGGCAGGTATTTTTTAAGTGACTGATGACGGCATGCAGTTACTCTCTAGGTGTTTGCCCCATTCCTCCTACCAGTATGTGAAGTTCTTGTTTAACACCATCTGTGTATAAAGGACTGTTCATAGAGATAAGGTCTTGGACTGTGTCTTTCTGGTTGTGGAGAGTTTTTGCTAGTTAATGTATCATTTCTAATGAAAATTCAATATGAAAAACCAACCTGAAAACTTGCCTCTGCAAAAGTGGCTTCTACTGTGCATTTACATATCAAAATATAGTAGGTTTTGCCAAGAGGACCTTACAATAAATAAAACTGAGGAAATAAGATAGGACTTTCCATTCCACAGGTTTATGTCATTCAGTTGTACAACAAGCTTATTGTAGCACAAGAATTTATGTAGACATTCACTAGTGTTGTTCTAATTGATTTCCAGTGAATCTGAAGTAGCTGAAGTGGGTACTTTGAATGGGCGTAGCTGCATTGGGGGTATTACTCCTTTTCAGTAGTACTGGCAGTAACTATTGCAGAAATAGGTACCATAAAAATAATTATCGTATGATATAAATATAGCAAGCTTTCTGAATTAATAGTTTTTCATAATAAAATGAAAATAAAGCAGTGAAATAGGAACAAATCTATCTTATCTGTCTAAAAAAATGTTATATTTTAGTAATTCACTTCATGATACCTTTAAAATGGTATAATTTATGACATTGAGGAGTGGAATTAAACACTTTTTATTCTTCCTCTGTTAATTACAGGGAGTATCACACAACTTTTCCTTGTAGTGTTATTTCTTGACTTCTTTGTTGCAGTATGTTTCAACTTAAATATCTCAAAATGCTTCCAGGAAAGCATGAAAAAACATCATTTCATTATAATGAAAAATTATCTAATTCCTTCCAGAATAAGCATAGGATTCTGATTAGAGGAAAGACGATGGAGGGTGGGGGGAGCAAGAGGGCTTGTGAGGGAAACAGTACAGCTCAGGTCTGAATTATCTGCTTTTCAAAACATCCATTTTGGGGAAAAGATGTTACTGATTTGCTGTACAAAGGAAGTAAAACATAAGAGAAAATGTCCCTCTGTATTATGTCACATTTCAGAGTTAGATAGATTTCAGTATGTGTATACTATTTCACTTCAGTGGCTCTGGTAGTCTAAGGTGGTTTAATTTCAGCTTTGCTGAACAGTGACAATATTTTTGTTCTGGTTATTATACCAGTGCAGCTGTTGTGACGCATTTGCCTAACTCCACTGCATAAATGCAGCTACTCACTGTAACTATGACAAGAGCACGGATGTATTTAGTAGCACTCAGAAGAAGCTGCAGTTCTGTAATGAGGGACACAAGGGAAGGATGATGTCAACACAGCCTGTCTTCCTACCCAGGACAGAGTTGTTAACTCCCTAATGGCAGTTCCCTTCTCCTTCCTTGACCTGCTACTTGGGATCTCCTCTGCTTGTCTGAGAATTGTTGACAACTCACGTTTCTGTATACTATCTAATTACTTTAGTACACCACAGATAGTTTCATTCTTCTATGCAAACCAGTCACATAATGTGTATTGAGGGGACAGAAAAATGAGGCAACATGCTTGTAGTGTAATATTCAAGAAGTGAAATATAAAGTGTTGGCTGTCACAAAGCAGTAAAATTAGAATAGTGAGGTACGAGGAGGACTGCAGAGAAGAAACGAAGATTTGGATGGCTTAAAAGAAGAGGGAAATATGAGGAGGAAGAAGAGAAGGGGGTTGGGAAGAGGCTGAGAACATGGAAGAAGGCAAGAGGTCAGCATTTTCCATTTTCCATTGTTTTCTGGAGGTTGCATCTACAGGAATTAATGCAGATATCAGACATTTAGCTGGCATGCCTTTAGGTTACGTTCTCTAACTGGAAACATCAAACACTTTTTTTTTTCCCCTCATAAAGCTTAGTAAGGAAACAAACTCCACCATGCACTGTAGCAGCATCCTAACATCCTAACTGTTGCATTCATTGATTTGATGGTTTAAATACACTGACTATTTTCACTTCATCCTTCAGTTGTCTTTTGATTTGAAGGGAGAAGTTATTACTAGGTTGTGACTGAAGTTAGCTTCACAACTCTGATGTCTCAGCGCTCCAAGTCCCCAGATTCCTTCACCATTTTGTTGTCTCATTCTCTGTTACAGGTGCTGAACTCTGGAACTTCTAAAAGCCATATGTTTTTCAGTGATCTGTTGCCCTATACCCATATCTTTGTGCTGTCGACTTTAGTTAACTGTTCACAACTTGGTATGCTTACTACAAGGAACTGTCTAGACTTGATTGTTCTTTTCTTGTGTCATGTCCATTGCAGCCTGAGAGAAGACCTTTGTCTGTTCCCAGTCTCTCCTTTTGCTGCTGTCTCCCTCCTTCCTTCTTCAGTTTTTAACTCTCTGCTTATGCTGTTTCCTTTTACAGTCCTATCACTCAGTGTTCAACAGTAGGGTTTGATAAAAATTGTGTGGTATTTTGATATAATTGCTGAACAATGTTATTTATACTTCCTGTGCAAATGCTGGTGAGATGTATATATAGAGGAAGAAAGCATTTCTGCCTTAGTCCAAGTCAGATACACAGATAGAAAGACATTATACCTAACATTTACTTTTCTTTCACAATACCACATAAATTTATTGCCTATCACATTGTTAATACCACTTTCTTATTCAAAATAAATGGAAAAAGAACCAGGCAGAAAATGATTTTTTTGTTTTGTTTTTTTTTAAAGAAGGTTGTTTGCATAAAAGAAAGGTCTTTGTGCACAGAATGTGTGCTCATATATCTAATCTGTTTTTTATGTGGAGAATTATGAATACAAGTACATGTATTTTTGCACAAACTTTATTCTATATTGCAGGCAAACTCTGAACATGTGAACAGGAAGGGAGAGCAGTAGTTCACTCACTCTACATTTTTATCTTGACTAGACTCTGATATAATTCCAATTGCCTGCAGAAATGATTCTTCATTTCTTGCTGATAACTCAGATGTGTAATCTAATGGTTGGACATGTACCTAAACATCTGAGAGGAGTATTAATAATTCACAGAAATTTGACTGGGAAAACTCTCTTTATTAATAAAGCATGTCGCTTTCAGTCATTTCATGGCAGCAGGGCCTAAGAACCCCGACTTGTATGCCTTCTTAGCATCATTGCTGCTTAGTGTTAATAATTTGTATGTAATTTAAACTCTCTAGTTAAGCACTTCTGAAGTGCAGCTGTTTTCTGGTATGAAAAGAAGTAAATTGGGCAGAATTTTTACAAAGGGGTGATAATCTTATGGTCAACCTGGCTGTTAATATGTTGCTTTGCAGTCCTTGTTATTATTGGGAGAGAACAATCAGATCCTGGAAAAACATGGAATGTGACCTCTGGTTGTTCGGCAGTATTATGACCCTGGAAAGGCAGGAAACTTTAGGAGAAGAGGTCCTTCAGAATGTTTTCCACTATGACTGTTAAATGGGGCAGCCATGCACTTGGCGGTGTTACAACAGTGGAGACAGAGGAGAAACTGAAATGTCAGTCAGCTGTTAGCCCTTCACATATGACAGCACAGCCACAAATACAATAAAACATCACATCTAGTTAACCTCAAGATCATCAGAAATTGGTTTTGGAAAGTAAAAGACAATCCTGTGACAAAATTGAAAGAACTGGCTCATACAGTCTGTTTATAGAAAGGTTGAAAGCTGCTTCTTTCTCTCACACGCCTCCCTTTTACAGTTATTAGTGCCTACCATGATGAGATAAGGATGAGACATCCATGGAGATAGGAGACAGCCTGGTATAGAGTCCTCTCGTTCTCTGTTTAGCTATTATTGCTATTAAATAATTGGTATTGTTTCCATTTTGTTTACCTCTCTAGGACAAAATTCATCTTAAATTTAAACCTCTCTACAGCAGCCTGATCAAACAGAATTTTGAATTGACTAACGGTTAAATGAGATTTTCCTCTCTCCTTTTTATTAAACCTTTCATGTTCTGAGTAGACCTCTCATCTGTGCATATATCGTCTCTTCTTTCTAAATGTTTTGCAATATTGTTACCCTACATTCACTGTCATTACTCATCACAAAGCACAGAGTTAAAGAAAGAGAGACTTACTTAAGGAAAAAGAAATTGAAAAAAAAAATTCTTACTGCAGGGCTTTTGCCATATTTCATTCAGAAAGGTGAAACATGAAGACTAGAAAGCAATAATACATAAATAGTTATGAAAAGTCAAGGCAAAGGCAATATAAAGAGATTTCCAGAATAAGTAAGTGAAATTTAGTTGCACTGCTGAATTGATTTCCATGTCTAGGATTTTTTCAAGTAAAATATTGGCTGAGATTTCCAGATACGAGTGCCTAGTGAGACACTTCAACTCCAGGATTTGGGAAACCAAGCTGCCAGCCTGCAGCCCCAGTTTATATTGGCTAGTGAGCAATCTGTCAGAACAAGAAGCACTCTTCCTTTTGGTAGCTAAAGAGAAATGGAAAAACAATTTCCCATATATTTGCCTTAAGGTTTAAAAAAACAATCCAGCTGATACATTGATTTATGTTTAAATAAATAAATAAATTCTTCATGCATATGTCATCGGCTGAGATAGCTGTGCCACAAAGCCATTTTCCATTTTGGGAAGATTATCATCTTGGCATTCAAATTCAGTATTCAATTTACTGCCCAGTCTGACCAATGAGATCTGTCCATGTGAAATAGCTGTAAAGCCAGTGACCCCTGTTCTGATTTTGTGCATTAGAAAGGAGCTATCATTGTGAATCACATCCCATTTACCTTAATTGTAGTTCACTTTCATTCTTTTCTGTCCTCTCCTTCAATCTGTTACTAGATTGAATGTTAAGCCTCATCTCCCTGGCATTATCCCAATTTTAAAGCTACATTTTTATGAGATGGGTGTAATTTTTTAAATAAGTGTTGAAAAAAACATGCTCTGAGATGGAGTGTGTATACCCTGCTCCTGCCGGAGAACTTTTTCTTATTCTTTGTGTAACATAATTCCTCTGTTTTTTTAATTTTCTTTTCTGTCTCGTGCCAGTTTAGAATTGAGAAAAGAATTTGGTTTAATCTTTTAAAAAGTTTGTAGCTCAGACAGATAGAATTCTTTATCAGTAGCATATGGTATGTTAGCACAGAGCACTATTTTTGTAGTATGGAATTTTGAGATATGTATTGGTAGAGGATTATTTCTCACTTTGGTCAGCTTAACCTCTCCATAGTTTCTATGAACTTAATTTATGTGTATCTAATTTTAATTATTAATGAAGCTGAGCCTAGCCTTTCCTTATTGGAGTAAAGGACCAAGAAAGACAGAGAGAATGCTTGTTCAGCATACACTTCCCTGGCACAGGGCAGATTTCGTTTCACTAGCATTTCACCTCTGAGTTCATTGCGTGGAGGGAGAGAGAGACTCATCTTCCAGGGTTCATTTCTGTGGCTTATGTCACCACTGAATATAGAACAGAATTCTGCTAAGTGAAACAGTAATTCCTATGTGAAAATAGATGCTGTGCTCCACTCTCAGTCTAGCAACTGCCTGCTTTGATATATGGGCTTTGATGGGGAGGCAGTCACATGACCTGGATATAAAACTGTCCAATTCCTTGTAAAAGTTCTCTGTGTTCTCAGGGAGTGTCAGCAAGTGAAGCCAAGCAGCTTTACTTCATGAAAAGACCAGCAAACAATCTGTGATACCATTTTTTGAATGAATTTACTTAATTTTTGTCTTTTTGGTTTGTTCTTTTAAGCTGTCTGCCTTCAAAAATTGATAGTAAGAATTCGCCTGTGCTCAAAGCAAATATATTGGTTTTGAGTATTTTGGAATGGGGAATTGCACAGGTCATTGGCATTGCAGTTCTAACTGCTCATCATCCAGAATGTGTCATAGTGAGATATGTTGGTCTTTGTGCTGTGCCATCTAATGCTCAAGCTTTATCTGTATTGAGAAGAGGATGAATAAAAGACTCTTGCTTCATAGATGAAGGGAGGATCCTGCATATTTTCAAATATAGTTTTGGCATTTGAAGGAGGAAGTTCCATTTAAATATAAGAAAAAACTATTTTACTGTGAGGGGGATGGAGCACTGGAACAGACTGCCCAGGGAGGGTGTGGAGTCTCCTTCTGTGGAGGTCTTCAAAACCTGCCTGGATGTGTTCCTGCATGACCTGATCTAGGTGGACCTGCTTCAGCAGGGGAGTTGGACTACGTGTTCTCTAAAGGTCCATTCCATCCCCTACCATTCTATGCTTCTATGAGAAAGTTTGCTCTGTTCTTCACTTCAAAGAGATGCAACAAGTACAAAAAGCCAGAGAAGACTGCTACTATTTGTCTTAGAATGAGTAATGAAATGGGTTGAATAAATAACAATGTAACAGAATACAAAACAATGAAACTTGATAGAGAAGGGAATCTTTAGTTTCTCTTCTTCTTGTTCCACAATACGTGATAAATCAATACGCAAAACACTTGAAATCCCAGAAGTTCCCCAAATGCTGCTCTTGTGATGCATGCCTTGGCTGTGGAATTTACTTAACACCAAAGTATTCAAAGACAATTTTGGGCTTTTCTAAGATAAGACTACCTACTTGTGAAATATTAGAGGTGACTTAATCTTATTTTTGTCTCTGGGAAGTCAATTTGCATTCTTAACTTTCATGGGTATGTTTTGATTATTTGTCTTCTTTTGGATGTTTTCACACATTGTCAAAGGCAGGCTACTGGAGTGGTGGTGGGGATTTAACATTTAATCTAGTATGACATTTCTTCTGCAGTAGAATCCTAGCAGTTATGGTACTGAACTTGGAATAAGACACAATTGACAATTTATCCCATGCTTTCACATTGCCATATGGCATCACTTTGTGTCCTGGTGGCTTTGGATCCTACTTGGAGTTGCCCAGCCTCTGTGGGGTACTTTCAAAGTACTTCAGTCACCGATCATGCCTAAATCCCGTGCTGTTGATATTAATAGGGAAGAGCTATTGCTTTCTTAGGCACCAGCAATTGCTCTTAGGGGCAACCTAGACTAAGACTGCTTCCATTAGCCTTCTAACAAGTAGTGGTAGCTCAGCTTCAGTGGCACAGAACACAGGAAGAGTGTCCATGGCCAACTAAGGTACTGTCACGCTACAACATCACTGTTCTCTAACCAGGCAGAAACAAAGGTGACATTTGGAGCAGAATTCTCATACTAGCTATGAAGTAATGCTTTCACGGTTTCATGCACTTGTTTCATTATGTCCTCTTGAATTTAGAAAACGTTCTTGTGTTATTTTAAAATAACACTAAGGAAGACAAATCTTAATAGAACATGAAGGAATAAATGTCACTTGAGTACCTGTGTGAGAAAGCATGTCCCAGAGGTTCTACTACTGAAGTCAGTGAAAGAATACTGAATATAGTTGTTTTGAGGATCTCTCTGTTTCTCATTCCTATTTGAAATGAAGAGAGTACAAGCTCAGTGATCTTTTTTGTTCTTGCTCTTTATTTCTTTTGGCATTTTTATGTGCTACCTTTCTTTGTTATACAGGGGAGGAAAATGTATTAATTTCTATGTTTAACCTTCATTATCTCTGTCCTTGTTAGGTTCCTATGTAGTCACTTTGCTCTGGCCTGAATGCTAGTAGCTACACACAAGTTGCAAATAATGGTTACAGGCTTCAAAAATATCTTTCTTCATAATTGCAAGAGTGGTTAGTTAACAGAACCTGATCTCTCTAGTCTCACTATAAATAATTTGGAGCCTTTGTCTCTCTTACGGGATGGTCTTGTGGGACTTAGGCACATCAGAGACCAGTAAGAATGGTTTGCTCCAAAATGGCAGGGGAGATAAGATCTTTATTTTTAGTGGCAGGACTAGTACAAACTAAACATTTGAGAAACAAAACTAACAGCATACTAGCAAGATAATAAATGAGATGTAGATGCAGATACTGAAACCATTGTGAACATTTGAGATTGTAAGAACTGTAGTTTCACAAAAGAGACAGGAACAAATAATTTCATAGAATGAAGAATAACATTAAAGTGACTAGAAAAAAAAACTTTGCATTCTTGAACTGGAGCCTTTGGTTTTGTAGGCTTTTAAAAGCTAGTGAACATCACTCCCATTGTATAACTTTTAATCAGTAAGTGTTTATATATATAGTAAAAGCAGCTTTAGCTGCAACAGTTCAGAGAGTCTGACAAACTTGCTCTTGTCTTCCATTCTTTATTGTATAGGCAGGAAGAGAAAAAAATTGATTATTTTTTCTGCTTAAAAAGAAATGTGTTCAAATTAAGTTTTGAGTTACTAAGACCAATGTCTCAGATGTTTCTTGCTATTGTTGATTCTCTTTGAAGACGCTAAAATCTTCTGACTTTCTCCTTGGCCTAGGAGAAAATGTGGAGCTATCAGAAAAAGGAACTCTCTCTCAGCCCATTTGCAATGAGTTAGTTAAACTGATATTTAAATTTTCTTAGCTGTGTGGCTGAAAACTTCATTGACATTTATAGTGGAAATCTTACGTCGTCCATGTGAATCTACTGAAATATAAAGTGAAAACTCCTTTTTTTATTGTGGGCACACACATTGCTTGTACATGCACAGAACAGACTCAGGGATAGATTTGAGTTTTTGGTGTTATTTTGACGAAGCATGTGATTTACTTATTACATATGCATATGTCTGAGTAGACAGAAGAGTGAAAGAGGAAATAGAAAAAAGATACTAGCTCTTTGTTTTTTCTTGTCTGAGTTTGGAGTGTGCTGTTGGAATAATATTTCTGTTCTAACCCACAGATATTTCTGCACTTTCCAAAATTTTATGGAGCATACTGCAGGTGTACACTTTCAATCATCTGGCATTGCAAGAAGACTAAAAAAATACTTTGCTTGTTATTGTACAGGAATGGCTGGTGAATGAAATAAGGAAGCTTACAAGACTGAATGTCAACTTCATTGCAGTACTTGGCCAAGTTTAGAAAGTTAGTAAACAACATTATTTAATCTGTTCCATATACTATTTAATCTAAGCCTACACTGAGGCACCTCCCTTAGTCTGTTTATAACATTTTCCAGAAAGTATATGTAACACTGAACTTCATTGAAATTGAGCAGATCTGGTCCTGAGTTTTGATTTTTAATTTCTAAAAATTCTCCAGAAACAACTTCTTGCATTTTCTAGGAGATATCCTGAGTTGTGCTGAGAGGATCTGTGTTCTGGTGTGTGGGGATAGTGTCTTGCTGATTGGTTTTTTGGTTTGTAGTCTCCTAAGAGGTAAAGATTCACTTATAGTTGTGTGTTGATCATTGTATATCGTGCATGATTCTGTGAGAGCTTTCTGCTCAAAAAAAAGTAATTAATGAATCTGCAAGGGTTCTTGAGATAACTGCTGGTATATGGAGTTCAAAAGGTGTACTGGGTTAATGGAGTGCAGTATCTGCATATAGCGCAATCTAAAGACCTTTCATACAGTAATGCAAAGTGAAAACCCATGATAAGCTGACAGTGCAGTTTGTTAGCCCTCTACTTGTATTTAGAGACTTAAAAGCATCCTTGTACTACTTAGTTGTGGATTTTTTTTCCTTGAATGTCGTGTAATTATGCACATACAAATGCTCCATTATCAATATGTGTCTAGAGTTGATGCTGTCTCTAGAGCATTTTTATAGAGATGTCCATCTGACTGAGGTTATGGTAGTAAAAAGCAATATATGTCTGTGTAATGAGGTAAGAGTCAAGAAACAAAAAATTGTGATGAAGGGATACCACCATATTTGCTTTTACATTTGAGACACAGGAAGAAAGCAACTGCTCATCCAGCTGACATATAAAGTGTTGTATAGCAGGTCGCAGTTTCAAATTCATCCCAGGATGTTAGCAACAGACCTACTGCCATCTAGTTTATATCTGTCTTTATATATAAACACTTGATGGGGAGTCACCTCACTTACCATTGAAAAGCAGGATATTTACAACTTTGCTTTCATTATATGAAACAACCACGCAGGTTTGGATGATAGCTGTGTGGACGACAGATCACTTAGAAGAGCTTTTCTACTATAAGGGGATGGAGTAATTTTGTAAAGAGAATGTATCACTTTCAGAACTGTAACATAAGGTAAACCCACAGTGACTACTGGATATCATTTCATTGTGGTTTGTTTTTCAACGATCAAGTAGCAATGACTGTCCTGATTAAACCTCTTTGTGGTAATTACTGTCATCATACTTCCTTTGGTTTTCTTTGGTGTAGAACCCTTGAGTCCTAGTTAGGTTCTTACTGTACAAATGCAGAATCAAGAAAAGAGCAGGAATGATTTTTGTAATGGTTTTCATCAGCGCATCAAAAAATACTTTTCAAATTAACAGAGACACTAAGTCACAGGCAATGAAACCACTCCTTGCAGACCCTCCAGCAGGTCTGCATCATGTTGAGGATAGAATGTAGGTCTTGAGAGTCATACTATTCTCTTTTTCATGCATCTACTAACACATCACACCTGATTACCAAGGAGCTGATTACCTTCACTTTCTTTTGGTTTCAATCAAAGTTCTGAATGCCCAGTATTTAAAAAACATAAAAGTCCAACTTACCAAAAATGCCTACAGCAGCATGGAAAGCTATGTTGCCTTTATGAAATTATTGTGCTTTTCTGTAAATGGTTGAATATTGAAGGTATTCACAACAGAGATAGATGGAATTTATATGCACATGCATATTCCTATTTATATGCACATGTAATTCCTATTGTAAAGAGTAGAAAGGCATTGTGAGAGGTGTCCAGAAATGAGGTGATCTAGTTCTCATCAAATCCATACTGTGAAATTTAGTATTATAAATAAATATAGTGCTAGCAATATCTATGAGTTATGATTTATGAGTGTTGATAACATGTCAATCTCAGATGGTATAGTCCCTGTGTTTTGTTGTGTTTTATATATGAGTCACTCATTAAGTGAGAAAAAAGTTAATTTAATTTGTCTGGAAGCAATTTGTATTGCTTACTAAGCAAAAAGAAGGCCGATGTTCTTTCTGATTTCCCTTCATTGATTGATTGTTCATGTAGACATTGGATTTTTATTAAAAATTCATTTGGGACTAGAAACAATTTGTGAATAGCTATGTAGAACATCTTCATTCTCCTAGCTAGCTGGCAGAAAATGGAGAATAAAGTCCTTTCTGGGGCTGCTTTGCACACCTTTGCCTACATGAAGGATTCATACATTTGGGTCACTTCGAGATTCGTCTGAATTGGCATGGCCAAAGACAGTCTATCTCTATCTTGGCTGGTTGTGTAGTCTACAGGGAAGATCTAAACTTAGGAAACTGCAAATAAAGTCCTCTCAAATCTTGTATCAATATTAACCCCTCCAGGCTGGGGCTAGCATTTAGGACTAGAAAATCAAAACTATTGAAGTATCTATTTTAATTTGATTCCCTGAATATTCTAAACAGCCACATTGGGAACAGAAGGTATCAGCTGCCCTCAGAAGGAGAAGTTCATTAAAATGCTTCTTTGGGGGATGGTGGGGCTTAATGGCAGAGGTGAAGAAATAACCTATGACATATGCGCAGCAGTTAGAGAATGAGTTGAAACTGCTGTTTTTGCTCTTTATTCTTGAATTAGTCTCAAATAATTGTGTAACTCAGGCTAGTTAATTTTTCTGTCTAAATTCTGCTGTGAGCATTTGACACCAGTGGAGTGTACGAAAGGTACATCAGCTAATTTGAAGATAGAACATTGTATATTACCTCTCTTTGAGAAAATGGTCTAGATGACTAAAAACTTGTTTCTTGGGAATGTCTTTGTTCCTAAAACAAGGAAAGACTTTTACTTTTGCTTGGTGTGCTCATTGGTAGTTGCTTATGCCTTCGTACCTAGAAAACAGCAGATGACTGCCTGACTCTGACTTTAGTCTGAGTTACCAGAGCCCTATCAATAAGTCAGACTGCTCCTCCATAAAATGGTATATGCCGAATTCCTGTTTTCCTTAAATTTTAAACATCTGGTTTGAAATATTTATTTGTGAGGTGTTAGCACACTGAAATGAGAAAGGTGTTTTGTGTGTGGTTCCCCAGTTTGCTGCCACATGCAAGTATGTGTCTCTTCCCAGAAGGTAAATCTCTGATCTACTTGAATTTGATGGGTTTTTTTGTTCTTTTTCTTAATCTGTACAGGTAAGTAACTTCCAAGGTCTTAAATGTTCTCACATAGTTCTGAGCAGTAACACTTCTGTAGCAGCATTGATATATTTTTCTCAGCAAGAAAGCAAGTATGTGGGTTGACTCTCACTGGGGACATATGGGTCTGTTCCCACTAGAAATTTACAGGCTAGCACCTAAGTAAAGTCTTCCCAAGTTATTTTCTTTACCAGCACTAAGCCTGGTAAAACAACCACAGGAAATTAAGTATGCTGCATCTGCAAAACCAGATAATACACATACCCACCAACAAAATACTATTAAAACTGTCACTGGGCAATCTAGTGCCATTGCAAAGAAGTGAGCTCTATGTCATTATCCATGTACATAGCAGAACAGGTTTCTGCATTACTCACAGCAGTTTTAAAATCTGCTGCAAGGCCTACAAGGAACAAATTTAGATCAGATATGTGGTTTTGTGCTTTCAGTTACATTTCTGTGGTGGTTTAGCCAAGCGTCCACCAAGTTGTCATATCACTCTCCCTTCTAAACTGAACAGGGAGGGGAGAGAAAAATTATAACTAGAAGTTTGTGAGCTAAGGACAGAGAGATCCCTCAGCAATTAGCATCATGGGCAAAACACACTCAACTTGGGGAGAAAAAGGTTAAAAAGGTTTGATTTACTAAAGGAACAATAAGAGCAGGGACATGAGAAATAAAACTGAATCTTAAAACACCTCCCCCTATCCATCCTTCTTCCCGGGACCCTCCTTCTTTCCCCCTCCAGTGGCGTAGGAGATGGAGGATGGGGTTTGCAGTCAGTTCATTACAGATGGACTTTGCTGCTTCACAGGGGGAGGCTTCATCACACTTCTCACTGCTACACTGTGGAGTCCCTCCCATGACAGACAGTCCCTCACAAACTTCTCTAGCGTGGGTCCTTCCTATAGGCTACAGTTCCTCATGAACTTCTCCAGCATGGGGCCTCCCACGTGGGAGAACAGTCCTTCAGGTACTGACTGCTCCAGCCTGAGTCCCTCACAGGATCACAAGTCCTGACAGCAAACCTGCTCTGACATGGGCTCCTCTCTCACCATGGACTCCCAGGTCCTGCTAGGAACTTGCTCCAGGGTGGGCTTCCCATGGAGTCACAGCCTCCTTCAGACATCCACTCGCTCCAGTGTGGGGTCCTCCACGGGCTGCGAGTGGATCTCTCCTTTCCAGTGGTTCTCCATGGACTGCAGGGGGACAACTTGCCTCACCATAGTCCTCACTCAAGTTCACAGGGGAGTCTTTCTTTCAGGGCCTAAGAACCCTCCGCCCCCACCTTCTCCACTGACCTTGGTGTCTGTGGCGATGTTTTCACATTCTCTCTCCCTGTTGCTGCTGCAGTTTAGCAACTGCACAACAACTTCTTCCCCTTCTCCAATATGTTTTTCACAGAGGTGTTAACATCCAATTGGCCAGGCCGGGGTCAGGTGCTTGTTCCATCTTAGATTTGACTGGCATTAGCCCTATCAGTTACAGGGGAAGCTTCTGGCAGCATTTTGTTTAAAGAAGCCACGCTTGTAGCTCCTACCACTACCAAAAAAACTGGCCCAGGCAAAACTACCACAACTTTCTAAATGGAAGAATTGATGCCCTCCTCTGTCAGTTGTGTAGCATGAAGTTCACTCTTTCTACATTCTTGTTGCAAAGCTACAAGCTGTAGGAATGTAGTCATTTGCTGTTGTACTTAACCAGAATACAGCCACCTGACTATGTATTTAACACATCTGAGCTAATCATAGAATGGTAGATATTGGAAGTGACCTCTAAAGATCATCTAGTCCAACCTCCCTGCTCAAGCAGGTCCACCTAGATCAGGTCACACAGGAACACATCCTGTGTTTTGCAAAGTGCCGCTAAGTACCTATATTACAGCAAACTCATATTGTGCAGATCAGTAATTGTGTACTCTTTTACTATATCTTTGTATTTTAAATGTCTAGTTTTAGCTACTTTTGCTTTTATCCATCTGTTAATTGATGCACTAATATTTTGCTAACAAAAGTATTCCTTAAGGCTTTTTACCATCCTCAAAATCAGTGAAATTACTGCATTAAAGTTAAATTGGAGCCACTTGCCACCTTCATCAAAGAAATATTTAAGCTTCTTCAATCATACCACTTTCTTAGAAAGACTGTTAGAAAATGAACTAAGAAAGCACCTTGCCCTGAAATTTATAGACAAAGTAACCTTTGAATTTCTTTTGCTGCAGCAGAGGAATCACCATATACTGCTTGTCACCAAGAAAGGTGACATTTACACAGAAATTAATCCAGAAATACCTCCTTGTAATCAATGTACTTGGACAAATCTAATTCTTATCAAGCACAAAGCAATTGATATATAAACAAAGAATCCCAACACATTCCATTTATGGTTGCTAGCTGTGCTTTATTTCTGATTTCCATGTTCCTTCAATGTTTTATGTAATGTCAACTTGTTCAATTTGAACCCTTATTGGTCATTTTTATTTTTTACCTTTTTTTGCAGAGATTACGTGAAAAATAAGTGCTGTCTCTGGTGGTTCAGTTTAAACTCAACTGTATGTCCACTGATAAGTGGTGTAGTATGTGCACAGAAAGATCTGCATGGGCTGAAAAAGAATGAAGGGATCTTTAAAATGCCATTGGAAAATGGTGTATAAAATGTTTGGTTCAGAGTGACAAGGCAGAAAGAACATTGGGTCTGTGTTTGCAAATTGTAGTTCTTAAAGGATTTTCCAATAGCAGGCTGGCTATGTTGGAACCCAAAGCAAAATCCAAAGATCTCTAAGGTGTTGTTCACCTGAGCCACCAAGTGCAAGTAGCACAGCCCTCATGGCTCATGTCTAGTCAGTTTAGTTTTTCACCTGCCTCTTCTGTATCTAGGACATAGGTGCCCCATGTACCCAGTTCTGGACATAGCTTTCCTAGACTGTCCTATCGTTGTACAAACGGGTTACTTGACAGCTTTTCTTGCATGGAATGAAGGGAGGGAAATAAATAACAAACTTGAAGATGGCTGTATTTAACTGAATGGTCCACATACCTATCTATCAACATGTTTACTTTCTTTTTGTACAATTCTGGGGCAATAGATGAAATGTTTGAGGAAGTTAACATGTTTATAGAGTGAAAGTAAAGATGCTTTGCTAGTTCAAACATCTTGTTTTACAGGTCAAAGAAGGCAATATATCTATCTCAGATTTCAAAATTGCCAGTCTGAGGTCATGTGACATGTCAGGAGACAAATTGCAAATTGAGTCTAAGAATGCCATGTGCCTGAGATAGTTGCTATATAACTTCTACTGTGACATTTGAGTTGCATTTCTTTGCAGCAGTTGTGTTGTTCTTGTTGTGTTGCTTAAAAGTGGTCAGAGCAAGAATGACAGCATAGGTAAGAAAGACCTCAGCTATGGGATGATGCCAATTGAATATGAGTTAACAGTGTGCCCTGGCAGCAAAAAGGGCCAGCTGTATCCTGGGTGCATCAAGCACAGCTGGTCAAGGAAGGTGATTGTCCCACTGTACACTACTGGTATGGCCTCACATTGAGCACTGTGTGCAGTTTTGGATGTCTCAATATAAGAATGGCATCAGACCATTAGAGTCTGTCCAGAGGAGAGCAATCAAGATGGTGAAAGGCCTCAAGAGCAAGGAGGAGTGGCTGAGGTCACTTGTTCATCTTGGGGAAGAGAAGGCTGAAGGGTGACCTCATCACAGTCTACAACTTCCTCAAGGGGCACAGCAGATGGGGAGGTGCTGATCTCTCTCCAGTGACCAGCAACAGGACACACGGAAAGGGAACTTGCTTAGATTGGACATTAGGAAAAGGTGGTCAAGGACTGAGCAGGTGGTCAGTCACTGCAACAGGCTCCCCAGGGAAGTTGTCATAGCATCCAGCCTGTAAGAGTTCAAGCATCTTGATAACGCTCTTAGTCACATAGTTTAGTTTTAGGTAGTCTTGGAAGGAGCAGGGAGTTGGTCTTGATGATCTTTCCGAGTCCCTTCCAACTTGAGATACTCTGTGATTCAAAAAGAATGCAGAGAAGGCTAAAGACGTACTGGAGTCTTCAGGAAAACACAGAGAACTTGTAAATGGATATGATTCAGGCCTTGCATAACAGAGGGCCTGAGTGCAATGTGGTGTTGCGTGTCAGGATTGCAGTCGTGATTGAGTCACTAAGTCACCATAAAGGGAGATGTGAGATGTGCACAGGCTGCCATACACAGAAACAAACAGGAGATGTACAGGATCTTTCAGACCTTCTACAGTGGTCCTGAAATGCAAGAAAGTAGGGACAACTCTGAGACTGCATTTGAACAACCAGTGGATGTGTACTCTCATAAAAGCTGAAGGGGTGCACCATAACCAGGCAAATCTGAACCACACCTGAGCCAGTGCTGAGAGGAAGTAATGTGTGACAGTGATTGGAGACTTCCTGTTATAGGCTGTAGAGCCACCCACCTAGAGACTTCACTTGCTACATCACATAATCTGTTGCTTGCAGGGAGATTGGATTTGGGGCTGTTGCAGAGGGCACTAAGGCGCATCTGGTCTTTGGCCTGCTACCCCAGCCTGCTCAGCCATGTGTGCACCAGTGATACTGTCAAGGGAGACCTTAACCAACCAAGAGCAGCTGTAGGGCACTGGTGCCCAGGTGCTGTTCAGCTTGGTCCTGACAGGGGAGAGGAAAGGCTTGGGTAGGAGGGCACAACCTGACTGCACAGCCAGTGTTGCAGACAGAGCTTTGGCTTTTGGACTCCCTCTTTGAGGAATGAGGAGTGCTGAAGAGGAGGCAGAAAGAGCAGTAAGGCAGTACCTGGTGAAATGGGTGTGCACGCTTTTGTTGGAGAGCTGCAAGGGGCAAACCAGGAGCTGGGCTCAGCACATGTAATGGCCTTGGTGCCAAGGGTGCACTCAGAGCTGAACTGGGAGGGCAGAGCAGGTGTGCTGACAATAGGGTGCACCGATTTTCCCAAGCAAGGCAAGGTAATGAATTTGGCCATGGTCCATCCAGAGTCCAGTCAGGAGAAGGAGGAGATAGAGTCAGTGTGTCAGGGCCTGCAGTGCATCCCCCTTCAAGGAGTTCAGTTGGCTCAGTGAGAGTTTAGCTGCCCAAGTCCAGATCTGTCTCTTTTGCTGATCAGAGCCATTTGGAAGAAGGCTAGCAGCAAGCTCCTGTACCTCATTTCCCTTGGGAGCTCTTTTTTAAGTCAAAGCCTTGACGTTGTCTCCTGCGTGTACAGTTCTGAAGTAGCTCTGTCCGTGGCTAATCTTGCACCTGCGCCATCTGGACCTTGACCCAGACCCACTGGTTCAGCTTCCTGGCTGTTCTTGGATCTGTCTCATCACTATGGACTTGCTGAGGGATTGCTGGGCTGCATGTGACTCATCCTGACCTTTACTTGCCATTCTGCATCCTGGCGTCTTCTTGCTTAAAGGACTCTTTACCTCCTTTGTTATTGCATTCCATTCTTAACTAGCCTTTCATGGTGGAGCAACTAACCAAACACACCCCACTCCCCAATCCCACTGCTCTCTGACAGAGGCAGGACTGCTAACAAGGCTGCAATTTACCTCCCTGGACTTGAGGAAAGCAGGCTTTGGCTTTTTGGGTGAATCTGGTATTATTTTATATATATAAAAAATACGATTGTGTTATATATTATATTACATATTATATTATATTATATTATATTA
>WBNH01007278.1:23495-48065 GCA_013401255.1 Urocolius indicus
TATTATATTATTAATGTTGCATTAATCATTCAAGAAATTTGGCAGAAAATAACCCCTTTTGCATTCCATCTTATCCTTGAATATCAGAGGGGCTGAGGGTGGCTGGGCTTAGATTCTGAGTGATACCTGATTTGGTGCTGTAAGTCCAATCATGTTTGGTGTATTGAACTATCACGGTTATGAATGCACAAACAGCATGATATACTTCCAGTCTAGTCACGTTCATGAACTTGCACAGCCACACTTAAGGAGTTGGGTCACATTCAACGAGAACTCGCACAGATAGGTTAATGAATAGTGCAGTTTATTGAAGTGCAGCTTCTTTTGGATTGCCAGTGATAAACACAGTGTCTGCAAAAGCACATGCAAATATTAAGAATATGAATAACATGGCTAGAGAAGAACATGTTAAAATATGGGATGAATCTATAGAAATTTCAAAGTTTCATGGGAAAACCCTCAGTATAGCCAAGTGCTGGAATCTCACTCAATAGGCATTCCTGTTGGGGGAGGGAGAGAGGTTCAGTCCATTAACTGATCCCAGAAGGCAGCGATGATGTCCTCCTGCTGCAATGATGTTCTCCCCCTGACATTCCTTCTCCCTCTTAAGCTATATTTATACAATATTTTCAGAGAAAGCTTGAGTGACTCTAGTCATATATAACTTTGTCATGACTGATGTAATATTTTCTCATTTTGCTCTTAAAGGTATAGTCTAGAAGAAATTCAGAACACATGCTTAGTGAGGAGTGGTCACCCCTTAGAGGCAGGTAGCCTTTGAGATGAAAGTATATTGTGGTATTATAATGACATAATAAGCAAAGTTGACCATAAAAATGCAAAACAGTTGGCTCAGTGTAGCATCTATGCAGCTTGTCAGTTCCATAGTACCATCAAGTTCCTATTCCTGTAGAGATACCACACATCCTGGCCACAATGTCTTCACTCCTGTCCACATTTTGTGCTCTTTCTCTTAAGTCAACATACCAAGCTCCCCTGGTGTTGCTAGCATCTAATGTTGCAGGTTATGTTGCCTAGGGAACTATCATGAAACTGAACAAATTCCATGCGTATCAGCCTCATTCCACTCTGAAAGTTTCCTTAGTGCTATACCTTCTTTAAAAATGTGGATGTAACTTTAGTTTCAGTAAGTCCAAACACGTTTTAATAAGTCACTTCTAGTAATTATCCCACACAGTATCCCATAGGAGTAACTCTGGAGGGCAAAGGAGTCCAGGAGAGACTGATCAGTCTTAAATAAAACCTCAAAGCACAGGAAAGTTCCATCTGATGTGTGAAGTCTACCAGACATGGCAGAAGACTGGTGTGGATGAACAGAGAACTTCTGACTGAGGCTGGCAGTGCAAAATAAGTGCACAGAAAGCAGAAGGCAAATCTGGAGGAGTAGAGCCATGGCCTGAGTGTGATGGAGTGGAATCCCAGGAAGCCCAAAGCTCAGCTGCAGAAGAAAGTGATGAGGAATGGGGAGGGCAACACAAAGGCCTTCTCTGAATACACTGATGGTGGAAGACAGCCAAAGACAAAGTGGACGCCATGCCAACTGGAGGAGGGGACCTGGTGACAAAGGACACACATGATGTGTTCCTTGCTTTGGCATTTACTTGTGTTGTAAGTTCTGCTCTTAGGCCTTAGCTCCTTGAGCTTAGTGGCAAAATCTGGCAACGATGTAGGTCATTATATTATTCACAGTAGAGCAGGACTACATTAGGGACCAAAAGACAATCTGGATATATATAAATCTGTGGGTCTACCTGAAACACAGACAAAGGTCCCGAGGAAGCTGACCAAAGTCACTGCAAAGCTACTGTCATCTTTGAGAGGTCATAATGAGAAGGGAAGGTTCCTGATGACTTGAAGAGGTACGTAGCACCACTCTTCCTCCTGCCCAGTCTCCCAGACATCTTCCCTGAAAAGAAAGAAAGAGCCCCCAGAGAACTACAGGTGGGGCTAATTAGGCTAATTTCCACCCCTGGGAACATCACAAAGCAAATCCTCACAAAAACTACTTCCAGATGTATGAAGGACAAGAAACTGATTGGAAAAGACAGCATAGATTTAGCAAGGGCAAATTTCGCCCAACCAACCTTTGGATAGCTTTTCACAGTGAGACAACTGTTCGCTTGAATGAGTGGAGAGCAGTGAGTGTTGTTCACCTGGACTTTAGCAAGCCCTTTGCCACAGTTTGCCATAGCCAAACCCTTGTAGCCAAACGGTTGAAGTGTGGTTTGGGTAAGTGGAAGATAAAGTGAGTGAATAACTGACTGAACTACTGGGCTTAAACGATTGTGATCATCTGCTCAAACTAACTGGCAGTGAGTTTACTACTTGTGGTTCTTTGGGATTGATATTGGAGCCAGTACTGTTTAATGCTTTTTCTGTAAATGATACATGGTTATTCCATTTTATTTAGTAGTGCACCTGCACTAATGTACTCAGGTTTAGTTTCACCAGGCACACTGTATCTATTAGAGATACAGACTGGGATACATGACATACAAGCAGAATTTGAGAGAACTGGCATAGTTAGAAGAGAGTTTAAGAGAATGGAGGATATGATCTCTTCGTTGTCTTCAGCTACTTCATGTGATGTAGAGGAGATGGAGACAATCTCTTCTTGGAGGCATGTAGTAATAGAACAAGAGGCAATAGATGTAAAGTGGGACAAGGGAAATTATGAATAGTTATTAGGAAAATAATTTTTGGTTTGAGAGAACTTTTGAAGGGGTGGATAGAGATGTTTGGAGTCTCCATCTTTGAATGTATTTGTAACTTGATATGGCCATGAGTTGCTTGGTTTATGGTGGCTTTACTTTGATCAGGACATGAATTTGAATATCAGCAAAATTTATTTCTGAAGCAGAACTTTGGATCCAGAGTAGTGTGAGAACTATGTCAACTGAAGTAGTTTGCAATATTGAGTGCAGTGTTATCTGCAAGATTAGTAACTTTAACATGTTACATGTTGAATGACTTTCTCAGTCAGGAATATTCAAAAAAAGAGACCCTCTGAAGAAAAACAGGTTCAGAAAGAAGTTCTGTGTATTTATTTATTTACTGTTTTGATGAAAAGTAGGAGCTTGTGCTTTTCCAGGAAGAAATTAACAACCTTGTCCTTTTCACTTTTTATATGAGCAAGGAAAAGAACTGCAGCATGGAGCGTAGGGTTTTTTGTGACTCTTAATTTGCGTAATGAAAAGAAGCTTCTAAAGTAATTTTTAGCATGCTGTCTTCAGATGTACTCACCTTAATCACTAACTCCTTTTACTTGAGATTTGAACGCAGAGACTTCTATATTACACTCTAATGATTAGTACCAGATTTGTGTTAATGCTTCCCCCATGCACCTCCCCCCACCCCATCTGGTGTGTAGGTCTGGTACAGCCTTCCTATTATAAGGGTGTTTTGTATTCTATAAAAAAGTGCAACATTGGCAGGATTGCCTACCTCTTCTTTCTCCTAGTACAGCTGGAATCAAATTTATTTTAAGTTTAGTTTCTAAAATATTCCCAAAGGAAAACAAAGCAGGGGATTTCTTTAAGACTAAATAACTGCTTCTTTGCAAATGGAGGGAGGTTTATTAGCAACATAGTGTTTGTTTCCCTTTTCTTCTTGGATTACTCTATTCTACCTTTCTAAAAATGAAAATGTGGGTTAATCACAGCATGTAGCCATGTGTTTACAAGGACCCAAGCAATAAGAGTACTGTTTCAAACCATACAGCATTTTTCAGACATTTACAATAGCAGATGAATGTAATTTCCAAATAGCAAATAAAAAACGTGAGAGCACCATTGCCAGAGTCTAGTCTAATTGTTCTCAGCCCTGTACAAACCAGAGTCTCGATAAATTTTATCATCATGATAATAAAGCACAGAATTTTTCTTGCTATGGCAATGTGACTTTCCTAGGTGAATCCTTTGACCATGGGAAGTCAAGATCAGGCTGAACTATACAGTGAAGGGATATAATTAGCCATCAGTGTAGTGTCTTAATTCAGCACAAGTTCTATCAGTTTAGCCTCCTAAAGAGGCATCTTCCTAGAAATAAACAGTTTAGCAGTTTCCATCTGTTCCATTATTCATGTCTTTGACTTACCTGTCAGGAAATTTCCATTTCAGAAGTGAGGATCTATTGGACAAACTTCATGAAGTCATTGTTCCTTTAGGACTCCTGACTACTCCCTTGTCCTGGATTGTTACTTCAAGATAGTGCACAATTTCAGATTTTCCACCTTTTACATAAAAAAAAAAAAAAAAAAGTAAAAAGTCACTGTGCATTCTTTCCACCCTTCTTCTGATGCTTTCTGCAGGGATGCATGCAAACCTTGTCTTTTTGGGGTGTCCTTGGAGACTTAATCACAACATATAATGATCATTTCTTGCTATTTTGGTCAATGCCAATATTTTGGTAAATAATTGGCATCCCCTGAGTCCTGCCATTGTATCTGTGTCTTTTACTGCTCACTCCTCTCCCTTGGAAATAGAAGGTAAATGCTTTTTTGTAGTGTGTAAGTAGTTTTCTCTTTGTGAAGATATAAGAGCAGTAACAACTGGCCTATCAGTGGTAGAAATCTGTGTGTGCAGTGCCCTTATATTGTACAAGACACTGTCCTAATTTCTGTTTAATATTGGTTCCTGATACAGCCTTAATTTTTAACAGCTAAAGTTACCACATGGAACCATAGGAATGACCCACGAAACATGCGGATAGAGAGCTTATGCTCTCAAGTAGACTGTTACACAGCTCAATATAATTATAAACAAAAAGAAATCCATAGATAAAGGAGAGTACATTTTCAGAGCAAGAGGAAGATGAGTGATCCCCGGATGGCAGTCAACACTTTGCTGGATTCAAAGCAGGGTCCATCTGTAACTTTTTAAATTGAGAAAAATACTGTGTATTTTCCATTTTTAGGTATAAATAAGATGGCAGCAATGATGCATTGTGGCATTCTTCATACTTGTACTTATTGTTTATCTGAATATGCTGATTTATGGACTACTCAAAAGCAAATAGAATTGATTCAGTGCCTTTCTTATGACTTCAGGGGCTTGTGAATATTGTGTGAATCCAGTTCTATTTGCCTGTTCTAGTTAAGCTGCTGTCAGAACTAGTGAAGTTTATGGAATTGTGGAACTGCTCATGAAGTTTGACATGTAATTGAATGTGTTGGATCTTTTCACACTAGGAGGTCTGTTGGAGGACAGCAAAAATCTCACCCTGTTTCTGTATTACCTGAAGGATCTCAAGGCAAATGGCTGGTTAGGAGCTTCTGCTTCCTGAGGAGAAATCAAATCTGTGCTGCCTTTCATCTATTTTTTGACTACTGTCGTCATTTAAGTCTAGTCAGCAATAAAGCACCATGCAGCCACTCACCCCACACACACTCCCTCACACCCTGTGGTGGGAAAGTGGAGACCTCAGTGAGATGGGAGGAGAAAAGATAAGCAAAGGCCTTGTGAATTGAGACACTAGGGAGGGCTCACACTCCAATTATGGTTCCAGGAACAGACTTGACTGCTCGACTTAGGGAAGAAAACAAGAACAGTTAATTCCACCAACAATTAGAAACAAAACCACCTCAAGACAATGGGAAAAATACAACCAGCACTTCAAGATCTCCTTCCTCTACTCATCCTGTCTTCCCAGCCTCAACTACTTGCTCCCAAAATCCCCACCTCCTCACCCTTGGCAGTGCAGAAGGCAGGGAACAGAGGATGTGGTCAGTCCCTCACCAATGGTCTGTGGTGCTTCTTTCTTCTCAGGGGAGGAGGACTTCTCACATTCTCACCTTCCTTCAGTCCCTCCCATGAGAGTCTTGCACAGACCTCTCAGCTGTGAGTCCCTCCTAAGGGTTGCAGCTTTTCAAAACTCCAACATGGGACAGCTCTGCAGCAGCACACCTCCAGGCACATTCTGCTCCATTGCCATCTCCCCAGTCACAGCCCCTCTGGTCCTCTGCCGTGGGGTCCTTATAGAGCTGCCAGCAGATCTCGGCTCCAGCATTACACTCTGTGGGTTTCAGGGACCTCCTCTCTTCTCTAACTGACCTTGGGAACTGCATGGTCATGTCTTTCTCATCCAGCTCCTTGCATCATCTCCAACCCTCCTCTTCCAGCTTCTCCTTAAAAAGTGATCGTAGAGTTGCTCAGTTGGCTCAGCCCCAGAGGTTAGTGTGACTTAGAGCTGGGGAAGTTTTGAGCAACTTCTTACAAGTGCTACCACGGCAGCCCCTCCGCCTATTACCAAAAAATATCTCCACACAAACCCAACACAACTACCTAGGAAGGAGTTAGTGTGGAGGTGAGTGAAGATCATCAGATTCAAGCTGAAGAATGAAGGATAGCACTCAGGAATTCTGCGGGAAATAGTGTGAAACACTAGGAACTGTGTTCCAGAAGTCAGCAGGACAGCTGAGAGCTTGGATGATCAGAACAGGGAAGTCAAAGGGATCGGTTAGCATGACTGCTTTATATGAGTTGCTGGTGCGATTTGTGACAGAGAGTATTTGAGTATTTTCTTGGAATTTAGTATTGCAAACACTATCTAATATTTCTCATATTGGCTTGAAATGAGAAGGATCACCATGTTTGCACAATATTGAGGCTCAAGGTAGTAAGAATTAGGGACGTGATAGCTTCTATCAGCTCTTCTATTTCCTGAAACAAGTGCTTTTCATTGAGTTAATTTTATGCACTGCAAATCTGATCTCAGTTAATATACGTCTGCAGGCATACATGGACTTTTGAAATACTTCTGATGGTTCCAATTTTTAAAAAATCCTTAAATGAAAAATGTCCAAAATGAAGACATTTCAGCCTGCAGCCAAGTTTAATGCAAATTTTTGTGCAAATTAGACAGTAAGTACAAAGGTGGTTGGTTGGTGATTGAGAATAATGTTGAGAATGGTTGTTGTATGGTGTCTGATGAAACAGGTGGAACTTAAGGCCTTCTGGTTACCACACTGTCTTTAACCCATGTATAGTAGCTCTTGCAGTCAGATGGTAGTTTGCACCATCCAGACTCATGTAGGCATGGGATGGGACAGCTCCATTAGTTACTATATGATCAGTTTATCAGACATGTATGAACTGCTTAATGAAATATTATTGCAAAGGCTCAGTTACAGTGCTTGTTTGGCAAGGAAGATATAATTAATTATGTCATTGCATAAAAGTCAGCTGTTCTGTAGTCATGCTAGCTGCCAAATGTTACACAATGCAGATTCAGAAATATTTCATCCATTTGCCAATGCTTTGAAATAATTCTGGCAAGATTTATGTTTCTATTTTAAACCAAGTAAAGGCAAATTGCTCTCATTCAGTGCTAAAGATGGTACAAGCCTTACTTTTAGAGAAATACACAAGGGGAACAAAAGTATTAGAGGTCATCACACAGGTTTAATTTAGTGTCCAAAATGTACTGACCATATGCCAGAGTGTTTCTTCTTTTTGGGGAAGAAAGGAGTGATGCATCTTAGAATCAAATAACATGTATCTCCAGAAAGTATTCCACAAAAATTTATAAAGTAAAATTATCACTTCCCATTGATAAACCACAGCAAATTTCATTTTACATCTTCCATTAATGCTCTGAAGACAATGAGTTTAATTTCAGTTATGTACTTCTGCTTTAGTAAGCTAAGTATTGAAGATTTATTTATGCAACTTTGGTTGTTTTTTTTTTTTTAAACTCACAAGGTTATTCACCTATATGTCTCTTCTTTCTTCTCACACACGCTAAACCAGTACAATTTACAGTGTTCTCTTGGTTAATTATGAATAATAGAACCATCAGTTGGAGTTTTCCATTTTCATCCCCTATGTTTCTGGTCATACCTGAAATCACAGCTTTTATACTGCTTCTTATGGCCAGAACTGTTATTTAATATCAGACATGTAAATTAAACAACTGAGATACCTTAACTAGTAAAATTATATATATAATATATGTACAATAATGATACAAATGCAATAATTCTACAAAAGCAAAAAATTATTTCTTTCATAATTTTTCTTCTCACTATGAAACACAAGCTTTGTAGTCCCTTATGAAATCTCACCCAAGGAATTCCTACTACTAGGATTTTCAGGCTCATTGGCTGTGTGATCAAAATGCTCTTGTTTATTAGCATACAGGGAGCAACTCCTTCTTGTTGGTCCGGCTTCTGGAATGGATATATTAAAAGCAAAATGAAAAAAATGCAAATAACAAGAGTGTTTGCAGTATGGGGAAGAAGGAAAGACCTTCGCTTGATTGGTGAGTGAACTGAATGCTAACTTGTGGAAATGCTACAGTGTTTTTAGAGCATTTGGTTTGACTACATTTTTAAGGGACAGACTTGTGAGGTAGGACTGCAAAATCATCACAGTCATATCTGGGAAAAAAACAAATGAGCAAATTGAAATGCTGCTGTTCTAACTGAGCAAAGAGTCTAATAGACCAAGGTGTCTATAAAACCAGTATGGACTGGTCTTTACTCTTTGTCGTGGTTTTGTCCGGGGACAAAGAGCCACAAGGGTACTCGCTCACTCCTCCCCCTCCGAGCGGAACAGGGAGAGGAACCAGAGAAAAAGGGGAAAAACCTGCGTAGATTGAAATAAAAATAGTTTAACAGAACAACAATAAGAAGAAACAAGATCAGGAAAAACAGTTATAACAGTAAATGAGGGAATATACAAAAGGAATGGTGCGTGCCGCAGCTGCTCACCACCCGGGGCCCAACGCAACCGCTCCTGACCGGCAGCCGAACCTGCGGTTCTGCAGAGCCGCTCTCCGGCTAGCTCCCCGCCCATATGTACTGGACATGACGTCAGTATGGTATCGAATAGCTGTTGGCCAGCCTGGGTCAGCTGCCCTTGCTGTACCACTTCCGACTGTTTCATTGAAGTGAACCCAATCCTAGCCCAAACCAGGACACTCTTATTCCCAGATTGGTGTTCTTTATGGAGATATTTTTCCTTGTTGTCATTGAGTGATTTTGCATTTGATATTCATTTCATGCTGCTGTTTTGACTATAGTATGAAGAGATACTGTTCTATTCCTATTGCAGCATGAATCATTGTAGCATCTAATCTGTTATCTTCGTGTCCTTCCAGCACAGCTGGAGTTGTGCCTTTTTAAAATAAAGAAGAAAGTGAAAATAACTTTGTTCTTTGACATGAAGAACTTGAAAGAATAAAACCATAAAGAATCACTACAATTCCTTCATACTTTGATAATAGAATACTTTTCATTAATGTATTTTTTAAGTCTACATTCTAAACTGTAAGAGAAACAAAAAGACCTTTTAATTTAACTCCATTAAACTCCTTTTGAAAAACTAAATGTTTGAAATCTTGACAACCTATTTTATGACTATTATGTCTGAAAATGCAAGTTAAATAAAAATATTCAAGATTACTTGCTGTCAATTTCTGCAAAGAAAGCAAGTAAAAAAACTGGTAAAAGTCCTAGAAGCTGGAAGCAGAGCTGACTGAAAGCCTAGACCAGTTTTTGACAGCAGTAACTTTCAGATTATTCATTTTAACTGTGGATTGGGAAGAATTTTCTGAAAGCTTTCTGGATAGAGACTGGAAAGTTTAAAATCCTATGGCTGCCTTTCTACTGGAAGATTATTTTAGTCTATGTGTTCATGTAATTCATGTTTGTATTTGCATAGCTTACATTTTAGGGTTAGCTCTGTTTTTCAAGTATATTGTGTGAGGCAACTCAGTACCAAGATGTCATGTAAGAAAATGTGCCCAGAATGATTTCATCATGTCAAGCAGTCTAAATGCAGACAGATTACACTGCACATATTTACAGTCAGCAACTAGAGCTCTATTGTTAATTCTACAGAACTAGTAAAGAAAACTCAAGATTCATATGCCGTAACAGGGTATCCCAACTGTATAAAGGTAACCAATCCCAGCATATAGGTTCTGTATCTATCCCTCTGGTATAGAACTGCTTTTCTTGGTTTGTTTAAACACTGCCATTTTTACAGATTTCGAGACTTTGTTTATGTGCTGCTTAAGCTTTCAAATGTGGCTCCCAACAGCTCTTTTTTCAGTCTTCTGCCTTCTTATGCTTGTCAGATTATGAACTCCTCATGGACTGCATAAGCCATTAGGCCGTGTGAGTGACAGACCTGTCTTTCTGTGCCCTTGCAGGAAGAGTGAGTTGCTTGGGGCCCGTTTGTTGGCCTGTGAGAATAAAGAACTGGTAATTGGCAAAAAATGTAAACTGACTTTCAGATTTTGAGACTGATTGTTGTCAAATGAGGCATGTGCTGTTGTGAGTATGAGAAGCAGCAGCAGGAGAGTGGAAAACAGGCAAAGTCTGAAGGTCAGCAGGATGTAAAAACAAAAACTAATATTACGTAACTTTGACAATAAATTAGAGGCTTGCACTTGCTCATGACAATGTTCCACCTTCAGCAATCCTGAGTGGATTTGGTTTGTTATGTCACCCCAATCCTGGCTGGCCCAAGACCAGCAGTGGCCTTTACTGTTTAGCTCAAAATATACCAGCCTGTGCTTTTAGTACAATGGAAACAGTGGGTCAAAATACAGAATCACAAAACCTCATTGATAAGAGAAGCATCAAGAAAATCCAAAGATTGAAAGCCTGCCACCCAAAAACAACTCTCAGTGGTCCTTTGAGATGTTTCTCAGAGTAAGGCTCATGAAGGCAAGTAGCATAACTGAAAATGGAGATATTGATTACTTCTTGAGAGAATCTGTGCTCAAAGTTTGTAGACACTACAGAAGTGCCACACAAATAGGGAATGAGTGATAACGCAGGGGGAGTTTTCTTATTTCATACTATGTTTGTGTATTCTATATTTGTTTCTTATTTTTTCCCTGATTTATTCTGATGATTTAATATTTTAGCTTTCCTCATAAGGATATTGAAATTAGAGAAAGAAAATAGGTAGGGTAGACAAATTATATTATGTAATCTTCCTGATGGGGAATCTTGTATTTCAGAAATAATAGAGAGCTTGTGACTCCCTTAAGTCATAATACTGAAGTACAATAATGGCTTTGCTCACATCAATGGCTAATCTGTAGTTATTATCCAGATTGATGGGAAAATATTAAAAGATGGAGTGTGTATACACAATTCATACCAGTTTGTTTCATACAGATTCTCATTCCATTAGAACCGTACTATATTGTTTTGTATTGGTCTGTCTGCATGAATTGTGTTACTTGTACAGGTGAAATACAGACTATCATCAGCAGTCTAGGTCAGCATGCATTCTGAAGTAGGAAGTGTTCCAGTTCTTGTTCCACTCATATATGTTTTGCATTATAGCTTTGCAGTTTTATACCATGACTTTGAAATAAAGATAACAAAATTTGTATATGTTAATTATCTCTGTCTTTGCTTGTGGGCCATGTAGGATGTTGTTCTTTGCTTTTTCTGCATATCCACAATGAACACTACTTCTAGATGGCATGAGTCTTTTGTTGAATGTGTGTACATTTCTCTGTACAGGCATCACAAGGTGGTGAGACTTTAGTTTTAACTAGAGTGCCTTAGGAAATACATGAATTTATAGGACAGAGAATTTCTGGCTGGTTTGTCAATACAGGGATTTGAAGTGGCCTGTATAAGTTGCTGAAGATTTCCATGCAGTGGAGTGACACTTCTGTAAGTAGTTTGTTTGTTTCTTTGATTTTGGTCCTTGTGTCAACTCCCTCTTGAAGGAAATACAGTCTCGAATGTTGAAGTTTGGCTTCAGGGTAGTGGGACTTTTTGCTGAGGAATAACTGGAAAATATGTGTATTTCTCTCCATCATAGATATAATTTTTAGAACCAAGTATTTCCATTTGAGCTCATTATCAGAGTATGAAAATATGAAGTGACATTTGCCTTTAGCAGGTGTGAGTTTAGTCAATTCCGTAGCTATAGAATATATTCATAGCTTGACAACTAAGGAAGTTGACATTGGTAAAAAAGGAAGTAATGTAAGTGCAATTGTGCTTGTAGATGTAAAGAGTGGCTACTGGATAGTCTCACGATAGATTCTTCTAAATTAACTTTTTTTATTGTAAAGTTGAATGAGGTACCAAGAAGAGTGATTAAGCCTTTGTTTGGAATAAATGTTCATAAGGTTCATAAGTCATTATCTATGATGGTAATGCATTAGTTTTTAGTGGTTAACCATTAACATTCTGACACCAGGATAGCTTTTCAGGTAGCTTTTTCTTAGTAACAGGTGAGCCAAAGAGATTACTGCATACTACAGTCTGGACTTACTAAAAAAAACCAGCCTACCCTGCACCTAAGATGTTTGGTTTCTTGATAAAGTACTTACAGATGACCTGCAGAAATGGGAGGAGAAAACTGCTCAAGAGGTGTAGTTAACTTGTGAGTATTGTGAGAATTACAGGGAAAAAGAAGGTAGTTTTTGGCTGCACATGAAGGATTTAATTCTTTTCATCTGTTAAGTTTTTGAGTCAAGCATGTATCCAGAAACCACACAAACAGCCCTGAATTGTTCAAGATGGTATGTTCTTGGTTGTACCCTGTAGTACATCCTCAAGAGAGTATCTTAAATCATGGTAACTTCTTTGAGTTTGGAAAAGTCCTCAGTACTTTTAGACAATTTTGGATGAGGACTGCTGACTGTTGTCCCACCCCCACCATGTCATTGAAACATCTGATTTGTTGTTGTTACTGCTGCTTTTATTTGTTATTAAGAGACAGAGCAGAATTAAGCAGCTGTGATAAAAATAAACAAAAAGGATAAAGAGGCTTCAGCAGAATTTGCTCAGGAAAAAAGAGACAGATTAATAACACATGACCAACAGAGATGCCTAGATTTCATGAAGTTATGGCAGGGGATGCTAAACATTGTAAATGTATGATTGACCAGAATTTGACTGTGCTCCTTGTGGAATGTCTATGCATAAACAGCTAGGGATATACATGTCCGAATGTACTGCAGATAGATCCCCCTACATTTGTGCAAATATATAACATTAATTTAGCATATAAACAGCAATACAGTTCTATTTTCAAAAGACTTTAATGCAGCTGCTCTAAAATTAGAGCACTGAGGGAACTCAACAGATCATGACTTCATTTGATTTTCTTTCTACTATCAGTGGAATAAAATAAGATTTCTTGTCTAATACACTACCTGTAGAGTTTTCATTATTGGAATTTGAACTGTGTTTTAGATATGTAGTTTGCTCTTGCTGATATAATGTTACTCTGAAAACTGTCTCAGTAAATTTGTCTTCCTGTAGCTATCTGTGGAAGTAGTTTAAAAATCTCCTCCCAGGTTCCAAAGTCTTGAGTTCTGATTTTGAGTCTGTGAATCAAATGCTTTTGGAAAGTGTTTTTAATAATAAGGCAAATAAAAATACTTTTTTTAGCCAAGTCATGGTTGCTAACATGTAAAAATCTTGTATTTTGTTATGCTTGCATAGATATTAAGGATTATAGTAAAATAATTATAGAAGGTTATCAGGTTCTTAGGCATGATTTCACTGTAAATCCATGAGGACTACTTCCAATCACTTTCTTGTACTGCATCTATTTGGAAGTGGTTTCCAAGGTTAATTGCTCCATCACTTTCCCAGGGACCAAGGTAAGGCTAACTGGTGTGTGGTTCCCTATATCTTCCTTCTTGAGGACAGAAGTGGTGTTTGTTCTCTTTCAGTCATTTCAGTAACCTCTCCCAATTGCCATGACGTTTCAAAAGGTAACAAGAGTGGCCTTGCAATGGTATCACCTGCCTTATTCATCACTCCTCAGTGTATCTTGCCAGGTCCTGTGGACTTATGAATGTCCAGTTTAAATGCTCCATAGCCTGATCTTTCTCAAGACATTCTCTCTGGCCTCAGAGGCCTGGTCTCACAAGTACAGACTGAGACAAAGAAGGCATCAAATACCTCAGCTTTTTCAGTGTCCTTCGCCACCAGTGCCCTTGTCCTATTTTTAGCAATGGTTCTGTATTTTCCTCAGGCTCCCTTTTGTTGTTTGTGTAATTGTACAACCTTTTCTTGTTGCCCTTAACATTCCTTGCCACATACAACACTAGATGGACTTTTGCTTTTCTAACCTCATTCCTGCATGACTGGCCTGTCTCTGTATTTCTTCCAACTAATGTCCTCCTGCTTCCATCTCTTGTACACTTCTCTATTATGTTTTAGTTTAGTCAGGAGTTCCTTGTTGATTCATACCAACCTTCTGCTGCCTTTGCTGAATTCCTTGCTTATCAGGATGAACCATTCTTGAGTATTTAGAAAATAATTCTTGAATATCAACAGCATCAACAGCTTTTTTTTACCTCCTCTTCTCTTCAGGGCTGTATCCCAATGAGTTCTTCCAAGCAGATCAATATTATGGGTACCACTGATACACAACACAAGAAGTGACACATACCCCACCCCCACCTTCTGACCAAAGTCTTGGCCCCCTCCTGGAAGTCACAGAATCACAGAATGGTAGGGGGTGGAAAGAAACTTTAGAGATCATCTAGTCCAACCGCTTGCTAAAGCAGATCCACCTAGATCAGGCTGCACAGAAATGCATCCAGGTGGGTTTTGTAAACCTCCACAGAATTATAGTCTTCTAGTCACATGGTCTGTGTGATTGGCTGGCAGGACCAGCCATCCCACTGGTTTACTTGGAAGTATATCAGACCCAGAAGGCCTTTCCTGATACATACACAGGGCCCACCGTTTTATTTTGGCCACTATTTGTCATTGTATGGCAGGGAGCCACCACTCTGTTAAACACCATACTGCTCTGTGATTGATTCTCAGCCATTCTGGCCAGGTCTAGCAGTTATGGGGAAAATTAATTTGTAAAAGCCTTTTGAAGAATGCCAAACACTTGCTATCGATTATGACTCAGAATACTATGTGGTATTACAATTGTTGGCAACCGTTGTATCAGAAACTGCTCTTTAACGATCCTTTTATCAAATTTGTGGAAGGCTTACCTGAAAGTCATGATGATATTAATTTATTTCCCTCTAATGAATTAAACATGGTTGTGGTTGATGATTTTGTGAACTCTGCTTGTGAAAGAAAAAAAAAAAGAAAAAAGAAAGTTTTTACTAAATACGTGCATTACAGAAATGTTAGCAATCTGTACATTGTCCAGAATGTTTTTTGCCAGAGTAAAAAGAGCCACACCATTACTCTCAAAACAAAATCTGTAGTGTTGTTTAAAAATCACTGAGTTAAGCTTGAGGTTGTGTCCTTAGCCAAGCAAATGTGCCCTGGCAAGACTCTGTTCTTTTCAGAGGTGTTTGAAGGTGTTATAGAAGTATACATAGGCTCTGTATGGGTTCCCAGATGTCGATTTAAATGCTTCTACCCCAGAGACTTTTAGGCTAGGAACTGGCCACCCAAGCAGCCTGCCATTTACATACTGGGGAGAGAACAGATGGGAAGACTGGAATATGGAAATAGAAAAGAGTCAGACACAGTGTGTTGCTATTGATGCAGGTTTGGGAACATCATGTTGCAGTGTCTGAAGAGTAATCTGTTCCTTCTTGGCGGTCTCAGGCCAGCTGGGATCGGGGCAATATGCTGAAACATACTAATCCCACTCTGGTTTGCTGAAGGGGGGGCATTGCCAAGAGCAAGTGCTGCTCCCCTGTATGCAAGCCCCCAACTTATTGCCAAAGTTACATAATACCTGTTTTTACTTTTACGTCCTGCTGACCTTTAGACTTCATGTGTTTCTCACACTCGCAACCGGGCATTCTATAGCATTACCTCATTCACCAGCAATCAGTCTCTTATTCTGAAGGTCAATTTACCAGTTCTTTATTCCCACACCTTCTGACACTCTTCTATTCCTCTCTCCCTCAGCAGAGAAAAGCTGTGCAGCTTCTGTTGGCCTGATAAAGGCTATTTCTAAAACTGCCCTAAATACTTTGAAGGAGAACGCTCCATTAACACCCCACCAAGTATGTGTGCTGCAAAAGGGCCACAAATTCATTAGAAGTCTGATTAGTGAAAGTTTGTCTTTCAAAAGAAAGAAGCTACTGGCAAAGGAAACAGATGGCTTTATCGATCCTCTTCTAAGTTTTGTTCTGCTCATATGTGGCTTTTGTTAAAGCATGAAAGAATATATGGGAAAAATCTGGCCTGCAAATCAGCTAGTGCTGCAATTGCCCCAGGAAAACATGAGGACTAATGAAGTCTACTCTTCACATGCTTAAATGAGGGACATTTTCCAAAAACAAGGACTGGCAAACTTCAGAGAAGCTAAAGAGTGTACCACATCTTTTCACAAGTATCTGGCATATATGAAGCAGAGCAATCAGGACAGTTGGAAAATGACTCTTGGTTTTCTGGAAGAGAACAAGACAGAAGTGGAAAAATCCCCGGAGACTCTTGAGTACCCCAGTCCTGTTGTTCAGGAAGTGCTGAATATTGTGCATCCACTATCAGATGACTGCACGTGACTTGTGGCTAATAAGACCAATGGCATCCTGGGAATGCATCAAGAAGAGTGTGGCCAGCAGGGTGAGGGAAGTTTTTCTGCCCTATACTCTGCCCTTGTGAGGCCTCATGTGGAGTCCTGTGTCTGGTACTGGCCTCCCCAGTTCAAGTGGGACAGGGAACTTCTGGAGAGAGTCCAGTGCAGGGCCACCAAGATGATCAGGGGACTGGAGCATCTTTCTTATGAGGAAAGGCTGCAGAATCCAGGACTGTTTGGCCTGGAGAAGAAGAGACAGAGGGAAGAATCTCATTAACATTTACAAGTATTTGAAAGGTGTATGTCAAGAGGATGAGGCATCACTTTTTCCTGTAGTGTCCAGTGGTAGGACTAGAGGTAATGGACAAAAGCTGGAACACAAAAAATTCCACTTAAACTTATGGAAAAACTTTTTTACTGCGAGGGTGAGGGAGCCCTGGGACAGGCTTCCTCGGGGAGGGTGTGGAGTCTCCTCCTCTGGAGTTTTTCAAAAGCCTCCTGGACCTGATCTAGGTGGACCTGCTTGAGCAGGGCGGGGCTGGACCTCTAAAGGTCCCTTCCAACCCCTACCATTCTGTGATTCTATGATTCTGTGTGCTCCTAGGGCAAGATAAACACATTTCTTCTTGGGACAGTAGGGAAGTCTTGTAAACAGAGGAGATGTCATCAAATGATTGAACTAGCTTTTGTTAGTTAAATGCAGCCTTCATATTTGTGCACTCTCTAGCCTGAGAACACATGGAATATTTTAATGAATCCATGTCATAGGTCATACAGCAAACCAGGATCTTTTTGAACAATAAAAAGTAACTGAGAAGGACCCAGAAGCAAGATTCCCACCACCTAGAGCCCAGTGAATTGCCCTGTTAAGCTTACTGTTGAAAATAAAATATTCATAGTCTTTACCCTTTAATGTCTCTAATGTCCTTTTTAAAAACATGTTGTTCAAGAACACACATAGCCTTGTGGCTGGGTTGTAAGTTTTATTTACAGAATGTAGTTACAAAAAACATTATAAAAGATGCAGGTCTGTATCTTCTGAAAAATATTTAGAGTATCTCTGGTCACAGGGAAGGCTTCATATTCAAAGCACATCACCATCTGGTCATTTGGTACTAGACTGTTAGAATACAGTTTTAAAAGCTATTCAAAAGATAATCCTTTGTTATGGTGATGTACGAAAACAACACAGTTGTATCTGCATGCCATGGAGAGGCTAAGCTGCAGTTGCTCCCTCTGGAAAGCAGTATCTGTAGTCATGTGTTTTAAAAAGGACACGATGATTTCAGGAAAGAGAGCATTGTTTGAAGGATGCTTGTACCAGTCAAAAAGCAATTCATGGTTCTGATCTGTGGAGGATTGCTAGCTGATTCTCTCCAGGCTGGTTATGTGGATACATATTTACAAGCGTGCTCACTGGTCAGAGAAAGATGGGCCGTAGGGAGCCTGTAATGTAGATAAATGCCTACACATGCTTCTCTGGTGTAGGGATCTGCAGGGAAAAAAAACGAATAAAAACCCCAAGATAGCTGCTTAGTGTCCGCCCTTGCATGTAGTTAAAAAAGAGCACGTCTTTCTGCTGGTTTATTTCTGTCACGCTGTGTGGTATGCCTTACATGATCATGTTGATGGTGGTGATCAAGGCACCTGCAAAGTGTACTTCTGCTGACAGATTTACTGTTTTAATTGGAGGAATCACAATCAGCACATTTTGGCTGGAGATAGGTCAAAGGCAAGAAGTGTAAAGCTTTGAGCAAATTCTTTGTTATTAGCCGGTGGAAACTGGACTTTCCTACAGCTTCTGTATCATCTGAACAAACTGCATGTATTCTCTCACACAGCAACCATTTTCAAAATCAAGGTGCAGCTATTTTGCTGGTATTTGTTCACCATCCACATAGAGGAAGACAAAGTTTGTATCATACCGTTTAAAGTTGTAAGGATTCTTAGCATAATTGGTGCTGAAAACATCATTATCAATGAACCTAATAACAAGCTTGGGAAGCTGTTTCGGAAACAAACTTTCCTTGTTGCTGACATGGCTGCTGGACAGTATATTGAACACTTTCATGCCCACCCGGTCCATTGGCTATTTAGTGTTGGCTGTTAAGTAATGCTTTAGCATGCAGCAAACGTGCTCCAGGTACTGCCTGCACCTTCTTCACAAAGAGCAAGGCACACCTGATGATCTTTAAGCATCAGCTATTTCCAGAGATGGATGAACCATCCAAATCCAGAGATGGCAAGAGGCATCCAAAAATTTAATTTCTGGAAAATATATTTCTGTTTTGCAAAGTGTAATAAACCACATATTTCCCATACCTGCCTCTTTCCAGAACAACAATTCTGATTTGTAACTCAAGTGTAGTGGTTTTGCCTGGGCCAGGTTTTTGGTAGCAGTAGCTGGGAGCTACAGGGGTGGCTTCTTTAAACAAAGATCTGCCAGAAGCTTCCCCTGTAGCTGATAGGGCTAATGCCAGTCAGTTCTAAGAGGGAACCCACAGCTGACCAAGGCCTGGCCAATTAGTGACTAAAGTAACACCTCTGTGAATAACGTGTTTGAGAAGGGAAACATCTCAGCAGACACCAAGATCAGTGGAGAAGGAGGGTTCTTTAGGCCCTGAAAGAAAGACTCCCCTGTGAACTGGGGTGAAGACTGGTGAGGCAGCTGTGCCCTGCAGTCCATGGAACAGAGATCCACTCGCAGCCCATGGAGGACCCCACACTGGAGCTGGTGGATGCCTGAAGGAGGCTGTGACTCCATGGGAAGCCCACCCTGGAGCAAGTTCCTAGCAGGACCTGGGAGTCCATGGTGAGAGAGGAGCCCATGTCAGAGCAGGTTTGCTGTCAGGACTTGTGATCCTGTGAGGGACTCAGGCTGGAGCAGTCAGTACCTGAAGAACTGTTCTCCCCATGGATGACCCACGTTGGGGCAGGGTGTGAGGAGCTGCCCCCGTGGGAGGCCCCACGCTGGAGCAGTTAGTGAAGAACAGTAGCCCATGGGAAGGAACCACATTGTGAGGGACTGTCTGTCATGGAAGTGACCCCACAGCGTAGCGGTGGAAAGAGTGATGATGTCTTCCCCTGAGAAGAAACAGCAGCAAAGTCCATCTGTAATGAACTGACCATAACACCCCATCCCCTCCCTGTCCAGTTTAGGAGAGTGATAGGATGACTTGGTGGGCACCTGGCACCCAGACAGGGCTAAACCACCACAATCAGGGAAAAATCAAAAGATAAGCCTTATGGTAAATAAATGGAAAAGTTCTACTGCTGAACTTTGAGTCTTCTTTTTCTTTTAAGTCACCTCCTGCTTTGATTAATATTGTGCTCTCAAAAGAGCAGTTATTGCCCTGTGATAGTTCAAAAATCCTGTTACTGGCGGTGATAATCTTTCTGGACAATCAAGTTAGTACCTTCCAAAACTTGGGTTGATGTGCACTGAAACAAGAACAGGGACTACTGTGTCTATGAAGACAGGAAGACAAGGTGTTGTTTTTTTTTTAACAGTATCTCTTACTGTTTTGAATCTCCATACAAGACTGCTTCCAAATGATAGCACCAGATCCAAAGGGCACAGAAGATATGAACTCTTCCTGCAGATCTGAGAATCTTTGAATCAGGTTTCCAGCTGATAAAAAAAAGATGATGTCCATCTTTATGCATAGAAATATTTTTTTTAAATGCTGCATGGTGTGAACAAAAACAGCCTTTCAAACCGTTTTCCAAGATGTGCTGCTTCTTGATTTCATTGCATACCTGTGAGCTCATTAAGATACCATAAATGAAGGAGAAGGGAAAATTATTAACACCCACCCCACAGACTAAGGACTGTGGTGCTTCGTAATGACTGTTCTCTTTCTCATCTCCTCTGCACACTGACTGGTCTGCAAGTCAGTTGGAGAAATGGTAGTAAATCCATCTTGAAAAGAAGTGCCAAGATAGGTAACCTTTATTTTGTAGGTCTTACCAAGCAGGAAAAATATTACTAGCAGCTTTTCCAAAGCGTGCCTGACCCCAACAGAAGGGAGAGTTTTGAGGGCCACCTGGACACTTGAAGATCCTTTCCGTGCTAGGCTTTAGTTCTGCTTTGTTTCTGTTTTGTCCACATGTCTTCTTGATGCTTGTCCTTTTGGTACAGGTCATCTCCCTGTTGTCTTATTGTTTAAACAGAGGTCTGTCGAAGCTTAATTCAGTGTGTCCTTTTGACACTGAAGTTGTCCTGAAGTTAGTTCCCAGCATTGACACATTTTCACTGTCATGCTGTTAGTCATTCCTCATAATAAACTTCCTGTTCTTTTGGTTGTTTTATGGAGGCCGTGCTTAAGCTCTTACATATATTTTTCATTGTATTCTCTGCTTCAAGCAAGAGCATGTGTTATAACACAGCACAGAAGAAGCTGGGGAGCTATGTGTTCTCTGTAACTGGGCCACAGATGGCTCAGGGCATGTCATTCAAAGTGGAGGTACGCTTGAATCTTCTTTTTGTCCCTAGTAATTGTCTCTCAGTATTTGGTTTCTGTATGTCTTTGTTCTATTCCAAGTCCGTTAAGAGCTCCTCTGGTGTTTAACCAGCAGTAGAAAGCCTGATGTCAAGAAACAAATCTTCCCTCTGCTCTTGCTCTCTCACACACAGAGTTTTGCAGATTTTCCATCACACATTATGTGTATGAGATGGAATGATGTCAAAAGTCAACAAGAGTACATCCTAATTCCTTTTACTTAAAGGATACATCTATCAGTATTATTCTATTAATAAACCTTACCAGAATGGCATATGCCACCTCTTCTTTACCCCAACTTGTTTGCTGCTTGGTAGTTTTGCTGGATTCTGCATGCATTATCTTGCTGCGAGAAGCATGAAATGTCATTGTTTGTGTATATGCTAACAAAGTACAAATACTGTTACCAATAAATAAAATTATATAGCTGTTACTGACAATTGTCGCCACAATACTCAATTTTTGTAATCACCTGTGGCATAAATTATCAATTTACTTCTCAGTTATGTCGTGCAAAATAGACTGCATAATGCTTGCTAATATTCATGTTATTGGAAAACATTAAAGAGACAGGCTGTCTTGTTTTCATACTGACCTCTAAAGTTGTGAATATTTCATTCATATCCTGTCTTATTATTCCTCCCAGGCTAGATAATCCTGAGTGCAATCTCCTCCTGTACAATGCACCAATCTTGGCATACCTCTGATTATCTCTGCTGCCCTACCCTAGGTGCTGTAATCTCTTACTACATCGATGTTAAGGCAACTAAACCTGGTTGCGATGCTCTGTTGTTAGAGTTTGTTGTATTAGTTCACACAATGCTCAAAAATACAGAAAATAAAAGAGCTCCATTCCCACTTGTCAGGGAAAGACTTGTTTTTGTGTTTCACTGTGGATTTAGATGGAGTTATAATTTTTCTTGAAGCATTTGAGACTCTTTTTAATGTTTCCTAGAATGTTGTATGTTTTCTGGGCACGATGATGACAGATAGATGTTGGGGTACTGAAGAAAATTCAGGCTTTTGTAGTGAAATAACAAAGTGGGGAGAAACTGCGAGGAAAATTGATGTTCCTTTTGTTTGCTTTGAGACTCAAAATATGTGCGCCATAGCTTGACTAAATTACCCTATAAGTAAGAGTGTGCATATCATATATGTGAATGACTTTATTAGAGTGTTCTGCAGTTACCTTCATGACATAAACACCACGGGAAGGAGAGATTTTAGGATTGCCTGGAGGATGGCAATTCCTAATAATGAGAAGGAAATTAACCAATATTTTTTTAGAAGAAAAGTCCAGTGAAACTTATTATGCTGTTGAGCCATTTCCCTCGGGAGGACTGTCAATACTATCACTCTCATATATTATTTCATTATATGGTGAAAAAGGAATTAATAAGATGACTTGATAAATTTTTACTGCTTTTATCATTCAGGATTCAGTTGTACCAAACAAAAAGAGGTGGATCCTCTGAGAACAAATATCTATGAGTGCATATTTTTGCATGCATTGTATAAAAAATGTGATTGTTAGAGAATAAACTGTCATGGAAATCTATTTTATGCTATAATTCTATCTAGCTTTGGTTGGTATGGTTGTATCCAAATCATTCCCATTGGAATTATTTGGAGTTTTTTAAAAAAGCGTAAGTGGAAAAAAAAAATGTGTAAATATTAGCATCAACAGTGCTCAGAAGAATGATGGAGATACCATTGACTCAGTAGAATGACAGATAAATATAGAGTAGAAAGTACAAAATTGAGGTGCTCTAGAGAGGAGAAAATTAAAATTTTATTTAAAACCATTAGTGCTATTTGTTATGGGTTGCCACCTTGTGGAAGTTTTTAGGATGCCATGTCTTACCGAATCTCTTGCAAGTGTTCTTACTTACCTCTTCAGACACCTGTAGATAGTCAGCCTTGGTCTCTAATAGCCGCTCTGTCACCTGATTTTTTTTATGTAACCCAAACTTAGGGATGGGGAAGTCTTACTTTGGGAGCTAAAAAGTCTATGGAAAGGAGAACTTTCCTTATCTTGCCCACTGGGCTGGGGAATCAGACATGGTGAGAGTGTGATCATTGCAGGTACTATGTTATAATTGTAGTACTGCACTAATGTTGTGTTGTCAGAAAGCTCTGAATGGAACTGTAATCACATTGTACACTTCGACATGTTAACCCAGTCACAACAGCAGCTGGAAAGGAGCTATTTCATGGTTTTATTCAGCAGGGCATTACAATTGCAGGAAGAAAGACCAAATGTGGACATGTGTGCTGCTTTATTTTTTGAAATGTTTATAGTCATGGAGTGTCTTGAACTAATTGATTGAAGTGCCATCAGCTATTGGTAGTGTACAGCCCTGGCAGCTTTGAAATGCTATTTAAAACCTAAAATGCATGTCATGTGGTGAGAACTGCTTCTAACCTCCTAAACCATCAAGCTCTCAGCCTGAGCAAAAGATAGCTTTTTTTTTTTCCCCCCCTGAGAGGGCTTGTGAATTGAGAAGATATTATGAAGATACTTGTTCTAGCCCTAAAATGAGAGAGGTGAGACATGGTAAATCAAAATTTCAAATGACTGATAGATTTGCAAACAAAATAGAAAGTCCTCTTTGCTGGGCTTATACACAGTATTTAAATGGTGATTTAAAGTTGTAATTCACACATAGAAAAGATTTTCTAGAGAAAGGCTTAAACCTGATGCTTATAGTCAGCTAAAATGTAAGCACAAAATGGATTCTGTGCAAACAACCAAACACAGTCTCACCAACACTTGTCATCTTATCTAGAACCTCACAGCTAGGGAGAAAAGAATCCTTTCCCAACATGGAGAACATGACACTAAGAGTACTGTTGCAAAGCAATCAAGAACTTAACTCCCATCATGCAGTAATAATTATTATCTCAAAATAAAACAAGATGAGGCAAGGTAACAACTCTTGAAGAATTCACTTGTTGCAGAAAGCATTCCCACAGCTGTAAGGACAGTGCCATACATACGTTTTTGACATTGTCTTACTGCAGATGTCTTACAGATCTTCATCTGCTACATGTATCTGTTACGTCTAGGTAATAGTGTGGCTCCCTGTGTGCGTTATTAAGTTTACTCTTAAGATAAAAATATTCTTTATTGATGTGGAGAGTATAAAATATGAATAATGCTTGGACCTTGCTGACGTGCCGTGAAAGGCAGTCAGTGGTGTTTTGCACCAGTCTTTTCATAGGGGTAGCAGCTGTTTCCTGACCTCCTGCAACATATTTTCATGTCTTTAAAGACTGCATCAGCGGCAGAGACTCATTTTGCTACAGCTGGCCCCAGACCAGGGGCAGCGATTCACTTCACTACAGACCCCGAGTCAGGGGCAGTGATTTTCTTCTTTAAAACTATGGCCAGAGCAGGCCATGTCCCGAGGAAGGGACCCAATATCCACAGCTGTAACTGTGGGAAGGCACCCACGACAATGCAGCTCATCAAACCTATGCCCAGAAGAGGTCTTGTCCCGAGAGAGAGACCCTGTAACTACAGAAACTGCAACCGTGGTGAAGAATCCACGCCAGAGATATTCACCAAGGACTCTGTCCCGAGAGAGGGACCCCATATC
>WBNH01007278.1:48362-60009 GCA_013401255.1 Urocolius indicus
GGTGCTGCTCTGCTAGCTGGGCCAAACCACGACAATCTACAACTCTGAGACATTGTAGATGATGCAGAAATAATGCAGTAGATAATACTTTCGAGTAAATATTTTTATCTTCCTTTTAGTTTCAGCACCAAGACAATGATAGCGTTACTACAGAGCAGTTACCTGAGAATTTGCTTGAGAAGAAGGAACTTGTGTCATTAATTTTAATGGTGAAACCTTTCTCTTGTTTATCTCTTTGCAGTTATGTGGCTGTGGGCTCCTGGGTGTGGGCATCTGGCTGTCAGTGTCACAAGGAAACTTCGCCACATTTTCTCCTAGCTTTCCATCGCTTTCAGCTGCCAACCTAGTCATTGCCATTGGCACAGTCATCATGGTGACCGGCTTTCTGGGCTGCCTAGGTGCTATCAAGGAAAACAAGTGCCTCTTGTTGAGTGTAAGACATCAATACTTCTTTACGCTAAGACCACTGCCTGTTGCTTTGTTATTCTCTTATTTTAAAACACAGTGCAAAATAGTCCTGTGGATCACTGTAACATTGCCCGTGGCTTTCAGTTTTTTGTATGCTTGTAGTATGACATCCCACAGCTTTGCTCACTGTGATATCATTGGTGTATTAGCAAATGTATGCTTGCTACTGTGTGCCCTAATGTATTAGACAGCAAAGCAAATTACTGTCAGTTACCTGAATGGTTAAACATGAACTGTAGGGTCAATCTGGAACAGCCCTTCTGAAAATGTCTGTTAGAAGGATTGACTGAAAAATCTTAAGCACAGCTGCTTTTGGATGCCACTCAAAGCTCCTCATGGATATTTTCTGCTTTGCCCTTATCTAAGACCTTATCAGAAGTTGGTGGAAACCATCTGGCCCAAAATTGAGATGTTCAGGTCCCTGCCAGGTCTCTTACCAATAAAAAAACATAATAATCTGATCCTTAGCCATCTTCATCCGGCACTGAAGCACAGAGGTTAGGAGTACCTCTTAGAAAACAGTGTGAGTCACTCCTTTTGCATAAACCCAGGAGGCTTTTAACACTTCTCCCCACCCTAAGGAAAGAGATATTGTTGCAGAAGGTGAGAGGGGGACCTTGAAAGCAGACAGCTTCCAATTCAGTCACAGCTTCGGAATCACAGGTGCTGTGACATCAAGGATAATGTGTTTGTTCCTTCTGTAAAGTGTCCTTTACATGGTGTTGGGGAACAGCTGGGCACAGCTACATACTGACATACCGTGAGGGAAACCTCAATGTCTGTGTGTGGGATGCCATGCCAATGTGGCAGTCCACTCGTATGAGGGCAACTAGTGGGCATTAAAAGTAGTGAGAAACTACTGGAGCTCACACTTGGATACCCTGCAGAGAGAGATTTCAGCTGCAGATAGTTGGGAATAAAGTACTGAGTGATGTAATTACTATTGCAACAGGTGGTCAGATGTGGCTAAAGCCCACCAGCTAGGGAATCACTCCAGAAGCACAACACAATGAGCTTTGTGGTAATCCATTTTGTAGTCTGTATGAGCAAAAAAGACTACCAGGATTGTGTGTTGTGAGAGCAGTCAAAAGAAACCCCAAAAAGGCAACAAAAAAGCATTGCTGAAACCTGCAAACTGATAGTAGGGCAAAACCTAAGATTTAGAGAATGCTAGACAGTGAGCTTCCTCATTGATGTTCAGGCCCTCAGGAGCTTTAGTGGCAATTAATATGTCTGACTAATTTGAAATCAAATGTGAGAGTTTTTGTCAGTAGAGGAAAGGTTTAGAGGACAAAGCCAATAGTTTTCAGGGTTTCTAGCAGCCCCCGGTTTGCTCTCTAGTTGGCAACTGTGTATACACTGTCTGTTTTTCCTTTGTTCTAGTTTTTCATCGTTTTGCTGATAATTCTCCTGGCTGAGCTGATATTACTCATTTTGTTCTTTGTTTATATGGACAAGGTAAGCAAATATGCCATATAGATTAAATATCAGTACTACCATATAAACCAGATTCAGTTCACTTGCATTTGATGGAAGGTATGTGGATTCTTCTTGCTCTTCATTTGGGTAAAGGTTTAAGATCTTGGCTGCTTTCTGTAATCTGCTTCTGCAGAGGGAGGAGGAGGTGATGAGGAGGACAAACAGGAGAGAAGAACCCACTGAGTTTTACAATTTCCTTCCTGAAGTGAAACTACAGTCCAGGGCCTCACTTTTAGTCTTTCTTAAAAAGTAAGATAGCCTGCAACATAACTGATATCTCTGCAGGAAGCTGGATATCTTGTGGACTTGGGTTGAGGGGTGACCTGCTTAAGACTTAGTTAGCTCCTTTGGACAAACCTTTGAACAGGACTGAAGGAGAGAGGCCTGGGATATCCACAGGTTGTTGCAGATGCCACCAGCTGTTTCGCTTGACTGTGCAGTCCAAAGAGTTTGACAAAGGTGCAGAGTGGATCAAGAGGCAGCTTCTCACAAAGCCCATCCATAGAAATCTGCTATCAAGTAGAGACTAGGTAAAGTAGACACCATTGGCTGGCCTGTCAGATAGCTAAGACTGGAGAAATCATAGGGGAACTGGAGAACTCTGCTAAACACAGGACAGAGCCTTTCAGTATAAGCATGTCCAGACTGATTTTAAAACTTGAATTCCTACCAGATTTTGTATGCTTTCCCAGGTTGTCATTATGATGCCTGCCATTTTCAAGGAGATGGGGTGAACTTCTGATTTTGAATGGGATGTCAAAGAGAGATGAAACGGGTCTTATAATATAGTTGACTTTTATGCCAAGACCCACAGGTTTATCCTTTGTCTACTGCTAGCTCACTGTTACCAGAGTCAAAGTACATTCCTACCTGTATTCAGGACTCCAGGCTTGGACTGAAAATTTGTACAAGAAATGAGGCATCTCAGATCTCCTGTTAAGCATTCTAACTTTCTCCTCTAAGGAAGGAACATTTGAAAATCATAAATCCTACAAGCTTTTTTCCACAGATAAAAATAATAATGCCATTTTTTTTAATTGATTTTTGTATTGGCTATTATAGCCTATCTGAACCTGTGAAAGGAATAGCTATTTTAAGATTGGGAGGCTGGTTTTATGATATTAGAACATTAAATTAGGTCATAGATTACAGGCAGGAGAGGGAGGCTACTGTGGGGTATTGCCAACAGCTATCTCTGATAAAGCTAAATAGAGCTCAGCAGATTTCTGATGATCACTCTTCAGTTAGTACAGCTCAGATGATGGCTGTATGATGACTCATAGTAGAGGAGCTGTTTGGTCTCCCCTCTCAGGAGTATTTTGCAAACAGAGGGAGAAACTAGGCTTTGGCAAATGCTAAAAGGTTCCACTGACTTGTTAGAGTCTTGAAGCTATGATGGAGCTTTTCTAACCATGTTAAGTTTGTGATGAAAGAAGGTATAGAGGGATATGTTCCATATCAAGTCTGTACCATTTAGTCCTTTCCTCTAAACAGCGGTACTTTGTCTTTCTGTACTTTTTACATGATGCAGGTCAGTGAGAGTGCAAAGAAGGATTTGAAGGAAGGTATGAAGCTGTACAATTCAGAAAATAATGTTGGACTGAAAAACGCATGGAATATCATTCAAGCAGAGGTAACGTATATTCTCAATAGAAAAAAAAGAAACCAAAACCAACCAACTTTGTCATAAAGGCTCTAGTCTGTTAGCTGTGGCATCCATGCCAAGTCTAAAAGATGGCTAGTGCAGTCTTTGGCTTCTGATTTGCACTCTTGACCATCCAGGGAATACTATGAAACTCAGAATTAAAGTATACTCTGTAAGGTAAAAGGTGCTTACCTATTTCTGAGATTCTGTGCCTATCACAGACACAGAGGTGGTCTGAAACAGCAGAAGCAGCAAAACCTGCATAGGTAGAACTGCAGCTTTGGCAGCTAGGCTTTTCCTGCAGTTGTGGACATATTATATTTAGGTGTTTAGGCTCATGTCTTGGTGACAGGAAGACTAATTTACTTTGGGCATGGAATTGTTTCTTTTCTTTGGGATTTCTTTTTAAAATATTACAAAGTGTTTGCTTTTAATGATTTCTGAGCACAAAGAACTTTAAAAATACAAAAGTATTGTATCAGCCCTCTTGAAATACACAATATTAGAGTGTAAGCAAAAGCTTGTGGTGGTGCATGATTAACAAACTGTACTAGTTATTTATTAATCCTTTACTTTTGTTGTAGATGAAATGCTGTGGTGTGAATGACTTTACGGATTGGTACCCCGTGCTGGGAGAAAACACTGTCCCAGACCGATGTTGTACAGAAAACTCCCAAGATTGTGGACGGAACTCCACTGAATTAGTGTGGAAAACAGTAAGACTTGCTTTACCCAGGTCAAGGCTTAGGGTGGGGTGGGAAGGAAGTGGAGGGAATGCACGTGAAAGAAAATGGTGACCTTGAGATTTCAATTTTCAACTTTCATCATTACAGGGATGTTACGAGAAAGTTATGACCTGGTTTGATGACAATAAGCATGTCCTTGGTTCTATTGGGATGTGCATCCTCATAATGCAGGTAATACTGGTATGGTGTTTGATTTGCTATCAGCATTTGCGATTGTGTGAAAGTGCTGCCCAACTGCTTGGAGTCTGATCATGATTTCTAAAATGTCAGGTTTGTCTAATGAGTTATTTTAGGCTGTCTACTCGGATGGAGATCGGAAGAGCACACGTCTGATCATGATTTCTAAAATGTCAGGTTTGTCTAATGAGTTATTTTAGGCTGTCTACTCGGATGGAAAGCAGATCAGTAGCAAGTCACACAAAGGAGAGATGCTACAATGCTTCTTTACATGCTTCTTTACATGCATTTTGACTTCATACCACCACTTTGGAGTTCCCATGTTTAGTCATTTTTTATACTGTCTCTTAGGAAACTGGGTTTCTTTAATTTGGGAAGCAAGTTCTAGAAATTACAAAATTAGTCAAATAATGGTCATTGAACATTGTTAACGTGTTTGAAATAAAGAAATGCAGAAGTATCATCATAATCTCTAAAAGTTTTGGGGCTCCTGTATCACTGCTGTACTTCTGGGAGAGAATACTTCAATCTGATATCTGACTAAACAAGCACAAGTTGTTGGGTAAAAAGAAAAGTGACTTGTGTGTATTGATTCTGACAAACTGTTGCATGTAGAACAAAAAGCTCTGAGAGCTTTTTGCCTCCATCTCCTCTGACAGATACATCTCTGGCCATCACTGTATGCCTGAACAACATACATCCAAGTTTACTCATCAGTATTGAAACTTGACAACTATGGCTAGTTTATAGTGACTTTTAAAACTACAACTAGACTGTGAACACAGGTCAGTAGTGTGTTATCATCAGCCTCCCTGTACTGAAGTTCTTACAATTTGTTTTCCTTCAGATTCTTGGCATGGCCTTCTCTATGACACTCTTCCAGCAAATTCACAGGACTGGCAAAAAATATGATGCCTAAAGCCTCTGAAATGTTATCACATCAACTCTTCTGTCTCATCAAAAAAATTAACAAAAGGCAAGACTGCAAAGAGAATCAAGCCTAGCCCTGCTGAGGGAGTCCGTCCCATTGACTGGTGTACTTTGTGGTTACTTGTCAAGTTCACAACTTGTTGTTTGACTCATTTTTGTCTGTTTCACATTTGCCATTTATTTGCCAAAGAGGGGGGAACCCCCCAAACAAATGGATTTTCTACAAAAAATCATAGATCTGCTCTAGGAATGATTCTTAATTTAATAAAACGGTTTGCTCTACTAATCCATGCTATATGTACAAAAAGTTATGTGTGTTCAAGGGAGAATTCTTGAAAGTCTTCCATTACATTTCCAACCTTTATGTCCAATTTACTGAAAGACTCAGAAAAGCCACTCTAACTAAGTAAGAGTCCTAGGAACTGGAGCTGCTTTGCTTCACAGCTTCTTGTACCTTATGGTGTATACTTTTTTATTATGAAAATTATTATGATTATTATTTTGATGGATATAGCTTAGAATTTAGTTGCCTGACTTATAATTTCTTAATGGTTTTGGTTTTACACATTTGTTGTACATTAACTTTAGAACCACTGTGCTATCTCCAGAGGAGGTTTTTCAAAGTTGATGATGCAGACAAATGAAGATATAACTCTTCTCAAGTCCACAAGGAGGCATTGTCTACCTTTATCAGAGCCTTGATGCCCTTACTGTAACAAAAGTGTTTCCTTTCAAATCAGCAGCTCTTTCCTCAGATAGAATTCAATGCTTTCCCATTGGACCAGATGGTGAGCTTCCTGCACCTGTGAGGCAAAATTCCAATGCCTTTACTCACACAAAGCAGTGTCTGGCTGCTTTGATGTCATGCTACACTGAAAGCTAGAAGCACTGACTAAGCTAGTTACTGCTCCCTGGCACAAAGGAGAGAGAATGCAGACTGACCTACTGGCCAGTTGGCAGCAGCCATCACAGATTGTGTTGTCTATTTCAAAAAGCTTGCCTGAGGCATGGTGTGCTACTAGATGAAGGAAGGAGATGACAAACTGAGGGCAATAGTATCATGCCATGTCCTTCATTTAAAGGGTTTCCTCAGGCAGATGACAGCTGTCTCCCTGAGCTAGAAAAGGTGGCTTCATTAAATTCAATTAAATTTCCAAAACAGCATTCAGAGAGACAGTATGTTTAGTCACATCTTCAGTACAGAATTGGTTCTTGCTGATGGAGTGCCAAGTCCATTCATTGGGGTAGTTCAGATCACACTGCAATGTATATTTTTTAATCAATGTTCCTACTTGAACAAAACTTGAACAAAAATATGTAGCTTGAATGCTGCTTCATTGTAATTAGGCCCCATTTACCCTTTGCTCCAGGTTTTTGCTGTTTTGTGAAGGAAGAAGTCTGGCTGAGACATTGGCAGATGTTTTGATTTAACTCTGGTCAGGGCTTACCTCGACTCTGAAAGAACACATTGCTTTTTGTAATGGCAGCACTCTTAGAGTGGTACTGTTATCTATGTGAGATGTGGTTTATTGTGACATTATTGGACTGAGTTTCAGAAACTGTTGAGGGTGTAGATTTTGTACCTTTCAGAGCTATGCCATGTCAAATTATTTCTCTGTTAAACAAATTTCTCTTAAAGTTCAGTCTGAATATTTATACTTTAAACTCTTAAAAGACTTCATTTTCATTCAGCCTATCTTTTCCTTGGGGGCTGAAATAGCTGTTGAGCCGCATCATATCTGGGAATGTTTAGTCCCATTTACCTTCCTAGTAGGTCCTGCATGATCCTAGCAGCAACAGTGGGGTTTTTTTTTTAATATATATATTGTGGCTTATGTCACTTTTTTTGGAGTTCCTATGAAATCAGTGTGACATGAAGGAGTGAATGTGTGTGAAATAGAGATGAATTTGGGTGTTGTAGTGAAGAAGAAGGTTACTATTTTTAGAGCATGGCCGTTGTCGATATGAGCACAATGCCCAAAGTTTCACCAGGGCTTTTGCATCCCACTGAAGCAGACAATGCTATATGGGTTCAGCTGTTTCAGTTGGATTGCCTTTAAAATAGTCAGGGAAGAAGCAGAGGGAAAGCACAGAAACTAAATCCAGTTTTACTTCCATTTCTAACAAAAACTGGGACCAGGAGCATCTGAGCCTCACTGGAGATGGATGTTCCATGTTGACAAAAAGGGCTCTTATGCCTAGTGTACTTGCTGCTACATGTAAGACTGTATCTGAAGTTGCTAAGATGCGTTCCCATTTTTGCAAGAAAAGACAGAATGATTTTCATCTGTTGGCTTTGCTGCATTCTCCCTTTGGGCAAAGGTGCTTAGCTTTCTCTAGCTTTCTCTTGTGTTCAAAAAGAGCAGGGTACAGAGCTGAGCAGGAGCTTCATCTTTGTCATTCTGGGTCACACAGTGGTACCTGCCGCATCTTAAATTTTAATCTGCAGTCAGCTTATTTCCTTATAAGTAATAAGGAAATAATAATAAAAAAATGAGTAACTCACAGACGAAATGTATAGTTGCAAATTCAGCTACTTTGCTTTCCATCCAAACTTATTTTTGTAGAATGCTTCATTCCATTTTATGACCTAGCAGCATAGATCCTGAAATCTTTTTTTTAATGACTACTTCTGGCATTTTAAGCACAGTATTAAGTGAGATAGTTTACACGAGCTTCATGTATTCATCTCTATGAAGCCACCTACAGGAAGAGTTGAAAGCAGGGCTGATATGTATCTAGCTGACTCTCTGATGTGAGAGATGTTGACAGACATCCTGAAAGGAAAAGTAATCTCATTTTTCAAGAAACAAAAAATAACCCCGAAAAGCATGAAGCTGCATCAGTCAGTTTGTCAGAGAAGGCACTAACTGTCCTGTAAACTTGTCAAAGGGAACTTTGGCTCATGTATGTATGCACTTTTTTTGCTTATGCTGGTGAGTGGCTCTCTGTATGTTTTCCCCAAGTGTCATTCTGGTTATTTAACTAAGTTTTAGCATGCTTTTAAATAAAATTGATACTAAGTAAAAATATCTTTAATATACACAAATATTGATTTGTATCAATGCATACCTCTGTAGCTCTAATTTGTGAAAGCACAGTGTGTGAAAGTACTGTTCCTTCAGACTGTAGTATACCTGCTATCTCACTGTGCTTCATGCTTGGAAGCTGCAGCAGGACTTAAGCAGAGACATGATAGGAGAACTGTTTGAAGAACCTCTACTTGAAAGCTGTGGAAGTGATAGCAGTTAATTCTGTTCCGTCCTGGTGGTACCAAGGCTGATAGTTATAGGAAGACCAGGTGGAGAGCACTCAAAACAAGTGCCCATAGCTATGTAGCAACTGAGATGATAAAAACAATAATGATGATGACAAAAATATGATAGGAGATGCCTTGTATGTGTCATGGATTGAGTTCCTGGACTACGGTCATGTTAGGCCAACTCTCTTGTCCTGTGTCAATGCCCCATTTGTATTTTGCATGAAATACAAACTCACACACAGTAAGGGTGCAAGCAGAGAGCAGCCAAACTGATCCTCATGGTCTTTCTTGGGCAACGTATTGGTCAGGCATAGAAAAGGCAAGGAGGAAAAGGGTGATTTCCCAGCAGATGTTTCTTAGGAGCAGGATGGAATAGAGTACACACAATTCTCATGTAACTTCTTTCCATAGAGTTGAGCAGCTTCATCCTGTAGCTGGCATGGGGAAACCTGGAGATGTTTGCCTATGTGCCAGCCATCTATTGTGCAGTAGATAGTAGATGGTAAGAAACAACATGCCATTCCTACTAGGTGATGTTTGCACCAGTGTTTCTTCTATGCAATATCTACTTTCGCCTTATATAAAGAATTTTACTAGGATGATATAAAAATAAAGGATTTTTTTAAACGTGTCTCTTTGAGCTCATTTCTCTCCTAACTCCCACTACCACCAAAACCAAAAGGGGACAAAAAAATTTTCCAAAATGTGCCAACTTTACTGCAGTTGAAGTCCAGAGCTCTTGAAGCTGTTGCATTTCTGAAACTATCCCCCATCCCTCTCATCCTTCTTCAAAACAATAGATAGTCTAATAAAACAGAAAAAAGTGTGAAAGATTTCCAAAGAACAGCAAATTGTTTATGGTAATATAAGAAAGAGTTCACAAGTGTCCCAGAGAATATAGAATAGTTGAGGAGAAGACAAAGTAGTAGACAGCTCAAAAGGCATCTAGAGGACACTGAGAAGTCTCAGAGAAAATGGAAAAATTGACTAAACGCCGAGACATTAAGTTTCGAGTATAGTCCTCCAACTGCCAGGAAAGTAGAAGATGGTCTGAGAGGTCCCCAAGCAGAAGCCAACAATGCAACAGAGAGACTGGAAGAAGTTCAGATAATATAAAGTAGCCTCAAAGAAGGGAAGAAAGCCTGTAACTACCTAAGGAAACAAGGTGTTGCAGAGTCAAAGAGGCTAAGAAAGAAACATACAAGGCAAAGGACACCCTCCAGAGCACATCAAAGAGGCTCAAGAAAGATAACAAGAAAGTATCAGGAGCTCCAGTGTACTCATCAGTACCAAGGGTGATCTCAGAGAAAACAAAAAATTAAAAAAAAAAAAAAAGGCAGGAGGCTTGAAAGTACCCCAAAGAGTAGCATCAAAGAAAGCAAATGAGACAAAAATCTGTAAAAGACTCAGAACACACAGAGGTAGCATCAAAGAAAGCAAATGAGACAAAAATCTGTAAANGACAAAAATCTGTAAAAGACTCAGAACACACAGAGGTAGCATCAAAGAAAGCAAATGAGACAAAAATCTGTAAAAGACTCAGAACACACAGAGTAGCTTCAGAGGGGCAAAGAAACTAGTAGAAAGGCAGAAATAACCACAACACACCAGAGACCTACCAGAAAGTAGCAAAGATTCTGAAAAAACACTTGGAGAGTATGCTTGCAGCTACAAAGAAATGAAAAGGGCTAGAAGAGCAACAGAAAATGCTGCAAACTTTGTAGAGAGACTGAAACAGCCCATGAACACAGTATAAGCTCAAAAAAGTTGGTGGGGGATGAGGACAGGGGCAGTGAGCATGACAGCAGAAAGTGCTCTGAAGTCACCTCAGTGAGAAGGAACAGACTAAAAGCCTGAAAGGCAGCAATAGCACTTTTGGAGAGCGAGGGAAGAAGTAGAGATGTTGAGAGAGTCCCAGAGAAGAGAGAAGCATTGCATAGCCTGAGAACTAGGTAGTGAGACTGAAAGAACCTGAGATGACAGAGTAGTCTCAGAGAAGGTATGATAATAGCGTAAAGGATAAAAAAGACTGTCCTCAGAAGGGTGAAAAGAGTAGGCAAAAAAGAGACACAGCATACAGTAGCCTTGAGAGGTGAACAAATACGGCAGAAAGACTGAGGGAATGCTATGAGAGAAGCAGAGATGTTTTAAACGCCTAAGGAGAACCACCATGGCCATGAAAGTAGGAGACAGACTAAAACAACTCCACGCAGAGACCCTTTCAGGCAGCAAAGAAACAAAAAGGTTTAAAAAGGTTTAAACAACCTCTGAAAGCATGCAGAGTAGCTCTGAATGAGAGAAACTGATGGGGAGGAGTTTCAGATAGGTTGAGAGGAGGGCAGTTAAGAGCATGTGACAGGGCATGACCATGTCTCTTGTCTCTTCTCTTTTAATGAAAAGGCATTAAACAGTATTGGCTCCAATATCAATCCCAAAGAAACACAAGTGCCTTAAGCCAAATGGGCCTTCGTTTGTTGAATGAAAATTTTTAGTGGCAGCCATTGCTGGGCGACCAATCCTGAAGTTAACGTGGCTCACAGATAAACCAATTTGGATTGATCAATGGCCGCTAAGCAAAGAAAAGCTTGCCCAGATTCATGAATTAGTAAATGAACAAATAGATAAATGTCATATTAATCCATTCAATAGTCCATGGAATACACCAATTTTTACTGTCCCTAAAAAAAATCAAGGAAATGGATTTAAGAGCTGCTAATGCAGTGATGCAGGATATGAGTGCTTTACAGCCAGGATTACCCTCTTCTTCAATGATTCCAAAAGAATGGCCTCTATTGGTGATTGATCTAAAGCATTGTTTCTTCACAATTCCTCTACATGATGATGACAGAAGTGTGCTTTTACAGTACCAACAAACAAGAACCGGCAAAACGATATTAATGGATTGTTGTACCTGAGAGAATGAAGAACTCGACAACTATT
>WBNH01007279.1:1064-12693 GCA_013401255.1 Urocolius indicus
GCATGAGCCCGAGCCCAAGCGTGACACCAAGCGGGAGCCCGACCTTGACCTGGAGCCCAAGCCCGAGCTCGAGCCCAGAGCCTGAGCATGAGCCTGAGCCTGAAGCCAGAGCATGAGCCCGAGCCCGAGCCTGAGCCCAAGCCCAAGCATGAGCCTGAGCACAAGCATGAGCCTGAGCCCAAGCCCAAGCATGAGCCCGAGCCTGAGCCCAAGCATGAGCCCGAGCCCAAGCCTGAGCCTGAGCCTGAGTCAGGCCCGGGCATGGTGACAGTGGGGCCAGCCCAGCTCTTCCCACCCCCTGGCCACAGTTTAGGCAACCCCTGGTCTGGCTGTCCCCATGCCCTGTCCCAGTAACCAGCCTGGCTCAGCTATCCCCATCCCCTGTCCCCAGCCTGGACTATCTTATCCATCCCCTATTCCCAGTCTCAGCCCAGTCCAGCTGTCCCCATTCCCTATCTCCAGCTTGAGCTCTCCCTGCCATCCTTTGTCCCCATCCCAACCCAGCTCAGCTCTCCCTATCTCCTGTCTCCATGCCAGGTCACTCCATCCCCTGTCCTTTGTCCAGCCTCATCCAGCCATTCCCTGTCCCCATCCCCAGCTCTCCCTATGCTTTGTCCCCTGCCCAGACTCATCCAGCCATCTCTCATCCCCAGCCCAGCCTGCTCTGGCTGTCCTCATCCTGTGTCTCTCTCCTGGGCTATCCCAGCTGTGCCCTGTCCCCTGCCCATCTTCTGCCATCTCCCATCACAACAGCACAGCAGCACCTCAGCCTGCACCTGCACACACAAGGGGAAGGATTTCCCAGTGACTCCACAGGACCATCTCCAGCAAGAACACTTGAATTTCATACATCAGCCTTGACAGCCCCTTATTTCTCATCCCTGGGCTGCAGGATGGATGAATCCCAAGGCTGAGCCACAAAGGTGACTTGTGCCAGTGCAAGATACCATGGATGTGCTCAGCTTCTTGCAGGAACAGACAGGTCTGGTTCTTAATGTGACCTTTCTGTTGTGTGTTACATGTCCCAGTGAAGCTCCAGCATTCACAAAGGAAAACAGCAGTTAGAGGTGGAGTAATTTACAGACATTATCCAGACAGGAGAGGTTTGCAGAGGAGGTAAGTGGCTTTGCAGCTCACTTTTCCCAACACATCTTTATGGGCAGCTCTCAGGGAACTTCAGGTCTCACCCCATTTCTCAATTCCTCACAGAAAACGGGGGCAAATTGAAAGCAGGGGGGCAGTTTTCTTAAGTCTGGCTCTAGTTCCTGTCCCCTAAAAAAAGCCTTTCTTTGACCTGAAACATGTGTTACAGAAGGACAGGATCTCAAGGGCTGGAAGGGAGCTGGAAAGCTCATCCAGTGCAACCCCCCTGCCAGAGCAGCAGCACCTAGAGTAGGGCACACAGGGACTCATCCAGCTGGGTTGGGATGTCTCCAGAGAAGCAGATTCCACCCTGGCAAAGTGAAATGTCCCAGTGTCACCAGTACGAATGAGCAGCATTCCCCATGCATATCCATCCAATTCAGAGCACAGTCAGAGGACGTGATTCACGTGGACATTCTCCTTAAGGAGTTTGCTTTCTGAACAGTTTGATTTCTTTCTTTAAGGCAACAAACCCCCATCACTTGCAATAAAAGCTGTAACAGGAACCTCAGGTCTCCAAAGGAGATAAAAATCCAGGCTAAAGCGCTGGGTTTAAAACAATTTGGGGAAGAAAAAGATGACCCAAGGAGCTGCTACACAACGCTGCTTCCTTCTGAACACCCATCAGCAGCCTCCAATTGTTTAAAAGCAGAAGCTGTCCCTTGGGACATCTCGCTTCCCATCACAGTTAGGGAGCTCTGCCTGTCCCAGCTCTGATCAGATCTCATCCCAGGGCTAAGCCCAGGATTCCTCTGCTCAGGTTTAGTGAATCATTTACAGAGTGTTTCCTGGCCTTTGAAAGCCATGTGGGGTATGGGAAAGGGAATTCCCTGAGGAATCAACTGCTTTGCCTGCATGGTAGCAAAGGCTTCAAAATACAAAGCACTCAGGGAGCTTGGGCCTCTTGAAGCTCTAAAACTTGAGGGGAAAGTGGTTCAGTCTCTTGTTGCAATGTCCTGTACACGTGGGAAGGGGCTGGGGAGCAGGTGAGCAGATGTCTTTCCCTTCCAGCACCTTCAGATCAGCCTCACTCCATCACAAAGCCCAACCTTGAGCTTTGCTAAGTGCTTTGTAACTGGTAGAAATGGGCGCTTGTGCCAAAAGAAGCCTCCTCCACTCCCAGCTGCTCATTCCCTCCCTTGTGCTGCCACAGGGATTCGAGTGGCTGTTCATAAATGAGCTGCCACAGGCTGCTCTGAGCGAAAATCGATTCAGCACATGCAGAGGGAAAGGGAATTTTTAACACAGGGAAGCCACGTATGCAGCACTTGCCCAAAACTCAGCCTCAGCAGAGAGTGAGCTAGAAGCAGGGGACCTGGTTTTGCCAGTATGTCGTTAGAAAAAGCAAAGTTTGAGGGCAGAGCATCTCTGGAGGGTCTTGGGACCTTCCTCTGATGCCCCTTCCAACAAGGAGAACTTTAGTGGGGTGGAGGCAACGTTTTAAACATGAACTGGATCTTTTCTAGGCAATGGAGAGGAGCATCTTCCCCCCTGAGGTGCATGCAAAGGGCAAAGGAGAGACAGAGGATGCTGCCATCACCAAAAGAAACCTTTCTCTTCCTTCCATGAGGACACAGTTGCAGTTGAGCCAACCTCACCACTCCAACACTTGCTCCCAGCAACACACCCGAAAGCTTCAGGCGTTCAGGGCACTTGTTGTGAGTTCACAGCCCCACAGCTTGCATGGCATTTGTTTGTGAGTCTAGTTTCATTAAAAAGCCACTAAAAAGCCCAGTGCAGGGCGGGGAGTGTTTTGCTGGCTGTGGGAGAAAACACCCCAGGGAGGGTTTGCACGTTGAAGAGACATTAAATGGTCTCATTCAAGCCAGAATAAACAGGGTGCTAATCCCTCTAATGGCCTTAAACACCAGCAGAAAGGGACAAGGCTGCAGTGGGACCCAATTGAAGTGCTCACAGGGTTAGAAACCGTGGCTTCATCAGCTTTGGCTGAGGCTGGAGTCTCTCCATGGCTTTCTATAAACGTGCAGAGGCAAGCTTAAAACACCCAAACCTCCTCAGCAGATTGCACAGGCCTGATGACAGGGTGAGTGGGAGGCACTGGTGTTTCTGCTGCCTGCTCCCACCAGTGGGTTGACAAAGGCACAGGGATCTCCTAGGAAGCCCAGATCCTCCTGCTTTGCCTCAGATACCCAGCACTGCCTGAGATCCATCTGATGAAGCATCACATGTAGCACAGCAGAGGGATTGTTCTCTCTGGGGCATCTCATGTTCTCTCATGGCATCAAGGTTTTTGGAGAGAGGTGTTAATGAAAGAGTAGAAAACAGCTGAGAATCCAGGAGAAAGGGGGAAATCAAAAGAGGGGAGGCTTAAAAACCATCACCTGGAAGGAAAAGCTGAAAGATTTTCTAGTGTTGACTAAAAGGATGATCATAGAATCACATCATGGTGGGGGCTGGAAGGGACCTTTAGAGCTCATCCAGCCCAACCTTCCCCTGCCAAAGCAGATCCAACTAGATCAGGGCTCAGTCCAAATGATGTTGTAGATACCTGATGAAGCATCCCTGATGTTCACTGGTGGTACTGAAGGAAGCATTAGCTTCATTTGCAGCAAAGGGACTCCAGTTACAGCTCAGGAAAAGAGTTTCCCAGCTATCCAGAGAAGAGCTCACCTGTGACTGAGGGAAGCTTTAAGGTAAGTGTGTTCCCAGGGTGATTCAAACCCTGCTGAGGGCTCTCACTTAGGTGCCCTCCTCAGCTTGATCCTCTGTCTTGTGGGTTCCACAAGGTCTCACATGTATAGTCCCAGCAGCAGTGGCTGTGTGGGAGCTGGGACTAGAGGACTTGTAAGAATCCCTTCCAATCCCTTTCAGGGACTAGAGGCTGCTCTATGGTCTCCCCAGAGCCTTCTCTTCTCCAGGCTGAACACCCCCAACTCTCTCAGCCTATCTCACAGCAAAAGGGGTTCCATCTCCATCCATCTGATCGTTTCTGTGGCCTCCTCTGGACTTGTTCCAACAGGTCCATGTCTCTCTTGTGCTGAGGACCCCAGAACTGAACACAGTGCTTTAAGGGGGTTTCCCCAGAGTGGAAGGGAAGGATACCCCCTCTCAACCTGCTGTCGAGCTCCCGGAGATGCAGCTCAGGAGATGATTCACTTTCTGGGCTGTGAGCACACACTGCTGCTTCATGTCCAGCTTTTCATGCACCAACAGCCCAAACCCTCCCCTCACAGTGCCACAGCCACCACTCACCCACAGCCCCCAGCAGCTCAGCCCCACGGCTCTGGGATCCCTCCAGGGCTGGGCACTGCCCCAGCTCCCTGGGCAGCCTGGCACAGGGGCTCACAACCCTCTCAGGGAAACAGTTCTGCCTCAGCTCCGACCTCAACCTCTGCTGGAGCAACTTGAGCCCCTTTCCTCCTGTCCTGTCTCGCACTACTGGAGAGAACATACTGACCCTCACCTCACTACAACCTCCTCTGAGGTAATTGTGACCACGTCTCCCCTCAGCCTCCTCTCCTCCAGACTAACCTTGCAGCACCAGAACATATTATCAGACTATTACATATAGTCTCACCATCCAGGAGCTTAGTTTGTGTCTTTTCTTTGGTCCCACTTTTGGTTTTAACCCATTTACAGCAACAGCTCATCAACCCCAGCCCTTCCTGACGTTGTCTTGAGCTCTGCAGGCTGCTGGAATTCAGACTGTGAGCACCACTCCAATGGCCACCCAGAGCCATGCTCATCCCCCAGCTGCCACAGGAGCTCAGGGGCTATTTACTGCTAAAAAAAGTTACTTCTTCTCCAAAAAGTTTTTGCTGTTTGAACTTGAGGGAGGAGGAAAAAGTGCTTCCCAAGGGCAAAAAAAAAAACCTCTAGAATTGCATTTTTGCTGATAATAGCAAGACTCAGGAGCGAGGGCTCAGGGGAAGGAGATGTCTCCTGGGTTAGGTGGAAAACAGAGAGGGAAATGTCAGTAACAGGAAAAGAAATTGCTGCATGATCCTAGAGGAAAAGCCACTGTCATTTCTCAAGTGGGCACTCCTTTTCTGCTGTGATATCTAGTTTTTAGCCCCTTTTCTTTGCCTCCAGCCTCGCTGCTGGGGCACTAGCTGCAGGCAGAGCTAAATACATGTATTTGAGGAAGGGGAGAGAGCAGAGTGATGGGCTGTGTGCTTCCATTCACTCTCATTCCCAGACAGGGCAATTGGTTTCCAAGGTGGGGACAGAGAGCAAAGCTTCTTTGTTTCTCCTCCATGTTCACTTGCAGAAGCTGGGAAGATTTGTGCTTGCATGGAGGCAGCAAGTACCAGCCATAAACCTTTGTAAGCAACAAGAGTAGCTCAATGCATCTGCACGTCCCATGCCCTCTGCTCTATGGGGCAGGGAACAAGGGCTAATGACTTCCCCCAGCAAAATGCATTTCACTGAGCAAGGAGGTGCGTGTAACCACACTGATTTGTGGGACCCCACCAGCTCCTGTGTTCTGTGGCTGTTTGTGGTGAATTCCCCTCACTGCCACAGGGACACTGAGGGGCGGCAGCGCCTTGGCTGGGTCAGTGCTGGGCCCCTCACTCCCTGCCACAGGGACACTGAGGCGCTGCAGCGGGGCCCGAGCCGGGCACTGAGCTGGGCAATGAAGGGGCTGGAGCACAAGTGCTGTGAGGAGCAGCTGAGGGAATGGGGGGGTTGAGCCTGGAGAAGAGGAGCCTGAGGGCACACAGGAGCTCTCTGCAGCTCCCTCACAGGAGGCTGTGGCTGGAGGGGAGAGTTGATCTCTGCTCCTGAGCTACAAGCAACGATACAAGAGGAAACAGCCTCCAGTTGCCCCAGGGGAAGTTTAGGCTAGAGATGAAGGACGGTTTCTTCCCCAAAAGAGTTTTCAAGCCTTAGACCAGGCTGCCCAGAGCCTAGGAGTTCCCAACCCTGGGGGGATCCCAAAGCCATGGAGTTGAGGTGCTGAGGGCTGTGGGTCAGTGGTGGCCGTGGCACTGCTGTGGGAACAGTTGCACTCGATGAGCTTAAAGGTCTTTTCTGACCTAAACAGTTCTGTGATTGTGTGAGTTCCTCATTTCCATTGGGTACAACCAACTCCTCATGAGCCCAGGGCAGCATCTTCTTAAATCCTTGTTCACGTGAAGAAATCCATCCTGGCTCAGCTGCAGTTGTGCCAGGGGAGGATGTTGCTCCACAACCACTTGGGCACTGAACTTTTCCCCACTTGGAAAGGTATGAAAGAAACCTCCACACTGATAACTGTGTTACAAACTTGGTTTGCCTGTTCATCCTGTACTGCTGCCTGGCATTGTTTGGTGAGGCTTGGATGGAGGGCAAGCCCAGCTGGTGATCTGTGCCCAGGATCCCAGCATGGTGGGAGTTGGAAGGGTCCTGCAGAGCTGCTCCAGCCCCAGCCCCTGCTCCAGCAGCTGCCCCTGGCTCAGGGGGCACAGGAACGTGTCCAGCAGGGGTTGGAAACCTCCTGAGCAGAAGCCTCCACACTCTCCGTGGGCAGCCTGAGCCAGGGCTCCCTCCCCTCAGCACCAAAGGACTTGCTCCTTGGGTCTATGTGGAGCTTGTTGTGTTCCAGCTTTTGCCCATTACCTTCCCAGGCATGATAACCAATGCCAATGGTTTGTTGTTTTTTTTTGCTAAGAAACATTGTGTAGGATTCATCTCATTGAACAGGGGAGTCAACAGCAACATCATCCCCATCTCAGCTGTGTATCCAGGCTCCCTTTATGCAGAGCCACTCAATAGTAGCAGTGGAGTTTAGGGTGCCTGTCTCCATCCTGATGCAGGGGGGTGTTTTGGGATGAGGCAAATGGTCCTTAGATTTTCCCTGACCCAACTCATGAATTTTCCAGTGGCACTTTATCATGTTGTCTCCATATCCTTCCTGTAGGAGCATCACATGATGATGTGCTGCATGACCTTCACAGCATCATAGCATAGTGGGGGCTGGAAGGGCCCTGCAGAGCTGCTGCAGCCCCAGCCCCTGCTCCAGCAGCTGCCCCTGGCTCAGGGGGCACAGGAACGTGTCCAGGGGGGGTTGGAAACCTCCCGAGCAGGAGCCTCCACACCCTCCCTGGGCAGCCTGGGCCAGGGCTCCCTCCTTAAAATCAGCAAATCCCAGCAGGATTTGTGTTGGGAGAGATGGTTTAGGATCACCTAGTGCTACCCCTCTGCTATGGGCAGGGACATCTTCAACTAAATGGGGTTGTCCAGAGCCCTGGCGAACGTGACCTTGGTTCTCCACAACATAAGGTGATGGGTGGACAGTTTTCTCCTTGGTGGATGTGTTGAAAGGTGGCAGTTGTGTGTGGATCTGACTGTCTGGTGTTTAAGGTGCTGTAGAAATGGGTTTAGTGTTGGGGATGCTCTGCTGAACTCCCAGGGCTTTGAGAATAAGAAAGCTGGTGAATAAGGGTGAAGAAAAACAACTTGGACAATGCATTAAACTGTGTGATAAGGAGTAATGAGGCACAGAAGCCCAACATGGTGGGGTGTGCAGGGACACCCAGAGCTGTTGCAGCCCCAGCCCCTGCTCCAGCAGCTGCCCCTGGCTCAGGGGCACAGGAACGTGTCCAGAGGGAGTTGGAAACCTCCCGAGCAGGAGCCTCCACACCCTCCCTGGGCAGCCTGGGCCAAGGCTCCCTCCCCTCAGCACCAAAGGACTTTCCCTGGGCACATCCCGGGGCCCCCCTAGTCCCCAGCCCGGCCTCAGCCGCTGCCGGGCTCCAGCCCAAAGCCGGGGATAACTCCCACTCCGGCGGCTTTCAATCGGGTCCGCCCCGCCCCGCGCATGCGCATGCGCACGGAGCAGCCGCCGCGGGCTTCAATCAGGTCCGACCCGGCCTCTCCCCGCCCCCACGGCCTCCCCCCAACTTCAAACAGGGACCCTCCCCCTGCTGCAGCTGCTGCGCTCCGGCTGAACAGCCCCAGGGCTGCAGCCTTTGCTCCTCACACACATGTTGCAGCCCCTCAGCATCTTGGCAGCCCTGCACTGGCCTCTCTGCAGCACTTCCCTGTCTCTCCTGAGCTGGGGAGCCCAGCACTGGCCACAGGACTCCAGATGAGCCTCAGCAGAGGGACAGAACCTCCCTGGCCCTGCTGCCCACACTCTTCCTCGTGCCCCCTGAGCCACATTTCATTTGCTGCCCCCCAGCACTGCCAGCTCCCTCTCCTGGAGCTGCTCCCCAGCCTGTGCTGCTGCTGCTGGGCTGGTTCCTCCCCAGGGCAGGACTCTCCCTGCCCCTCAGCAGCTTCCCCTGTGCCCAGCTCTCAGCCTGCCCAGCTCTCCCTGCCTGGCAGCTCAGCCTGGTGGTCTGTGCCTCACAGAAGAGGACTGAAAGCTCTTCACCCTCTGAAGCAGAATTTGTTCACAAGACAACACGAGCAAATAGGTCAGAGAAATAAACACACCCATGCTAAGGCACGAGGCTTCCCCACATACCTGCACAGGCTCTGCTGCTTGAGGCCGGACCCATGCAAGGGGCTGCTCACTTCAGGTCCCAAAGGTTTTAGGAGCCCTGTTGGGATGTGAATTTGCTCCATGGTATGGGATGCAAGGTTTGCCTACTGCTTCCTTCTTGCATCTTTTAGAAGGCAACACTGCTCTCCTATGTGGTTGAAGAGCTGCTCAGGTCCTTGTGCCTCCTGGCTTTGGAGGCCTTTAATGTCTCAAATAATTTGCAAATGATAACAAAAAAAAAAAAAGAAACCAGTTTGTCTCCATTGTCACACCATCTGCCATTGCAATGCTCCCACCTTGCATGACCCATCCCTCAGGGCTTCTGGGCTAAAAGCATTTGCAAATCCTTTTGGCACAAAGGGAATCTCCTGCTCAAGGAGGTTTCCAACCCCACCTTGGACACGTTCCTGTGCCCCCTGCGCCAGGGGCAGCTGCTGGAGCAGGGGCTGGGGCTGCAGCAGCTCTGCAGGACCCTTCCAGCCCCCACCATGCTGGGATTCTATGAATCCCACAATACCACCAGAGACAGGGATGCAAAGTGTTCTCAGCAAACACCGAGTGAGTGTCTGAGTGGTGGCATTTGCTGGGTCTTACAGCAGCTATAGAAGGAAAAGCAGCATCAGTTACTTCTCTGTAAGCCCTGGCAGAGAGCAAAGAACACTTAGGAAGAAGCTGGTGACATTTCTGAGACCTTCCTGGGTTGGTTTTGACCAAACTGCTCTCCCAACAGGTACTTGGCAGCTCTGTGGGCAGCACTGGCCCAGCAGCACATCAGTGAGCTCACAGAGGCTGATGCTCACCTCCAGCAACCATGGCAAGCTGCAGAGGGAATTCAACTTGCTTCACTCCTCCTGGGGTTATTTTTCCCTGCCATACACACAAACTGCACCCACTCTGTGTTTTTCTGGGGGTTTACAAAGGTCCTTTAGTGCACTTGTAGCTCCTCTGCCCTCCTGGCTTCTCACTGGCAGCTCCACAATGTCCCAACCTCTCCTCTGACCTGTGTGGATGAGTCACATCAGGGTTTTTAAGGGGAACACATGGATTTGAGGTGTTCAGCATCACCAGTTTGGAGGGAACACCCCCACACCCTTGAGGGCCACGTGTGGGCAAGCTCTGAGGGCTCTGGTTCCTATGCCCCTTCCACCCTCCTTGGGTGCTTTGCTTTGGGAATGGTTTGCCTACAGCCTTGCTCCAGAGAAGCTAAAATTAAACCAGCAGCTCCACTGCAGACTGAAAACAGAGCATTCCTTCTCCACCCACGCGCTTTGGATGGACATCAGAAGCCAAACTCAGGCTGTACAACCCCCTGAGTAAAAACAAACCTTCTATTCTGATCCTGAGCCCACCGCAGCTCGCTGTGGTCGGGATGTTCCGTTCCCAGCCTCATGTACAGGGAGCTCTGCAATGGGACTTGCCTGGACATGGAACACAGGAGCACGAGAAGCCAACATCCCTGCAGCTTAATGCCTTAAACAAAAAGCTTATTCTGCTCCAAAGAAGGGAGGGAAACAGAAGTTAACTCGTGCATAAAGAACAACAAGACCTCCTTTGCAACCCCTTCACCCCCCCACAGCTCTTTGGGGAAGGGGAATGTTGCAGTCAGCCAGGGCAAAGGTGGAGATCTCCACCTGCTCTCCAATCAGCCAAGACCCTTAGTATGGGGCCAGCCCTCATGGGGGTAAACCCCTGAATGTCACAGTGCTCACTGAGCCACTGCCAAGTGGCACAAAGCTGCTTGCTAAAGTCACAGAGTCACAGAGTCACAGAATCATTTAATATCATCAGATCCAACCCTGAACCCAGCACTGCCACGGCCACCACTTACCCACGGCCCTGAGTCTGAGTCACGGATCACAGCAAGGTTTGGGTTTAGAGGGGTGTTTGAAGGTTCTGCAATGAGCTGGGAAGTCTTCAATTAGATCAGATGCTCTGAGCCCTGTCCAACCCACTCCTGAACACTTCCAGGGATCAGGCATCCAAAACCTCTCTGGGCAACCTGGTCCAGTGCCTCACCATCCTCATCCTAAACCATTCCTTCCATATCTCCAAGCTAAACCTACTCTATTTCACTTTAAAACTGTGGCCCCTTGTCTCCAGGTCATGGTAGAAAGTCTCTCTTTCTCTTATGAATCCACTTCATCTGTTAAAGACCACACAAAGATCTCCCTGAAGCCTTCTCCAAGCTGAACACCCCCAACTCTCTCATAGCAGAGGGGCTCCAACCCTCACATCATCTCTGTGGCCTCCTCTGGACTCACACCAACAGCTCCACATCCTTCTGATGGCTGCACACAGTGCTCCAGGGGGAGTCTCAGGACTCTGTTTTTGGAAGGCTGAAGGTACAAACTGCTTTAGTTTGCAGCCCCTTGTACGTGTAAGCATCAAGATGTGTTGGCACACTGCATGCCATGACACTGGGGACCCCAGTGGTTTCCAGCACCTCCCTTTGTGGCACCACCAGAAGGACCATCCCTTCTCCTTAGCTCTTGTTGCAATCTGGATGGGTGCACACATGGATGGGATGACCCTAAATCCTCCCCAGTGCTGGGACATGTCTCTTTCTTGGTGGTCCATGCTGCACTGCTCCTGTTTAGCCCCTCTGGAATGAGAAGATTGGATATGGATGGGGGAGAAGGAAGGGAAAGGTGGCATTTCCAGCAAGACAAGGGTTAAAATCAAGGTACACCTTCTCCACGGAGGAGAGAAGTTAATGGTTCCCATAAGCAGGGAGTGAACCTACAAGGCAGGAGGACTTGGGCAGCTTCTGGGGATGGAACAAGCAGCTCAGACCAACTCTACACGTGTCTCCCAAATTTCATGAATACAGTGAGTGGGTTTTTTAGGCATCTTACTCCTGAAATGTTCTGTACAGCTCCCTGCTCGTGGCAGCTCTTGTGTTCTGTTTCCCACAAGGGCTGGTGGCAAGTCCTGTCTCTGCTGAGCTTCCATCATTGGATTCCCAAGTGCTTGAGCCTTCCTCACCAGGACTTTTGGGTGACTGAGCCTCTATCACTGGGATCCTTGGGTACCTGAACCTCCATCACTGGCATC
>WBNH01007281.1:7983-19877 GCA_013401255.1 Urocolius indicus
TGTCTGCCCTCAGCCTCCTCTTCTCCAGCCTCAACACCCCCATTCATTCCCTCAGCCCCTCCCCAGCACCCTTGTGCTCCAGCCCCTTCCCCAGCTCTGTGCCCGGCTCTGGCCACGCTGCAGCCCCTCAGTGTCCCTGTGGCAGTGAGTGAGGGACCCAGCACTGAGCTCAGTCACTCGATAACTGCAGCTGAAGCTCTGAGCACTGGCGCCCCGTTTCCTCTGGCACACACAGAGCAGTGAGCCCTGCCCGGGCTGGTGCTCTGGGGCCCATCAGTTCACTGGGTTCCTGTCCCTCAGCCCCGGCAGCACCAGTCTCCTGTCAGCAAGGTCGGGCAAACAGCCGCTGATAACGGCACTTCCAGGTTGCTCTTGCCAAGGCCGTTGAGCCCAAGGCCCAGACGAGTGCCCTGTGCGTGCGTGTGACCCTGCAGGGGCACAGCCCGGGTTAATGGCTCTGTTTGTCCTGGGGGTGAGGGTGATAAGGCCCAACCCAGCCCCCCCACCCCCCCTTTCATTGAGAAAACGACTAACGAGCTGCAGCCAATCAGTGCCCTGTCGGGTGTTTTTAATGAGGACAAGCTTAATCACACCGTGGTCAAGGCTGTACAGGGGTGTTTCTCTGGTCACCCAAGCTTATAAAAGCTGGTTTGAGCCGCCATGGGCTGGCAGAGCCGGGAGCACAGGCACAGCCCAGCCGTGGACTGAGACCTCACCGGGGATTTTTGCGCCTCTGCCCCATTTCACCGAGGATCCTGCTCAGCTGTGACCTCCAGCACGGCCATGGAGTGCGAGGGCTGCAGCTGCCACGGCCAAGACAAGCGCACTGCCATCCTCTACACCCTCCTGAGCCAGAACCTGGGTGCTGGCGGCGGGCGGCAGCGCTGTCTGTGCCACCAGCGCCGCACCGTATGCCTCCGTACGCCCCGCGCCACCTGCCAGGCTGCCTCCAACGTCCTGCTCAAGACCATCAGCTTCATGAGGAACCTGCCTTCCTTCCAGCTACTGCCACGGGAGGATCAGCTCCTGCTGCTCAGCAGCTGCTGGGTGCCCCTCTTCCTCCTGGGGCTGGTCCAGGAGATGGTGACCTTCGAGGTGATGGAGACGCAGGCCCCCAGCATGCTCAAGAAGATCCTGCTGGATGGTCAGAGCCAATGGCAGGAGCCTGAGCAGACACAGCCCACACTGGCTGCCGTGCAGCGCCTGCAGGGCACCCTCAACACCTTCTGGAGCCTGGACCTGAGCCCCAAGGAGTTTGCCTACCTGAAGGGAGCTGTTCTCTTCAACCCCGGTGAGTGCTGGGCCCTCGTGGCTCTGCCTGATGGCACATCCCACACACAGCAGCATGGGGAGACCCAGAGCTGGGAAGGGAGGGGAGCAGAGAGGGTCCTGACCTTATCATAGAATCCCAGAGTGGTGGGGGCTGGAAGGGTCCTGCAGAGCTCATCCAGCCCAACCCCCTGATAAAGCAGGTTCCCCTGGCTCAGGGGGCACAGGAACGTGTCCAGGTGGGGTTGAAAACCTCCTGAGAAGGAGCCTCCACACCCTACCTGGGCAGCCTGGGCCAGGGCTCCCTCACCTCGGCACCAAAGGACTTGCTCCTCCTGTACCAGTGGCACTTTGTATGTTCCAGACTGTGCCTCTTCCCCCTTGTCCTGCCACTGGCCACTACAGAGCAAAGTGTCCTGAGCACCGCTGGTTACTTGGAAGAGGGGAGGAGGGATGTCAAAGGTGGTGGAAAAAGCCAGAGACCTTTACCTGCCCTGCAGACATTGAAGAATCCTTTGTAAAGCAGAGTTTGTCTGCTTAACTGCTTTTCCTCCCTCAAACATCAGCCCTGAACACCTAGTGCTGCGCTTCTCCCATCAGTGTGGCCTTTGCACATCCCCTCTGAGGAACAGGGAAGGCTAGGAATGGGGAGAAACCTGGGGCTGTTTTCCAGACTCTCATCACCATCTTTTCCTCCTCTCCCTTGGCAGATGTCCCTGGGCTGAGAACCTCCCTGTACATCCACAGCCTGCAGAGGGAAGCCCAGCGGGCTCTCCAGGAGATCCTGCAGCCCGAGGGCCGCGGCCGCTTCGCGCGTATCCTGCTCATCACCTCCACCCTGAACTCCATCCCCCCCACCCTCGTCACTGAGCTCTTCTTCAGGCCCCTCATCGGCAACGCCAACATCCTGGAGCTGATCACCGAGATGCTGTAGGGCAGAGGGGCGGCAGCCGGCTCCCTGAGGGCTGCCAACGCCTCAGCAGGCACCAAACTCAGCCTGGGAGTGGGGATTGAGCAAGAGAAACACTCTGGACTCCGAGGGGAGCTGCGTGTTGTGGGGAGGCTGCGGGAGGAGACTCCAGGAGAAAAGGCTCTGGGGCTGCTCAGGGTGGCTCCTGCTCCTCCTGTGCCCAAGGAGCGTGGGTGCAGGTGAAGGGGGGTCTCTCCAGGTGAAGGAGGGGGGGTCTCTCCAGGTGGTTGGGGACTCTCCTTGTCTGCAGCCCAAACGGCTCAGGCAGCTTGTGAGCAGAGCACAGAGCAGGTTGGCTCAGAGCCCAACAGCCCTGAGATCAGGTGTCTCGCTGTTCACTCCAAGCCGTGAGGTTTGTGCCAGCGTTGGGGTCACCTGCTGAGTGCAGACACCATGCACTTAGGTCCTGGGTGAAGTCCTGCTCTGTCTGTTGTGCTTGAAATCTTAGAAGCATTAATGAGAGACCTTCCTAAGGCACCAAGAGGGACAAAACTCGAGTGTTCCACCAAGCAGGGTGCGCAGAATCCTCTCTCTTTTCCTTAGATTGTGTCTTTTCTCCTGAAGTGCCACAGGGCTCATGGGGCACCGTGTTACCTACGAGCACCTCAGCTTAGAGCACCTCATCTTGTGCCATGGGTTCACCTCTGTTCAGCAATCCCTGACCCTCCCCCAAGCTCTGAGCACCACAGGAGGGTGGTTTAGTACCAAACCAACCATCCCTGGGCTGGAGCTGCACGCATGGGAAGCTCGTTCCTCCTGCCTGCAGCTCCTGCAGGGAGCTGGACATCAGTATTTTGTAAGTGGATGTTCTTGCAGTTTGTACATAAGATGGAGTAAATTATTTTTGTAATACAGTGTTCCGTGTTTTGGAATGAGATGGGAGGGATCTGGGCAGAGGGGGGGACCTGGGCAGAGGGGGGATCTGTGCAGAGGGGGGGAATCTGTGCAGAGGGAGGGGGGGTCAGTAAGAGTGGCTGCTGCTGTGGAAATGATGCTGCAGTGAAAGCTGCTGCATGCTGGAATGAAAAGGGGCTTTCCATAGAAGCCACAGGGCACAGGCTGGCATTTGCCAGGCACCCAGCCCAGCAGGCAGAGGGCTGCAGACACAGCGGAATCGCAGCCTCAGCCGTGTGAGAGGTGGCTGCTCTGACTCACCCGGCATAGCCTCGGCTGCCAGCGGCACCAGCCCCGTCCCGCTGGCTGTGCCCGGCCCAGCTGAGCTGCCGGGTGAAGCTTCACGGAGCCTCCGTGTGCCTCGTCACCCTCATGCCCACGGCAACACCTCCACGTCAGCCCCTGCCCGGCGCGGTGCCGGTTGCTGACGGGTGGCTCCCGGTGTGAGCTCACCCTGTGACGGGCCCTTTTCCCTCGGGGATGGAGCACCTGAGTCACCGGGTGGTTGCCACAGGCCCACGGAGCCACGCGGCACAGGAGTGAGTCACGGCACACCCGGTGCCAGAGTTGGGCACGCAGATACAGCCAGACACACGGGCACACAGACACACACATAGCCGGGCACACAGATACAGCCAGATACACAGATACAGCCGGGCACATGGGCACAGCCAGGCACACAGACACAGCCAGACACACAGGCACAGCCAGACACACACACACAGCCAGTCACATAGACACAGCCTGACACACACACACAGCTGGACACACAGAGTGGCACAGGGGACAGTCCCCAGGCTCCATCTCAAGGATGGGGGATGGTCCTGAGGCTTCACCACGAGGGAAGGGCAGGACAGGGCCCCTTACCTGGGGCTACATGGCACAGAGGGGACCTGAACACCCACCCCCAGTGCTGTGGTACCCCCAGGGCTTGTGATACCCTGTGGGGCTTGTGACTCCTTCTGGCTTTTGGCCATCCCTGGGGCTTGTGGCTCCCCACATCTCACAGGCACCCCCAGAGCCTGTGATGCTCCCCCTGGGGCTTGGCCATCTCCAGGGCTTGTGACTTCCCCTGGGGCTTGTGACACCCCTGCCCCCCATCTCATGGACACCCACCGGGGCTTGTGATGTCCCCCAGCTCTTGACTGTCCCCAGGGCTTGTGACTTCCCTTGGGGCTTGTGACCCCCCTTCCCCTGCCTCTTGGCCATCCCCAGGATGAGTCCTCCTGGGGCTTGTGACCCCTGCCTTGGTCTTGGCCATCCCCAGGGCTTGTGATCCCCTCATCTCATGGGCACCCCAAGGGCTTGTGACCCCCATTGGGTCTTGGCCACCTCGAGGGCTCGTGGCCACCTCCAGGGCTCGTGGCCCCCCCATCCCACGCCCCCCCCAGCTCAGTGCAGGGCGCTCCTCCACCACCAGGTGGCGCCGCCCACTCAACCCCAGCTCCGGCTGTGACGTCATCAGCCGGCGCCGTGGTTTAGAGGCAAGATGGCGGCGCCCAGCGGCGGCGATGGCGGCGCGCAGTACTGGCTGGTGAGCGGCATCCCGGCCGCGCTGCGCTCCGCTCAGCTCCGCGCGTACTTCAGCCAGTTCCTGGAGGCTGACGGCTTCCTCTGCTTCCACTACCGCCACCGCCCCGAGCGCCCTCCGCCCGGCGGCCCCGAGCGGCCCCGCAGCTGCTGCTGCCCCGTGTCGCTGCGGCCCGGCCGCGCCCGCCGCCTGCTCCGCATGTACTCGGGCAAGCGCTGGGTCGGGCCCGCCGGCGCCTGGCTGCCCGGACGCTGCCGCATCCGCAGGGTCCGCCTCAGCCCCGCCGCAGGTACGAGGGGACAGCGGGGAGGGCCGGGCCGGGACCCCCTCACGGGCCGGGCCGGGACACCCTCACAGACCAGGATGAGACCCTCTCATAGGCCAGGGTGGGACCCCCTCACAGGCCAAGCCGGGACCCCCTTCACAGGCCAGGGTGGAACCCCCTCACGGGCCAGGATGGAACCCCTTCACAGGCCAGGGTGGGGCCCCCTTCACAGGCCAGGGTGGGACCCCCCTCACAGACCAGGATGAGACCCCCCTCACGGGCCAGGGTGAGGCCCCTTCACAGACCAGGGTGTGGGACCCCTTCACAGGCTGGGTCTGGCCCCTTTATGGGCCTGGAAGGGTCAGGAGGCCTCAGTGATAGCAGAGACAGGGAATGGAAGCACAAGCTCCCCTTTGGCAGCTGGGCTGAGCAGTTCTAGACCCCTTTGTGGAGCTGATGTACAAAGAACAGAAGGGAAATCCCCTGGTGTAAACTTTGCTCGCAGCAGATAAGCAGGTGAGGGTGCTAAAGGGCAGCTGGGTGCCAGGCAGTGCTGGGTGCCAGGCAGTGCGGGGTGTCCTGGTTCTGCTGACTGAGGGAGGTTTCCAACCACACCTGGACACGTTCCTGTGCCCCCTGAGTGAGGGGAACCTGCTCTAGCAGGTGCTTGGGCTGGAACAGCTCTGCAGGGGCCATTCCAGCCCCCACCACCCTGGATTCTATAATGAGTGTGCTTTTGTCCCTGTGAGTGTGGGGAGCAGAGATACACACACACACACACGAGGGCCCTGATTTCCCCCTCCCCAGTGTTTATTCCCCCACAAACCCTTTTCTTCTTCCCCCTCCAGGCACAGAGGCAGCTCCCAGCAGCGGGGACAGCATGGCTGTGGCTGAATGCGTCACAGAGGAAGCCCTGAAGCGTCTGCCTGAGTTCAACCCACCCTCCTTCATGCCCCAGGGGAACGTGGGCACCCCCTTGGCCGTGTTCCTGGGGCTGATCAGGGCCTGCAGGTTGCCCCCCCGGGTCATCAAGAAGCTGCAGCTGGATTTCCCAAAGACAGGCTCCTGCCGGCGCTACGGCAACGTGCCCTTCCAGTACCAGGACACTGAGACAGTCACAGAGGAAGAGAGAGTGTACACTGCCTCTGGAGAGGAGATCCCAGGGGGAGAGAAACCCCTGGCAGGGCCTGAGGGGACTTCTGCAGCCCCTGCTGAGGAGGAAGAGGAGGAGCAGCAGCAGGAGGCCGAGGAGGAGCAGTCGCACTCGGATGACGTGAGTGTCACGGCTGGGAGGGCTGGTGCCATCCCTCACAGCTCCTTCTCATCTCTGGGTTGTGTTTGTAGCAATCTCCTGTGTGAAAGTGGTGTTGAAATGTGGCTGTTGACACCTGAACAGGCCCTGGGTCCCCAGGCATGGGAACAAGGCAGGCACAGAGACCCCCAGAGCTGCTTGTCCAAACCAGGCCAGTTGAATAGACTGAACTCACAGGGCTCGGGGGGGTTGAGACCATGGGGTTTGCTCCAGGGGAGTGAGCACTGGTTGAAGCTGGTGCTGTGGGGCAGATCTCTGCCCTGCCCTGGGGAGGCCTCAGCTGGAGTCCTGTGTCCAGTTCTGAGCTCCCCAGTTCAAGATGCACAGGGAACTGCTGCAGAGAGGCCAGTGCAGGGACACTAAGATGCTGAGGGGATGAAACGTGTGTGTGAGGAGGAAAGGCTGCGGTACCTGGGGCTGTTCAGCTGGGGAAGAGAAGCCTGAGCTCAGGGGCATCTCAGCAACACTGATCAGCATCTAAAGGCTGGGTGTCAGGAGGATGGGGGGAGACATTGTTCTGCTGTATCCAGTGACAGGACAAGGGGGAACAGGCACAGTCTGGAACACAAAAAGTGCCCCTGTCACAGAAGGAGAAAGTCCTTTGGTGCTGCGGTGAGGGAGCCCTGGCCCAGGCTGCCCAGGGAGGGTGTGGAGGCTCCTTCTCAGGAGGTTTCCAACCCCACCTGGACACGTTCCTGTGCCCCTGAGCCAGGGAAACTGCTTAAGCAGGGGATTGGGCTGGAGCAGCTCTGCAGGGCCCTTCCAGCCCCCACCACTCTGGGATTCTGTGATCTCTGCCCCTCTGGGTGCTCTGGGAGCAGATCCCTGCCCTGTTGTGCTGCTGCCTGGGAAGGAGCTGACGGGGCAGTCAGCAGCACACAAATGTTTGCCCTTGAATGCTCCTGTGATTGAAGTTTGTTGTTCTGGGAGAAGTGGCTTCTGTGACAAAGGCTGTCAGAGAGCTGGGCTGGTCAGGCTGGCTGGAGAACACCCTGCTCTCCCCTGTCTGGCCTGTTCTCCCAAAGCTCTGTCATTACAGAGCCAGCACAGTCCTGAGGCAAAGCCATTCCCCTTCGCTGCAGCACAGGTCGCTGCCATGCCAAACCTTCAGTGCAGTTTGATCCCATCAGGTTCCCCGAGCAGCAGCAGACACACAGCACTTTATTCCCTCCTTCACAAACCTTTTATTCCCCTCCTTTCTTCTCCAAACAAGCTCCCCCAGCCTTTTCTCCCAGGCTCTGTTTCCTGCATCCCTGGTGACTTTTTGTGCTGGTTGGTGCCTCCCTTGGGCGGGCTCTGCCCAGAGCAGTAAAGCTGTCAGTCAGCTCCATGGCTGTGCCAGCCAACTGCTTCCTTCCAACCCACACAATCTCTTCAAGAATCATCTGGAAGGGAATTAATTTGCTGGTGCTGCCTTTCCATGCTCCCAGCTGCTCCTTACATGGGCATCACGGCGCTGCCCAGCCCGGGCTGGGCGTGGGGTGGTGTTTGCAGCACTCAGTGTCTGCTGATGGAGAGGCTGTTAGTCAGGGGTGAGCTCACGGGGCTGGGCCTGTGGATGCCTGGGAGCAGCAGGAGCAGGCTGAGGCAGAGCTGCACAGGCTGGGGGGAGGCAGCAGAAGGAGGGGTGGAGGTGTGTTGGTGTCATCCTGTCGTGGTTTTGCCCAGCCAGCAATGAAGCACCAGGACTTGCTCACTGCTCCCCATCTGCCCCCACTCTCATTAGCATGGTGGGGGTCCCAGTGAGATGGGAGGGAAAAAGATAAGCAAGGACGTTGTGGATGGGGACAAGGGCAGGGAGGGCTCACTGCCAGCTACAGTTCTGGGCAAAACAGACTCCAGTGCTCAACTGAGAGAGGAAAGTAGGAAAGTTGATTCTACTGCCTACAAGAAACAGAACAAAACCAAGGCAGGATGATGAGAAAATTACAAGCAGCACTTCAAGGTCTCCCTCCCCCATCCCTCATTTCTTCCCAGGCCCAGCTCACTGCTCCCCATATCTCTACCTCCTGCCCCCGCAGTGGTACAGGGGGGTAGGGAATGGGGGATGTGGTCAGTCTCTCACAGATGGGCTCTGCTGCTTCTCTCTTCTCAGAGAGAGGAGGATGACTCCTGGCATTCTTGCCCTGCTCTGATACAGGGTCCCTCCCTCAGGACACAGCCTCCTCTGGGCATAGTCTCTGCCCCTGGGGTGGGATCTTTAATGAAGTGCAAGTAAATCCCTGCTTCCCCACTCCACAGGATGCAGGGAGGGGGGTCTCTGCTCCAGCACACCTCCTCCTTTCTCTCCTCACTCACCTTGGGGTCTGCATGGTCTCTTCTCTCTTCCAACTGCTTGCACCACCAGCAGTTGGGAAAGAAGGAGAAAGGATCAGGAAGAAGCCTCCTCTTCCAGCTTCTTACAGAGTGATGGTGGAAGTGCCCAGTTGGCTCAGCCCCAGCAGTGGCTCTGACTCAGAGCTGGGGAGAATTTTAAGCAACTTCTTCCAGGAGCCATCTTCCCAGCCCCTTCCCCATGACCAGAAACGTCCCCCACACAAACCCCTGCCACCCCCCTTTGCTGTCCCCTGTGCAGGACAAGGACACGTGTGAGGAGTGGGAGCGGCACGAGGCGCTGCACGAGGACGTGACGCAGCAGGAGCGCGCTCGGGAGCGGCTCTTCGAGGAGGAGGTTGAGCTCAAGTGGGAGAAAGGTGGCTCTGGCCTCGTCTTCTACACAGATGCTCAGTTCTGGCAGGAGCAGGATGGAGGTAATGCTGGTGCTCCTGTGGCTGAGCCACCACTGGAGCAGCCTGAGTTTGGGAGGGTGGGGGGTGTCGCTCCCATGGTCCTGCTGACAGCCCAGCTGTAAGCACTGTGGTCTGGAGGGTCTCTGAGACCCTTTCCTTCCCATTTTGTTAGAGAAAATAGAGATCTGGGCCACCAGCAAAGGTCTGTTTTGTGTCAAACTCTCACAGCCATCACCAGAACTGCTGCTCTCCTTCTCTTGGCAGACTTTGATGAGCAGACGGCCGATGACTGGGATGTGGACATGAGCATCTACTATGATGAAGGTATCTGAGCTGATCCCCTCCCCACCCCTCAGGAAACCAGGCTGAGAAGCTCTGACCCTGCAGAGGTTCTGCAGTGGGGAGCTGCTTGTCTCTGGCATCCTTTGAAAGAGTCCCCATGTGTCATTGTACTTGGAACAATGTTTTTCTTGTCTGGCAGTGAGAGTTGCCAAAGAGAACAGGTTCTGCCTCCTCATTGTGTGGTGCTCTGGGGCAAATAGTGAGAGCAAGTGGCTTCCCTGAGCTGTGCTGTGCTGCTGAGGCAGAACTTTTTTCCCTGAGAGGGGTGTCAGCCCCTGTGCCAGGCCGCCCAGGGAGCTGGGGGAGTGCCCAGCCCTGGAGGGATCCCAAAGCCGTGGGGCTGAGGTGCTGAGGGCTGTGGGTCAGTGCTGGGCTGGGCAGGGTCTTGGACTCCGCAGTTTCAAGAGCTTTTCCAACCAAACCAATTCTTTGATTCTCTCGTGCTCTTGCTGCTTCCTCCCCAGCTGGAGGGGACAAGGACGCTCGGGACTCGGTGCAGATGCAGCTGGAGCGCCGGCGCTGGGCCGGCTGCCAGGGCTCCGTCCCACGGCAGCACATCGGCACCTTCGAGAGACACACCAAGGTGAGCTCTGGGGGAGGAGTGGTCTTGTGTGTGTGTGTGGGGAAGAGGGCAGAGGGCTCTGTGAGGATGAAGATGGGCTTCATCCAATAACTCTGATGTGTCTTTTTTTCCCCCTTCTGGCAGGGCTTTGGCAGGAAGGTGCTGGAGCAGCAGGGCTGGACAGAAGGGCAGGGGCTGGGGAGCAGCAACTCTGGGATGGCCGAGGCTCTGGACAACGAGGGCCAGAACCCCAGATGCAAGAGGGGTCTGGGGTAAGTAGCCAGCCCTGCCCTGCCTTGCCAGCCTGTGTGCAGAGCCTCTGCCTGAGCACTGGGCTGATCCTGCAGCACACAGACACAGCAGCAGAGCTCTGCCTGGGCTTGAGGGGTCACATCTGCTGCAGCATTCAGGTGGCACAAGCCCAAGTGAACTGAGCTGTGAGCTGTGGGCTCAGCCCTGCCTCTCTGCAAGGTGTCTGTGCAGTGCTGTGAGGGCTCCTGTTCTAGAACAATCTCACAGCAGGAATGCTCCTTCCTGCCCTGGGCTTATCCCCTGCAGCACGAGGGGGATGCTCTGAGCTGCCCTGGCTGCCCCAGCAGTCTTGGACCAAACATTTCCCACTTGCCTCTAGGTACCACGGGGAGAAGCTGCCAACGTTCAGCCGTGTGAAGAAGCCCCGTCAGGACTCTCCCATCCTCATCTCCACCATCTATGATGGCCCTGACCCGAGGGACAGTGAGGAGCAGCTGCTCAGGAGCCAGCCCCCCACAGCCATCAAATACAGACAGGACATGGCGTTTGTGCGGGCGCTGCCCAGCCCCAGCACACAGGGACACTGAGCAGGGGCTGCAGTGAGGCCTCTGCACTGCTCCTGCTGCCCTCCAGCACAGGCTGGCTCCTGACCTTGGCTGAGCAGCAGGATATTTCTATATTTATTTTTGGAAGAAATGCAGACTTGTCACAAAAAAAAACCAACCTTGGGAGTTTTATTGCTCTGTGTGGGGAAATGAGAGTCCTGTTCAGTGAGAGTGAGGAGTCACAGACTCACTGAGTGGTGGGGTTGGAAGGGCCCTGCAGAGCTGCTCCAGCTCAACCCCCTTTAAAGCAGCTTCCTCTGGCTCAGGGCACAGGAACATGTCCAAGTGGGGTTGGAAACCTCCTAAGAAGGAGCCTCCACACCCTCCCTGGGCAGCCTGGGCCAAGGCTCCCTCACCTCAGCACCAAAGGACTTGCTCCTCCTGTGCCAGGGGCACTTTGTGTGTTCCAGCTTGTGCCTGTTCCCCCTTGTCTTGTCACTGGATACAGCAGAACAATGTCTCCCCCCATCCTCCTGACACCCAGCCTTTAGATGCTGATCAGTGTTGCTGAGGTGCCCCTGAGCTCAGGCTTCTCTTCTCCAGGCTGAACAGCCCCAGGTCCTGCAGCCTTTCCTCCTCACACACATGTTCCATCCCCTCAGCATCTTGGTGTCCCTGCACTGGCTTCTCTCCAGCAGTTCCCTGTGCATCTTGAACTGGGGAGCCCAGAACTGGACACCAAAAGTTGTTGCTTTTCCAACTGACAATTTAAAGCTGATGTTAGTCCCTGAACCAACCAATCTTAAACAAAAACAGCAACCCCAAACCACCACAACTTGTAGGTGCTGAGTGCCTGAGAGCCAGGGCAGGACAAGCCCAGGCAGAACCAATCATGGCAAGGTAACAGTCCTGCTGACAGCTCGCTACAAGCTTCACCTCATTTGGGTGTGACAATCCCACACTCATGGGAAAGAAACTCATCAGGGATGAAAGATTCTTCCTGGCTGTAGCGGGTTGTGCTGGTGGGAAAAGGCGCCTGGGCCGGGGACCCGGGTTCGAATCCCGGCCATGGCGGAGGGCGGTGGGAGGGGGAGGGGGAAAGGGACGTGTTAGGTTTGCGGGGTCCTCCGAGCTACCAGAGGGCGCTGTGACATTCTCCGTGGCTTGTCCCGGGCCCCACGGTCGCTGCCCGGCTGCGGGAAGAGGTGAGAGGACGGGGCGGG
>WBNH01007281.1:20170-34019 GCA_013401255.1 Urocolius indicus
CGTGATTTGGGGTGGGGTGGGGGGGGTGGAAGGAGATGAGGACAAAAGGGGTTCTGAGGAGAAAAGGGGATGTAGGTGATAGAGGGGGATGTGGGAAAGGGTGGAGAGGGGATGTTGGCCAAGAGGGGGATGTGGGAGGTGAGAGAGAAGAGGGGATATGGGGAAAAAGAGGAGGGGGAGGGGGTNCAGAAGCAGCTCCCACCTAGATCAGGTCACACAGGAACGTGTCCAAGTGGCTCTTGTAAACGTCCTGAGAAGGAGCCTCTACACCCTCCCTGGGCAGCCTGGGCCAGGGCTCCCTCACCGTAGCTGGAGTGGGAAGGAGGAGGGTATGTGGGGTGATGTGGGGAGGAGAGGGGACACGAAGGAGAAAAGGGACGTGGGGATATCAAGGAATAGAGGGAAGGACACAGTGGGGTGAGGGAAGGAACATGTGGGTACTGCCACAGCAGGGAGGACCCACTTGAGGGTAAAACTCACCCCACACGTGGGTTGCAGTGGGGATGTTCCTCATGGGGGGCTGGGGCTGGGGTTGGGCTTGATTTCAGCCTCAGCAGCAGCAGGAGTGAAGGGGTCTGGGCTGCCCTGCCTGGGGCTCTGCTGGGGAGGAGAAGTTGGGAAGCATCAGCAGCTCCTTCCAGTAACACCAACAAAGTGGCAAACAGGCATTTTTCCCTTGGTTCACAGGAGAAGGAGATGAGGCACCATGTCTGAGGGCAGCAAGGGGAGCTCTCTGGCCTTTGGCCAGGTGGTGATCGGGCCGCCGGGCTCTGGCAAGACCACGTACTGCCAGGGCATGAGGGAGTTCCTGAGCAGGCTGGGCAGGGATGTGGCTGTGGTCAACCTGGACCCTGCCAACGAGGTGCTGCCTTACCCCTGTGCCCTGGACATCGCTGAGCTCATCACCCTGCCCGACGTGATGGAGAGCTTGAAGCTGGGGCCCAACGGGGGCTTGATCTACTGCATGGAGTACCTGGAGGCCAACTGTGACTGGCTGCAGGAGAAACTGGCAGCCTTCAAGGGGCACTACTATCTGTTTGACTGCCCAGGGCAGGTTGAGCTTTACACCCACCACAGTGCCCTGAAGAATGTCTTTGCACAGTTGGCCAAGTGGAATTTCAGAGTAGGTTTTGGTCAGGTGGGATTCCAGGGCTGGTTTTGGCCAGGTGGGATTTCAGAGCAGGTTTTGGTCAGGTGGGATTTCAGGGCAGGTTTTACACTGTGCCTGGTTTACATCTGGCCCAACCCCCCGGTGCTGCACACCCTGTGTGCTGTCACGTTCATTTGCTTGGGAATGTCACTGGGAGGTGGTTTTTTAATTCAAATAAATGTCCATGAAATAGTAGTTGCTAAAGCAAAGGGGCATTGCAGTGCTGTTTTACAGCTCAGAAGTGCCCACACCTGCCCCTGAGCCTCAGCCTGCTGCTGTGACTCAGCCACGTGCGGCTGCAGGGCCCTGACTGAGCAGCGTTGGGTAACAGGTAACAGAGGTCTCAGACCACGTTGTTACAGCTGCACAAAACCCAAGGAGTCCCAACTACTCATTAATTGAAACATTGATTGTTATTTTCAAGCCAAATTGCAGCTGGTTTTCCTGGCAGAGTGGTGGTTACAGCTCCTGAGGGGAAGTTACATCCCTGGGGGAAGGGGGAACTGGCAGTTGTGTGGTTTGGGGGGAGAATTAACCCCAGCTTCCACCCCAAAACACCTTACAGAGTTCAGACAAGCCTGGAAACTTCATCTGCCAAGAGAAGAGCCCTGAGAAAAGGGGAAGCAACAGCAGGTTGAGTATCTCAGTGCTGCTGGTGGAGCTCAGGGAAGGATGTTTTACCTGCAGGAGGCAGAAGGTGGGTGGTAACTGAAGGGGCTGGTCAGGCTGTGCCCACACTGTCCTTCTCTGCCCTCCAGCTGGCTGCTGTGCACTTGGTGGATTCACACTACTGCACAGACCCTGGGAAGTTCATCTCTGTGCTCTGTACCTCTCTCTGCACCATGCTGCACGTGGAGCTGCCCCACGTCAATGTCCTCTCCAAGATGGACCTGGTGGAGCAGTATGGCAAGCTGGGTATGAGCTGGGGGGCTTGGGCTTGGCTGGGGGGGCTGGGACAGTGCTGGGGGAGCTGGTGTGACTGTCAGTGGGGACTGGGAAGGTGCTGGGGAGCTGGTCTGACTGTCACTGGGAGCTGGGAAGGTGCTGGGGAGCTGGTGTGACTGTCTGTGGGGACTGGGAAGGTGCTGGGGAAGCTGATGTGTTCTCAATGTGTTCTTGGTGTTTCCCTGCAGCTTTCAACCTGGACTATTACACTGAGGTCCTGGACCTCTCTTACTTGGTTGATCATTTGGCTTCTGACCCCTTCTTCAGGAACTATCGCCGCCTCAACGAGAAGCTGGTGGGAGTGATTGAGGATTACAGCCTGGTGTCCTTCCTCCCCCTCAACGTGCAGGTGATGCAACAGGAGGGGCAGTGGAGGGTCACCTGGAGCCCTGAGGGCTGAAAACCTGAGCTGTGAGGAGCCTCAGGTCTGGAAGGGAGGGTAGTGAAACACCCCTAGATGTGTGGCAGGCAAAGGAGAAGAAAAGGCTGATGAGCTTGGGCCTTGGGGGTGGGGATCAAGGTTCCCCCTTCCTTCAGCTCTTCTGTGCTGGCCTTTCAGATCTGGGCAAAGCTCTGCCTAGAATGCTCTTAGGGAGCACAGGGAGGAGTTCACCTGGGAGGAAGAGCTGCAGATGTTCCTCTGGAGGTCTGGAGAAGCATCAGCAAAGGCAAATGGGCTGAGGGGAGGAGGTGGGGTTGGGGGGTGTCAGCCATCCTGGATCCACCTGTTCCTGTGGGCCACAGTGTCCTCAGGGTGTTGGGTGCTGGGTGGGTGTCTGGGGGAGGTCTCTGGGGAAGGAGCAGGTTCCCTGAGCAGTGCCTGCCCCCTGCCAGGACAAGGAGAGCGTGCGGCGGGTGCTGCAGGCGGTGGACAAGGCCAACGGCTGCTCCTTTGGGGACCAGGAGCTGAGGAACCTGGAAGCTCTGATGTCAGCAGCAGTTGGAGCCGATTTCCACTTCACTTCGTATCCTTGTGCCCTGCTGAGCTTTTCTTCCCCCTTCCCTTGGGGAAGGGAGGCTGCAGGTGGGGCTGGCTGTTTGCAGGCCCACGTTGTGACTAACATCACTGATGGGCAGAGATAAGCAGAGAGGGCTCAGCCCAGCCCTCAGCTCACAGTTAGAGAATCACAGAATGGAAGAGACCTTTAAGTCTAAAGAATCTGTCCCAGCCCCATCACCCCCCAGCCCATTGCCCTCAGTGCAACACCCACCCGGCTCTGAAACCCCTCCAGGGACGGTGACTCCAGCAGCTCCCTGGGCAGCTGTTCAATGCCTGACAGCCCTGGCAGCACAGAAATCCCTCCTCACATCCAGCCTGAACCTCCCCTGGTGCAACCTGAGGCCATTTCCTCCTGTTCTGTTGCTTGTTACCAGGGGGAACAGACCCACCCCCACCTGGCTGCAGCTGCCTTTCAGGCAGAGACTGAGAAGGTCTCCCCTGAGCCTTTTCTCCAGGCTCAACAGCCCCAGATCCCTCAGCCCTTCCTGAGCTGAGATGTGCTCCAACTCCTTTCCCAACTTGGTAGCTGCCTCTGGATCCTCTCCAGCACCTCAATGTCCTTTTTATAGAGAGGGGCCTAGAGCTGGACACAGGATTGGAGGTGCAGCCTCACCAAAGCTGATCACAGGGTGATGCTCCCCTCTCCCCTCCCTGCTGCTGGCAGCTCCGTTCCTGAGCCAGGCCAGGATGCCCTTGGCCTTCTTGGCCACCTGATGTCTGCATTTGTTACTCATCGATCCTGTGAATGTGGGAGGAATTCTGTGACAACTTTCCCCTCTCCCTCACTCCCTGAGCTGTGCTGCTGCTGCTGCAGGGTGTGGGCTCAGCGCCGGGAGCCGCTGCCAGTGCCGCCTCTGCCGCCGGCCCCGGGGAACGTGGGGCTGGTTCCTGCTGAGAACGCCCAGAGCTCCTCACACAAGGGAGTGTTTGAGCCCAGCCCCTTGTTTTCCTTAATTAATGCCTTATCAGCACACTTGCAGTGCAGGAGAAGTATGTGCAATCTCAGGACAAAGCCCTGGAAGAAGAAGTGATGGATCTCTAACACCCCCCCACACACACACCTCTTCCACCTCTCTGTTTTGGCACCTCTCCTGCTGCCAGGAGCTGAAGGATCAGAGCAGGTGAGAGGCTGCTGCTCAGGGGTTGCCCTCTTGTGCTTCAGCAGCTTTGGCCTCTCCTTGGCAACTGGAGGATTTCACCAGGGGAAGGCACAGTTAGAGCACAAGAGGCCTGACCTTCCACCCAGCACGACCAGGATAGAGCCAGAGAAAGGAAAATCAGTTGTGGCTGCGTCTTCTGCAGGGACTCAAAAGCTCAGAGTGTTGTGTGGAGCAAGGTGAGCGTGGGGCTGGAGCTTAGAGGAGGCTCCAGGCTGAGGAGCCCCTGCTCTGCCTCAGGCAGGACAGAAAGCTGCTCAGGTTCTTGCTTTTTTTAAAACAACACTGGGCTCTTTCTGAATAAAACACACCCTTGTCTCACTTTCATCTCCAGAGTTTGCTGAACCTGAATAAAGAAAACCCAGAGTGCCCCAAAGCCTGAGGCCAAAGAGCCCGTGGGGGGAAGGTCGGCTGGGTGGCAGCAGGAGGGTCGCTGGGGCTGGAAGGGGCTGTGCCCACAGGTCCCTCCTGACCCTTGGGTCCCTCCTTGCCCATTGCTTCCTCCTCACCTGTGGGGGCTGGGGGCCAAATGCTGCTCTGTGGCAGCGAGACACAAACTGCAAGGTTGGCTTTTGGCAGCTGCTGCAGCAGCAGAGCCCCTGTGTGAGTCAGCAGGAGGCTGCGGCGCTTGCGTCTTCCCAGAGGCGCCTGCTCTGCCCTCCTCCACCTTGCTCTCCTCTTCCTGGCCTTGCATTCTCCAGCACATTCTCACATCCCAAGGCTGGAGCCTCCCCTCTTTCCCAGGCTGCCTGACAGTGCCCTGCTCAGTGTTTCTGAGGCCAGGGGCTGTCCCTCAGCAGGGGCTCAGGGTGGGGAGTTCAGCCTTAGATTTCCTGCACCTCACAGCTTTGTGGGCAGGAGCAGGAGACCAGGAGGAGTTTAGAGGGGAGAAAGAGAGCAAAGACACATGTCCACACACACTCTTGTGCATTAACCAGCTCACTGTAAAAGACTTTCAAACCCAAACATCCCATTCCTGCCTGCTGCCAGTGCCTGAGGCTCTGCTGAGGACCCTGGGCCTTCCCTGGGCATCCCAGGCTGGAACCCAGCAGCTGCACTTGGATGTCATCTGAGGCTGAAGGTCTGAGGCTGATGTGGCTGTACCTGGAGCTGAGGCTCTTCCATCCTGCCCTTGTGGGCTCAGCCCCAGCCACTCCAAGCCCTGTGATTGCAGAAATAGGAACATTCTGTGGGTTTTCTTTTTTTTTTTCATGGCTTTGAGAGATTTGGTGGCTTAAAAAGCTACTGGCAGGTCAAGCTGGACTTACACAAGAGCCATCAAAGCTTTTGTGGCTGTTTGGAATAACCCGGGCAGTCTCTGCTGCCCCAGAAAGCGGAGCTGCAAGGGGATGGGAAGCTCAGCTCAGGGAAGCTCTGCTGTGCCTGAGCTGAGAGCTGGAAGAGCCACAGCCTGACACGTTTGGGACCCTGGGGCCCGTTGCAGCCTGGGCTGGTGAGGTGGGAGCTGAACTGGGACCTGAGCACGCTGCTGCTGCGGCTGAGGGGGAACAGAAGGGGCTCTGCAGCCATCAGAGAGCCTGGGAAGGGCCGGGGATGCTGATGGGAACCATCCCAGGCTGCTCCTGCACACACACCCCCACGCTGGGAGGGGACGAGGCTCCGGGGCTGAGGGAGGTGACACTTTGGCTCCTGTCGCTCCCGTTGAGCAATCAGCAGTGGCCAAGGGCCAGGATTAGTCACCCTAGCTGAGGCACATCCCTAGGGGGGGCTGGGCTTTCTGCAGAGCTGGTCCTACCTGCCCCAGCCCCTCCAAACCTGGCGCCAGGAGGGGCTGATCCCACCCCCCCCCACCCCATGTGGGACCTCCTGGGTGTGTTCTTTGGGACACAGGGGTTTGGGCTGAGTTGGGGTTTGCCACAGCCCCTCCATTGCATCCTGCCCCAAGTCGTGACTTGCAACCACCACAGCAGGGCCCTGGGTGCCCATCCACAGCTGCCTGTGGGGCAAGCACCCAGAGCTAGGTCACCCCCCACAGCCACAGGTCCCTCCCAGTAGCCCAACCTGTGGCTGGGTCAGGTCAAGCTGGGTGAGTCAAGGCTCAGCCCCATGTCAGAGGGGACTCAACAGGGCTGTGGGATGGAGGAGGTGGGCTCAGATCCTGAGGATGGGGCCAGCATGAGCCCAGGAAAGGCTGGGGGCTGCCACTTCCATCCCAGGGCTCTCACTCCAAGGCTGTGAGTTTCCCATCCTGTGCTACCTGCTGAGGAGTACAAAAGCTGCCCACAAGCTCCCAAGCCCCCAGACCAGGCAGCAAAGGCAGGATTGGCACACCCAGCACCATCTCTCCTGGCTGCCACAATGCCAGAGAGCTGCCTCAGCCGGCCCCACTGGGCAACCAGGAGCCAGCCAGCCCTGGCTTGGGGCACAAAGCCCTGAAGGGAGGGTGTGAGAGCTGGGGACAAGGGACAAGCCAGGCTGTGGGTCCTCTGGCCCCTCTCAGGACTGGCAGAGCCTGTTGCAGGCAGCAGCCAGGGACAGCATCCCTTGCTTGCCCTCAGAGGCTTGTTTCAGCAGCCTCAACCATGTGGCTGCCAGCCACGGGTCACAGCCCCTGTGCTGGTGAGTGGCTCCAGGATGGGAGATACTCCCTGGCCCTGGGGCACCTGCAGCCCTTTACTGGTGTTAATGACACTAATTGCATGTATCTGAACTCTCTGCTGTAGGCTGGGGGGGTGCCAGGGACCCTCCAGTGGGCCCTGACCATGGGATGAAGGCAGGGACTGAGGTCCCAATGTCTCCCTGGTCCCCTCTGTCTGGGTCCCACCACCCTACACGAAATAGGGGGGCAGGGGGACCCCAGGGAACACTCCTCAGCAGCACAGCCCTCTCTCAGGAGGTGTTGGAAGGCCCAAGGCCTCCCTCCCAGCCCCAGAAAGCTGCTGAACCGGCTGGGAGCTGGGGAGCCCCATCCCACAGGGCTCAGCCACGGCAGCACTTCTGGCTGCTGAAATCCCTCAGTTCCTGGAGGGGGGGGGGTTCCAGAGTTCTCCCACCACCTGTGAGTCCTGAGAGGCAGAGATGGATGTTCACCCTGCTTAACCCCCTCCCTGAGCAGCAGCACCCTCAGCTCCCACCTCCATCCTCCCAGTTGAACCAGCTCATGTCCCTGCACTAACAGGTCAAGGGCCAGCAGGAGCCCTGGGCTCGTTTTTCACGTCAGCCCCAGCTCTGGGTAATTACAGGGCTGGGGCTGGTTCCCAGGCTGGGACTGGGAGTGCTGGGGGCCAGGCACAGGCCAAGTGTCTGAGCCCTCCCCTGCTCTGCCCCTGCTGCAGGAACCGGCTGCACTCCCCAGCAACCCGGGGCTGGGGCCACAGGGGGCCACACGGCACCCACACTGGCTTCTGGGCTCCTGGGAGATGTTGTGGTGGGAGCTGGGGGGCTTTACAGGGGCTGGGGGGCTTTGCAGGGGCTGAGGGGACTTTGCAGGGGCTGGGGGGGCTTTGCAGGGATTAATCACAGAATCTCAAAGGCTGGAAGAGACCATGAAAGCTCACCCAGTGCAACCCCCCTGCCAGAGCAGGACCACCTAGAGCAGAGCACACAGGAACTCATCCAGCTGGGGTTGGAATGTCCCCAGATGAGCCTCCACAGCCCATCTGGGCAGCCTCCAGGCTGGTTTTGTGCAGCTCCACTCCCAGAGCAGCCGGAGCCTTCCCCCCACAAGCCCTGCACACAACGAGGGGAACAGGGGCATTTAACCTCATCGTGCCTCAGTTTCCCCAAAGCCCAAGAGCTCCTGGCACCCCAGCAGCTGAGGTCAGGCCCTGTGGGGGGCTCTCAGGGCTGTTGCATCCCCCCCTTGTGCTGGCCAGGACCCCCGGGGTGGTGTGTCCTGAGTCACGGCGCGTTTCCTCGCGGCATCCCGGCGCTTCCCATCAAAGGGCTCCTGCCCTGCCCTGCCCTGCTGTGCCTCAGCTGATGAGCTCATGGCCCAGGGTGCCGTGACTCTATTTTATTGTAATTATTCCTCGTGTTGGNCTGCGCCCGGCGCTGTGGCCACACGCCAAGGCCACAACTGCTGAGCTTTCGCCCTCTCCAGCACGTCCAGACCTCAGCAGGGGTGTCCCCACCCCAGTGACCACCCCCCCCGCAAAGCTGTCCCTGTGGGGAACCCCCCCACCTCAGACATAGAGGAGAGCTGCTGAGGGGGCTGTAGAAGTGCACAAGGGCCTCACTGGTGGGTTTTGGGGCTCTGTGGGTATCACTAAGGGGGTGGGAACACCCCACTGCAGAGTCAGGGGCCTCGGTGCACCCCATGGAGCAGCTCGTGCTGGAAATCACCTTGGCTCATCTCCGCGGGGCTGCCCAAAGCCTCATCCTGCGCGGCTGAGCTCGCCCTGTGAGCCCTTCCTTGGGCTCTGGCTTTGCAGCCGCCGTGGGACACGGCTCATGGGGCAGGGATGGGGTTCATGGGCACCCTGAGAGCCCGTCCCGGGGCCGGAGGGGGTTGGGGAGCAGCTGAACCGGTGCTGCAGATGTGGGGAGAGCCGGGAGCTCTCGACGCGGGGCTGGGCCGGGAGGAGAAGCGATGCCCGGCGGCGGCGGGAGCTGCCCTGACACGTGTGCGGGGGAGAGACGAGGCAAACCAGAGGCTGGAGTGCAGGAGATGGTTTATTGGAGAGGCACAGAGGCTTTAGCAACATGTGACACCCCCCCACCCTGCGATGGGGAGGGTTCTGCCCAGACCCCCACATCACCCCCTCAGCTCATCTCAGCCCCTCACCTCCTCCCGCTGCAGCTCCAGCCCTCAGGAACTGGGGGGGGTTTGGAGCTGCCACGTGCTGAGCTGTGTACCCCCCTCCTCTGCAAAATGTTAAATAGTGGAGGGGGGGCCAGCAGCCCTCAGGGCCAGAGGCACCCCCCTGCCTCCCTTTCCACCCCCTAGACAAGAGCACAGAGGAGAGGGAAAGGGAAGGGGGACACACGTCCCAAAGCCGCCCAGCAAACACCACGCGTGCCCCCCCACCCAGCTCCAGGCATCCAGGTTTGGGGAGGGGGAGCCATGGAGGAGCTGAGACCCCTCCCCCCGAAACAAAACCACACACTAATAAAAGACCACAACAAAATGAACCACAGCGAGATGCCAAAGAGACTGAGGGGGGTTTGGGGAGGGGAGGGGAGTGGGGAGGGAGTGGGGGGGGACCAGGCCCTGGCTCCTCGGTGGGGGGGACGGACACCATTCAGTTCTTGGGCTCTTCGCCAGCGTCGCCGCCGTCCTCCCCGGCGCACTCGGCTGTCCATAGCGTGAGGTTGTCCCTGAGCAGCTGCATGATGAGGGTGCTGTCCTTGTAGGAGTCTTCGCTGAGCGTGTGCAGGTCTCCCATGGCCTCGTCGAAGGTGGTCTTGGCCAGGGAGATGGCCTGCTCGGGGGCGTTGGCGATCTCGTAGTGGAAGACGGAGAAGTTGAGGGCCAGCCCCAGGCGGATGGGGTTCGTGGGCTGCATCTCCTTTTTGCTGATGTCCATGGCCTCCTGGTAAGCTTCCTGGGCGCTGTCTATCGCCTTCTTGCGGTCGTTCCCCGTAGCCACTTCGGCCAGGTATCGGTAATAGTCACCTTTCATCTTCAAGTAGAAGACCTTGCTCTCGGATTCGCTCGCTTTCTTGATGAGATACTTATCCAGCAAGCTCAGGACGGTGTTGCAGACCGAGTTGAGTTCCCCTTCCACTTTCTCCCGATACTCGTTGACCAGTTGAGCTTTGTCGTCTCCCTCCTCGGTCTTGTGCTCGATGCTGGAGATGACCCTCCACGCCGAGCGCTGGCAGCCCACCACGTTCTTGTAGGCGACGGACAGGAGGTTGCGTTCCTCGTTCGACAGCTCGTCCCCGTGTTCCACCACGGCCTTCATGAAGTCTGCCATGTCCTCGTAGCGCTCGGCCTGCTCGGCCAGCTTGGCTTTCTGCACTTGCTGGTTTCTTGCCATGGCTGAGAAACTCGGGGCGCGGGACGTTTCGGGGCGAGCAGCGGGGCCGGGAGCCGTCGGAGCCTCTGGTCGAGCTCAACCCAAGGGATTCGCTTTTGGCTGAGCGTCGGAGCCTCGAGCGACAGAGGGAGGAGCCAGCGAGGGCGAAGGAGTGTCCTGGTCCTCCTCCTCCTCCTCCTCCTCCTCCTCCTCCTTTCTTCCTCCTCTTTTCTCTGTTTCCTCCCCACCGAGCCCAACCTTAAAAGGCAAATTGCCGTGAATCATCGCCCGCGGGCGCCGGGAGCTGAGGAAGGGGCGAGAGGGGCAGCCAACTCCTGCCCTTCGCTTCTCCCTCCCCACCGGGACCCCGGGAGGGATCGACGGTGGGGGCAGCACCCCGGGGGGGTTCATCCCCTCGCCCCTACAATCAAACCCTGGGACTGAGGGAACCCCCCCCCCCCCCCCGTCCCACAGGTGATGGTTTTGGGGGAGGCTGAGATGTGGCAGCTCTTCCCACCTCCCCCCGGAGAAATGGGCCACGGGGTGTGTCTGCTCATAAAAACGGTTTCCTTCCCCCCCCCCCCCCCCCCCCCNCCCCCCCCAAAAAAATCCCTCGTATCACCGTGGTTTCTATATGGTGATTAACTCGTTAGCAATGGCAAGGGCTTGACGGACAGGTATTTATTCCCACAGGTGGGGAAACTGAGGCAGAGGCTCAGCAACTGTCCCCAGCGCCGCGGGAGGGGCCGTCCCGCAGCAAAGCCCAAGCGGGACCCCCCCTGAAACCTCTCGCAGATGAGGACCCCTGACCCACCGGGGGCTTGGAGACCCCCCTCCAGCCCCGCTGCCCCTGGCTCTTCCACCAGCCCAGGGCTGCGTTTCCCCACTCAGCACCTCTCCGGGGACTTATCTCATCTCTCCGCTTGGAACCGAACGCTTTTGGGCTTGGCGGGGGTTGGGGTTTTTCTTGTTCTCCCGATGTTTTCTTTGACACGAGCTGAGTGCTGGTGCTGAGCCGCGATTAGCATCTGCGCTTGGCGATGCGCTGCAGTTTCACTCGCCTCCTGCTCCGGCTTGTTGCCACACGCCGGGTGCCGGCGGCTCCTGGCGCTGCTGCAGCCCCGGGCTCGACGGGAGCTGTGCGGGGCGGGGGGGGGAAAAGAAGGCAAGGGGAAGGGCAGGGGGCTCACAGGCACCGCATTGAGCCGCGAAAGGGTGACCCCCCCACAAACGAGCCCCTGGACCACCACAGCCGGGAGAGCCCCCGACCCGTCCCCCCGCAGCTCCCGCAGAGATGATGCTGTGGACGGGACCTCACCTGGGGATGCTTTTCCCGTGCGGGAGAGCACCCCCAGAACGCCCCCTCCCCTCCTCTCCCCTCCCTGACAAAGATGTGTGGGGGTTGGTGCCGTGAGCCCCATCCTCCCCAGGCATGTGCTGGGGCTGGGGGTGCCCGTCGTGGGGCTCACACGTGCTGGTAGCACAAGGGTGTTGGGTTCCAGCATCCTCCCCACAGCCCCTCCGTGTGTCCCCGGGGGGGTCGCAGCAGTGGGAGCTGCTGCCCCGCATGGGCCCGATCCGGCGCGGGAGCTGGTGACCAAAGGAACGGCCACGTGGGTGCCAGGAAACCTTCTGCTGGGGGGAGCAGGTGAACCAGCAGAGACCCTCAGAGAGCTTCAACCAAGCAATAACCCCCACCCAGAGGAGGCGTTGGGGGGCAAACGGGCAGCACAATGTACCCGACCCTCTAAAACCCACCCTGGGCTGAGCTCAGCAGCAAAGCCGCACATGGAGGGGGGCTGCAGCCCTCAGCCCTTGCAAAACCTTCAAAGCCTTCAAAACCTCGGGATCCAGCACCAGCCCGGCTGCATTTGGGCAGGTTCATGCCATCAGCCCTGCCCCGAGACGGAGACCCCCCAGCAGGACCCCCCTGAGCCGGCCGGGAAGCGCAGCCCGGGTGTGGGCCAGCCCGACAGCCCCTGCCACAGGCGCTGAGCTGCTGCCAAGCTTTGGTTGCAACTGGCTGAGAAGAAGCTGCAGAAACATTCTGCTCTACCGGTTTGGTGAAAGGCAGCGTGTGGGTGAAGGGAAGAGGCTCGGATGACTGCGGGTGAGCTCGGCTGCAGCGGCACCCCGTGGGTGCAGCACAAGGTGCAGCACCCCACAGACGGGCTCCCGGCTCAGCCCCAGCCCTGTGAGCATCTCTCACCCCACAAACGGCCACCCGGCTCAGCCCCAGCCCCGTGAGCATCTCCCACCCCACAAACGGGCACCCAGCTCAGCTCCAGCCCCGTGAGCATCTCTCACCCCACAAACGGGCACCCGGCTCAGCCCCAGCCCCGTGAGCATCTCCCACCCTACAAACAGGCACCTGGCTCAGCCCCGGCCCCGTGAGCATCTCCCACCCCACAAACGGGCACCCGGCTCAACCCCAGCCCTGTGAGCATCTCCTGCCCCTGAGCTGGAGCTGCTGTGGGTGCTTGAGAGGCTCAGAGTGCTCAGGAAGCTGCTCGTGGCCGTTCCCAGCAGCACTGGGCAGATGCTCAGAGCCCTCCTTGCCCACACCAGTGCCCTACAGGCTGAAGGGCCCCTGCCCACTCCCCACAGCTCTGGAGGGGATGGATGTTGCTGGGGGAAGCTCACTGCAGCCCATGTCCTTCCCTAGCCTCAAGGCTCGTGCCCTCCCCTCTGTGAAAGGCTGAGGCTCCTCAAGGTTTGTGCCCCCCTGGCTGGCCTGGGGAGGGGAAAAGGGTGCCAAACCCTCCCTGGCTCCCGCTGGTGTGCCCTGGCAGCTGGCACAGAGCAGCCTCACAATGACCTACAGCAAACAGGTCATTAAAGGATAAACTTTTATTGACAAATAAAAGTAAAAGGCATAAATAGATGGTGAATCCTGGGGGGCTGGGGCTGGGGCCGTCCTGCAGCACAGCTCCAAGCCTCTCCCCTAAAACTAGAACCACGCTGGGATGAAACAGGAATGTGGGGAGGTGGCTCAGGAGGGGTGTTTGTTTGGAGAGGAGAGTCATCCTGCCCCCAGCCATGGCTGCACAGGGGCTCGTGGGGCTGTGGTGCTGTAAGAACTGGTTTCAGAAGCCACTGGAACAGCAACTGCCACCTTCCAGCCCCCCTGGGAGGGCAGAGCCCGCAATGGGGCTTGAGGCTGCTGGGGACCGGGAGCCACCCCAGCTCCACTTATTGCACTCACTTATGGCTTTGAGCTCTGCACCCCTGGGACTGGCTCCCGGCTCCTGGCAGGGGTGGGAAAAGCTTTTCCCGGTGCACAGCCCCTCCTGGTGCAGAGGGAGGGATGGACGAGGGGGCACGGGCAGCCCCGGCCAGCGCAGGCACTCGTGGTCATGGCTGTGGGCTCCGGCGCTGCCCGCGGGGGCTCGGATCCCCACAGGGCACTGCAGAGGGCTGTGAGCTGCCAGGACACTGCATCAACACACACACAGGGACAGCAGAGAGGAAGAAAACAAGAGTGTTAGTGCCAGAAACCCACGAGTGAGGAGCAGAGGGGAGCAGAGCCCAGGCTCAGCAGCAGAGGGGGGAGGCAGAGCCACGACAGAGGAGGAATCTGGTGTTAAGAGAGGAAAACAGGGAGATGGGGGAGGGAGGGAGCACCTGAAGCACAGAGTCAGGGCTGGGATTGGAACCACAGAATGGTGGGGTT
>WBNH01007282.1:0-10679 GCA_013401255.1 Urocolius indicus
TGGTTGGTGGCAGAATAAATTTTTGTTTGTTATTTTCTTCTCCAGGTCAAGTAGTCCGGTCTGTTTTGCTTGGGATTGTAATTGGTGAGTGAGCCCTCCCTGACCTTGGGGATTTCAATGAGACTCAATTACTTTTCTCCTCCCTGTCTTGCAAGGAGGGAAGGAGTGAGTAACTGGCTGTGTGTTCTTTGTGCTCAGCTGGGCCTAAACCATGACAGCCTTATATATCTGTAAGTCACAGCCAGATTAGAAGCAGCAAAGGGAGGAGACAGGTGACCAAGTATAAAGAATTATACCAATTTTTCTTGAAAACATAGACTTTCATTTACTAATGAGATTTGCCATTAAGAATTGAGGAAAGTTCACTTTATTCCTAGAGCAGTTAAGGCTGAAGCTTTTCTGCTTTGCAGGCTCTTGTGAACTTATGGTATTTCTCCCCAGCCTCAAATGCAAAGTTTCACTTATAAGCCACCCAGTGGCAATAACTTCATTCAGGCACAACAGTATTCTTTGTAGCAATGATTGAAGTTGTCTGTGAGGGAAGTAAAGCACTGTGAAGGATTAGTCCCAGACTGCTGCTGGACACTAACACCCTCAACTTTTGTTCCAAGAGTGAAATGCTCTTCAAATTCACATTCTTAGAGAAAGCATAGCAACAAAAACCACATCAAGAATAAAACATGCAACTCTTCTTGCTGAAAGAGTGATAAGGACAAGATTGACGCATATGTCACAGATGTAAATCATGTCACACTTTCTGAGTTGCTCATTTACTGTCAAATAGAAGGCAGTGTAAAAACTAGAAGAAAATGAAATAGTAAGGTGGCTTTGTTTCACAGTTTTACCCCTCATGTAAGTGCAAAATTTGCCTTTAAAATTCCAGTACCCAGTTACAGTTAAATCCTATGTGTAAATGCATGATGTGAATATTTTTATACAAAAATGTAGCCCTAAAGAAAAGAAAAGAAAAGAAAAGAAAAGAAAAGAAAAGAAAAGAAAAGAAAAGAAAAGAAAAGAAAACTCCTTATCTAGAAAATGTCCAAAGTTCATATGAATGAATTTGACTGGACTCATCTTTAGCTCTTTTCTTCATGCTATTCTTCTACATGGTAGAAGTTTTGCCTTTCCTTTTTCCTTGGTGGAATTTTGCCTGTTCCTAGATAGACTTCTGAATTCTAGCAATAATAGCTCTGTTCTTGAAGATCCAGCCCATGTTTTTTTCTCGCACTGTTGTAAGGAAAGTCTAAGGATAGTGTTCTCAAAACACTATTTGTTTTTCTTCTTTATAGAGGCAAAGCATTAGAGAAATGATTTTTTTAAAAAAGTCCTCTACACTGGACTATTACAAGAAAGGACATGTAAAAACTTCAGCACTTGTTTTTGGGAGGGCTCAAATTCAATTTTTTATCCTTCAAAGAACAGGTCTTATTTTACCACTGAAATTTTCCTTTGTAAAATAACCATAATTCCTTTGGCTTTTGTTAGTCATCGTGGGCTTCTTACCTTCATGAGTTAAAAACTGTTGTAGGCTGGCAGGAACAGAGGAAGCTAACTACTCAAAGCTGGTGGCTTAATTGCTGTCAAGCAACTACTGAGGAGCAGCAGAACTTGAACTATTCCTCCCTTCCTGTTCCTTGTTCTGAACAATCATTTGTTGACTTAAATAAAATATATGAACAAGACTAATAAACTTCTCAGCTAATCAGATCTAAATACAGAAAAAATCATGGAATAGTTCTATGTTCATAACACATGGAGATACAAAATATTTTATCTCAGTGAGCTAAACACCTGAGAAGGGCAGCAGGAATTGATGCTTGTGTCCTTTTGAGTGTGTCATGGTTCGACATGACAGCTTTTTCTAGTAAGGGGGAAGGGGCTGTAAAGATGGCTCCTGTAAGAAGTTGTTTGCAAGTCTCCCCAGCTCTGAGCCAGACCCACTGCTGGGGCTGAGCCAATTAGACTCCTCCATGATCACTTTTTAAGAAGAAGCCAGAAGAGGAGGTTTCTTCCTCCATCATCTTCCTGCTTCTTCCTTCTTCTGTCCCTTCNCCTGCATTCTGTGGAGAGAACTGGTGAAACTGAGATTTATTTTCATTTCTTTAAAGACTCCACATCAGTGGCAGAGACTCATTTTGATACAGCTGGACCTGGACCAGAGGCAGCGATTCACTTTACTACAGACTCCAAGTCAGGGGCAGTGAATTTCTTTTTTAAAATTATGGCCAGAGTAGGTCATGTCTCGAAGGAGGGACTCTTTATCCAGAGCTGTAACTGTGGGAAGGCACCCACAACAAAGTAGCTCATCAAACCTATGCCCAGAAGAGACCTTGTCCCGAGAGAGGGACCCTGTAACTGCAGAAACTGTAACCATGGAAAGCATTCACACCAGAGACATTCACTAAGGACTACATCCCATGTGAAGGACCCTGAATCGGCAGAAGCCGCAGCTGCTAGGAACAACCAACACCAGAGAAGTTTGTTAAGGACTGTGTTCTGGGGGAGGAACCCCATGTTGGAGCAGGGGAAGAATGCCAGGAGTCACCCTCATCTGAGAAGACAGAAGCAGCAGAGCCCATCTGTGAGAGACTGACCACATCTCCCATTCCTTGCCCCCCTGAGCCGTTGAGTGGGGAGGAGGTAGAGATATCGGGAGCAGTGAACTGGGCCCGGGAAGAAAGGAGGGATGGGGGAGGGAGATCTTAAAGTGCTGGTTGTAATTTTCTCATCAATTTTCTCCTACTCTCTTTTTGCTTTTATTCCATTCTCTGTCTTGTAGAATAGACTTTCCTACTTTCCTCTCTAAGTCGAGTACTGGAGTTTGTTTTGCCCAGAACCGTAACTGTCAGTGAGCCCTCTCTGCCCTTGTCTCAATCCACAGCAACTTTGCTTATCTTTTTACTCCCATTCCACTGAGGCCTCTGCCATCTCCATGAATGAGGGCACCGAACGAGATACTGTCGTGGTACTGCTGTGCTAGCTGGGCCAAACCACAACAGAGTGGATGCATGCTTGTATAATAATTCTTGCTATTAGCTCACACTATAATTGACTTGAAATAGATTATAAACCCGCATCTTGTATGACAAGTATTAATGCTAATTTCCACGGTGTCTAATGAGTCGTCTGTCACTGCCCATTATATAGGATAAAACTCTTAATTTCTTACCTCAGAGGCATTTTGGGCATAACAGAGCTGTTAAACCTTCCATCCTTCATGGAGTTCATATTAAAAAACCTATGATATAGCAAACAGTTGTTCACATTCCTGACTGAGTTCTCCACATAGTGTTTCTGGAAGTCACCATCCTCTTTTTCAATACATCTATAGGGATTATTTACTTCATTTTTAAAAATGAAGGAATGACTTTCTAGACAGAATATGCAATAAGAACATACATATTTACTACAACAATGTATCAATATACCTTTGTCTTCATTTTGACATCTTTCACTCCTACTCCTGCATCATTGTACCATTTTTAACTGTATTAATAATTCCATGGCAGAAAAGATAGTGGATAGCTCAAAAAACCCTTTGTGTTTTTCCTCCAATTCATTCTTTTAAATTAGTTGACATTTACATTAAGTAACTGACATGCATTGTGACCTGAAAGGATTTTTAGTACTTTTCTAAAAGGATTCAGTTGTGGCAGATGTCTTGACATAAGGCAGTATTATCCAAATCAGGAAAATTGGTCCTGAATTACTGTTTCTGTCAGTAAATAATAAATTGAAGCTTCAGGATTTCAAACCATTTATCCAATTGAAATATTAGGGGAGAGAAGTTGTTGACATTACTTAATCTTATCAGATCATTTCCATGATAGCCCTTATTACAGATCAGTCACACACACTCTATCAATGTAACGGCTGGGAATGACATTCTCTGTGCTGGTATTCTACTTGAGGCTAGAAGAGAAGACTTGCTTTTATTTTGGAAATGAATCAAGTAAGTAAGTCCTGGCAATGAAATGATGAAAACCACATGCAATATTAACTATATCAATATTGGAACTAAATAATATTAGTTACTTTATTTTTTTTTCTCTCTTTGTGTTGCCTTGCTCTGCCACTGGCACTTCAAATGTTCTATAAATTGAGTATTGTGGTGAATATGCTTTTTTATGGCCCAATAAAAAACTACCCAAAGTTAATTTTGAAAATAATCCCATTTCAGACTCCATGGAAATTACAGCATTTCTGCTTTTTTTTTTTCTATGGACTATGATCCAGTCCCTCATGGGCCTTAATTCTGACTGGATGTTTTATACCTGCTAAACAATGGAGTGTGATAAACATTCATAAAGGTAAAGCCACAGACCCTTTTCTCTATTGCTCTCAAGACTTTACCATCACTAGCACAAATGGTAGTAATCATAAGGATTCCTAGGGGTGCTTATCATATCGATGATCAGCGTAGCTGTTGGTACAATAGAATGACTGTGCTTTGGTCATTCTTTTAAGGACTTGGGAAATCATATCCAATATTTAAATAGATTGAACACTTCCAAGCTGAGTACTTAAACCCAAAAGTCTCAATGTGTTAGGCCCGTGTGCACAAATAGGCCTTAATTGCCCTTAGCAGTGTCAACTGAAATGTCCGTGCACATGTACTCCATTGGTCTATTTAAGTTCAGAACTGAGCCTTGTTTGCTCACCTAAACTATGCTGTAGTGTACTTGTCTTTGGCCTTCCCACTCTCTGGCCTGATTTCCTAATGAACTTTGAACACACTTTCTAAATAGCTTGTTTCCAGCATGTTTCCTACATAGACCCTGGTCCTATGTTACAGCATTGCCTCCACTCTTGTCTCCAGCTTTATTCCCCATGTCTTTTAAGTTTAAGTTTTCACAAGAGCTTTACTTTACTTGAATCACCTTTTAGAACTGATCTGAAGACCTATCTGAATCCAAATATCCATTCTCAGGCAGTCTGTTTTCCTGCTCTTCTATTCCCTCTTCAGTCCTGCTGCTTTTCCAGCCACGTCTGCTTCTAATCTGCTTCCAAGCAGTCTTTGTCTCTCCCAAGTACTGTATCCCAGTATGATAGTATCAGAATCACTGATGTTGGAAGGGAATAAGGAAGATATGTAGTCCAGCTTTTGTTATTCTTTGGCCTGGCACAGTCATATTTTGAATATCTCCAGTGATGGAGATTCCACAGCCTCTCTCGGCAACTGGAGAGATATGACCAGCGTAACAGTAAAAACCCCAAATGTTGAGTTTAAATGGAATTTGCCATATTTTAAATTGTGCCCATTGTCTCTTGTCCTCTAACAGGAACCACTAAGAAGAGTCTGGCTGCATTTTCTTTAGCCTTTCTTGTCAGATATTCATAAACATTAAAAAGATTGCCTGAGATTTTGCTGCTTAAATCTTGGGCTTTCTTGCAATAGAAGGTATTGTGATCTTTTAAATATCAAACTATCAGTTCTTCCTTCTGACTTATTATGTACCAATTCTCTTGTATTCTAAAATTTCCAAGGAAAAAGTGTCCTACAAAAAAATCCTGGATTTCTATTATAGCCTGTACACTTCAAACTTGAAAAAGACCAACGAACACACACGGACATTGTGAACAAAGACTGACAATGGGAACATACTGCTACTGCTTGAGTATTGTCTCAAAATATCACCTTGATATGAGCTACAGAACATGAATATAGACAGATAAATTTACTTCCTCTAATAAATCAAGATTTGCAATAAGGAAGTGCAGTAGCTTTTCTGCATGTCCATTCAATTTCCCAGTTTTCTTCCTATTTTTCTGTTTTTGACTTGTGCTACTTTTTGAACTTTGCTACATTTTTTTGCAATTTCTCCCCTTTCCCTGCTATTTTCCCATATCCTTTTTTGAGATGATACTTTGTTATACTTCCTGATTTATTTTTCCTTTTTTTTTTTTCAGGGGTAACAGGGTTGAGGTCAGCATCTGTGTGCTAAAAGGTACATATTATGAAGTACAGGCTTAAAACATGTCATTTGAGGAGCTAGAAAATTGTGACTCACCTTTTGAAAGTGCAAAATATGTAATTTGGCATCTATTGCAATTTAACATGGTCATTGCTTGTATTTCTTGAGCACTGCCTTAGAGGGTTGTTGACCCTTTATAAAAACAGCTTTCTAATATGACATGAAACCCAGTGATATGACAGATCTCTGCAGAAAAATGAGTAACACATTTCTGAGTTCAGTGAAAGCTTTAGTATGAAGGATTAAATATGACAGCGGAGGATAGGAGGCAATTAGGTGATATATTCTGAGGATTTCAGATGAAGAAAACTATTGGTTTAGGAAGTCTGTTCAGCTTCTGAATCTTGGTTCTAAGTAGATTCCTTTATGGGTTGATACATCATCCTGGAGATTCAGTGTGATATTATTTCATAGAATTCCATAGAAACTGAAGGGTGGTCTCGAGGTCATCTTGTACAGACTCCCATTCAGAGTGGATCTATTGCCTTCTCAGTTATCCTTTTCAATCCATGATGCCATAAGATACCAGTTCACAGTTAATACAGAAATATTTTCTGCTTGCTTTTTTTCAAGAAAATTTTTGTCATAGAAGGAACAACTGCTTAACGAAATCACCTGAGAACAGTTTCTACAGCTGGTCACCTGTTGACCCTTGCCAGGAGGAGATATAATGACACGTGAGGAAAGTTTTCAAATAGCTTTCAAATAGAGATGTTTTCCAAAAAGCAGGTTAAGCTGGAATAAATGGTGTTGTGTTGAATGTGTTGTGAAATTAAAGAATGTATTCTCCGTAATGAGTTCTTACCAAACTGTGATGGGCTCAACAGCCATGGGGAGAGGCCTTGGCCTTGTAAATGAAAATGAACAGTTTTAATTGACTTTGTGCATTTTCATAAAATATGATGTCTCTATAATTAGCCAGGATTGACAGAGATGTGTGAGTATTTGTCCAGCTTTGTGCTACAGAGATATGACTTGTACAAGGAGCTTCCTAACTGGTGCTGCTATGGCAGTCTTCTCGTTTTTCTTGTGCTTTCAGAATTTGCAAAGGGAACAGAATAGGTACTGATATTCAGCTGCGCCACTAAACTATGAAAAATACTCCGTACAGACACTAAAATACTTCTTGGACATTCATCAAGAGTCTCTTACAAACAGATCTATTTCTGTACACCAAAAGTTAGCAAAATGAATCTGTGGTTCCAGGCTCATCACACTGGAACTGAATTGATGATCTTAATGTGTGAACTATATCCTTTACCATCATTTCCTAAAATTCTATTACCTTAAAAGGCCTTCACAGTATAGAATAGATCAAAGGAAGCCCTATAGATCAAAGGAAGTCCTGTAGCCTGCTGTCTTCACACACACCTCTCACGCGACTGCAGAGACCAATTTACTGTTTCTGCAGGATTCTCGGTGAAAACTGCTCACTCCCCAGATTACAATCTTCACATATCTCTTTGTCAACTTCTAAGAAGACTTAGGATTTGGAAAAGAAAAAGAACTACTCCAGCTACAAAAGAATGAAAAAAAAAAAAAAAACAACAAAAAAAACAGTGATAAGGCTGTCAGCAGTAAGCCAGTGAAGAAATGAGATGGTAAGAACATTAGAAAATGTACTCAAAGTCACGTTGCAACCAGAGAATTAGTCTGTCTCAAACAGTGGTGGTAGCAGACATAGTTTAAACATAAATTATTTTAAGCAGTGAAGTTACATAGGTTTATGGCAATTTTATATAAATCTTACTACAGGAAAGTTGATATGTCTGGAATGACTGTGTTCCTATTTTGTATTTATCATAGATTCATATGGAGAAGTAACTATTGAGTACATACGCAAAGTTTTTTAAAAGAAATAGCGTAAGTACTTGCATAGAGCATAACTTGTTTTTTCCACTATATTCTTTTAACATTGCTTTAAAGATTATCCATGCAAACATGTGGATATCCAATCTATTGCTTTTCTATGGGAAGATGTAAAAAAATCTGAGTGTATATACATATTGGGTTGCATGCTGGTTTGTTTATTTTTTTTTCTAGGTAGTAGAACATGAGGGCACTGAGGTCTCACTCTCCAGAGTTGCTGTCTTTCTCCAGAGGAGAGAAGTGACCAGATTATGGGTTATTTGATCACTTTGGTCATCTGTGTTCAGTGTCAGCGCAAAGTAAACAGAAGTTCCTTTAAAACAACATGAAGAGTATCTCTATGTATCTCTTAAATATCTCTAGTTCTGGATTCTTGGTGCAGAGAAGGCATGAGAGACAGGATTATATTGCTACCATTTTCCTCATTTGCACAGCCTGTGACAGATTTGGGACTTCAGGGACTGCTCAGGCAGAATGAAAATTACTCTCAGAAAATGAGGGTGCAGAGTTCCCGCCCCTTCTTACTGTACATCTGTAAAAGGCTCTTATGGACAGGTTCCATTCTGATGAAGGAATGGACACTCAGTGCCATAGTGCATACCTCAATAAGGGCTTTGTGTCACTTCCCCTGTTCCAAAGCACAGCCATGTGCCATAGGCTTATCCTTCAAATCCAGTTTATAACCTGAGGCCACAAGGTGAATAGAGTCAAAAGGAGCTCTTGGGATGTTTTGGTTGTGAAGCTGCACCAACAGATAGTGCAGCCTTTTCCCTCATATGTTTCACTTCCTCCTCGAAACATTCAATGTTAAAAATAGTCATAAAATAATGTCCAATGCCTCCATGCTTCATGATGAGATGTTAGCCACTAGATGTTGCTCATGCATAGTTACTAATTCTCCCGCTTTCCACTTTATTTCTTCATTTTGCTCACGGTGACACTAACTTCCCTACTGTTCTGTATTTCACTAGACTTTGAACATGTGAATATAAGGAAACACCAGCAAGGGAAGAAAGCTTGTATTAAAAATTTCATCTATCATAATAGAAATGACACAGTTATTACCTCTTCCAAAAATCCTGTGTACACAGGGAACACTTGACCCTAGTGACTGGATTTATTTCACACTTGGAGAGCCATGATTAATTTGTCATTGTCTTTAGCTAGATAAAATGTTTTTAGTTCTCCTTTGTGTTCATCTTTCATTTCTTTTTTTAAAAAATTAAAATGCTTATCAACAAGTGGAGAAACTAATTAGGTGACCATTTTGACTTCTGAAACTGAATAGGTAGCAAACAAGTTATATACAGTATGTTTAAATAGTACAAACACCTTACTTTCTCTTTGTTTTCTTTTTTTTTTAAACTTTACACACTTCCTTCTTTTAATTCTCTCACACACATTATATATAACAGCAATTCCCATGAAAATTCAACTATAAACATCTTCAAAATAGGAATTTGGAGTACCCAAATGTTTAGCATCGTGGATTTCTTAATTCTTTTGCAATCTTTTGCTAAATCTTCTCTCTGAAAATGCAGTGCTTCAATATTTAGGAAGAAGAAATTTAACAGCTAAATGTAGGCATTGTGCTTGTTACCATTGTGCTTTCATTATAATCAAATTGTTAGTGGAATTCAATTTAGCAATCGATGTGTAGGGAATGTTACTGAATCATAAACACACAGGTTTTTTTTCTTCCAATTAATTCTATTATTTGAACTGATTGTGTTCAAGTACTCTCCTCATATTGTTGTGTTGATATAGAGATGATTTAGACTTAACTAGCTAGTGTTGTCTAGTCAATCAATGATAGAATTTCAGTAAGTATGGTTAGTTTCTATTGTTATGTGAATATGAGTCTCTGTTGTTGTCAAACAATTGGAAAGGTGAACTACGTAAGCCAGTAGGGCATAAAATTGTATTAGAACTTCAAGTTATATGAGACTAATAATTTACTTTAAATTTTATACATACACAAACACACATATTTATGTATCTTTATAGAGGTATAAAATTATAGTGCTCCATAGAGTTAAGGATTTAGACAATTGTCTATCTGGAAATTGTTTAACTCTTTTCCCAGTTGTGTTAGTATTGATATGAAAAAAAAAACCCTCAAACCTAGAGCCTATACAAACACAGAACAATAAACTGTAAATATTTTTGTGATTGCACAAAGCAATGGCAAATAACCACCTCAGTTTGCATCTCTCAGACAAGACTACAGTTAAATTGCATGGAGGGAAAAGAGCTTGGAGAGAATTGCTATTGACTTAGCTAAATATTCTTTTTCTCCATTCTTTCAAGCTTGACTGCAGGGCAAAGCTGCTTCATGTGTACTAAGACACAGAGAAAGTAGGAAAAAAACCCCAAAACTCAGACTGATTTATGTAACTGAAGAACAAATGGTAACAATGGGATAAAACTTTGTGTTAACTGAAATTGACATCTTGCTGAACAGATTTGTATTCAAGATAGAAAACACTGAACAGCTCATGGGTTCCAAAATGGAAAGTGTGATGTTGAATGAAACCAGCCTCAGCCAACAAGCACTACCAAATGTGACATTTCATTAACTTTGCCTCTGTGTCTGCAGTTAGAAGGTAACAGGCCACATGAATTTTAATAATTCAGTGAAGTGATTATACCCTTGTACTCAGCACTAGTAAGGCCACACCTCAAATACTGTATTCTGTTCTGATTCCCTCACTACAGGAAAGACATTGAGGCTCTGAAGCATGTCCAGAGACAGGCAACAAATGGAAAACAAGTTTGATGAAGAAGAGTTGAGGCAATTGGGGATATTTAGCCTGGAGGAGGCTGAGGGGAGAC
>WBNH01007282.1:16319-41721 GCA_013401255.1 Urocolius indicus
GTATTGTTGGATTGTAAGGGAAGCAGTATCAAGGAGAAACATATTTGAAACAGAAAGTCTATAAATGTCAGGACACATTTTATGATGTTTATTTTTTATTTAAAATGACCATATGCTCAAATAATCAATCTAAATGAGATAGTTAAGTAACAGATCATCTCAGTAATACTAATTTTACAAGGGTGTTATTTTAAATGTTAAAAAAAAAAAATGGTTTAAAGGACATTTTTCTGATTACTTTTCAAAATGCTGATGAGTTATAGCTTCTTCTGGGACATGCAGTTGAAATTGATTCTATGTAACTTTGTAACCTGCTAATTTACATGCAAGGGATTGAAGTTATACTCCTTGCACTGTACCTGAAAGTCATTACCGATCCTAAACACTGAGCTTTCAATGATAGTAAAAATTTCAAGGATTTTATACAGTTAAACTAAACTACTGATCTACTATTTTAAACTGAAGTTTTAATTCATAGACAAGTCCAGAAAAGCTATTTTAAAAAAATACAATTTAAAAGTGTGAACTATAACTATCGGTTTAGGAAGGCTAATTAAAGAGTCTACTTCTTTGTGAATAAATTGCTAAGATTCATTAGTTCAGGTTTGTTTTAAGATTGTGGTGGATATCTATAGTTATTTTCAGCATTTGGATTTGANCTCAAATAATCAATCTAAATGAGATAGTTAAGTAACAGATCATCTCAGTAATACTAATTTTACAAGGGTGTTATTTTAAATGTTAAAAAAAAATGGTTTAAAGGACATTTTTCTGATTACTTTTCAAAATGCTGATGAGTTATAGCTTCTTCTGGGACATGCAGTTGAAATTGATTCCATGTAACTTTGTAACTTGCTAATTTATATGCAAGGGATTGAAGTTATACTCCTTGCACTGTACCTGAAAGTCATTACCGATCCTAAACACTGAGCTTTCAATGATAGTAAAAATTTCAAGGATTTTATACAGTTAAACTAAACTACTGATCTACTATTTTAAACTGAAGTTTTAATTCATAGACAAGTCCAGAAAAGCTATTTTAAAAAAATACAATTTAAAAGTGTGAACTATAACTGTCGGTTTAGGAAGGCTAATTAAAGAGTCTACTTCTTTGTGAATAAAGATCTAAGATTCATTAGTTCAGGTTTGTTTTAAGATTGTGGTGGATATCTATAGTTATTTTCAGCATTTGGATTTGAATAAACATACTAAATTTTATATAATTTCTAGCAATATTGCAGTAGAACATAACATTCCTATTATGAGCCTGGTATTCATTTGTTTATAATTCTTATGAAAAATCCCTTTAAATGATTTCCAGATGAGATTTTTTTGAATGAGCCAAAATTGCACAAAAGATATTTTTTATGATGTAAAATAAGCTTTAAAAGTAGTCTTAAGAGTGAAAGTACATTTTATATGACACAAGCCTTTTTATTAAGGTCTATCACAGTATCTTTTTTTCTGAACAATAAAAGGCCTTATACTTTCTTTGAAAAAATAGTCCTGAACAGAAGAAAAAAAATTACGAATTAACTGCAAAACTCACAGTCTTGCACTTTAAATCTCATTAGTTACATTCTCTGTGAGTGCATATTTTGGCTTTTGATATAGAACAGATAAAAATACAAACACAATATTATTACATATATAAAGCTCACTTAAATATAAATATCTTAAGCCAAAGTTGTTTTTGGAAACTTTATATTTTTCTGGCAGAACAGTTGTTTAGCTTTTAAACAAGTAATGGAGGGTAATTTTAATGCTTAAGATGTAACGCCACCTATATAACTGTTCTGTATCATTTTTAAAAGAGTAGCTGACTATAAGCAAAACTAGTTTGCCAACACAATAGGCAAATGTTTAAAAATAATTTTGGGTTCATATCTTGTCTGTGCAGTTCTATTTATTGTTACAAACTTGTCATCAAAACATTAGAAAACTAAACATTACTTTCTTTTCTAAACATTTACTTTCTTGGATCCTTTTCTTGTATTAACGACCTCAAATAGAAAGCTAAATTTGTCTTTTAAGATTAGGTGTTCTTGTTGCAGTGTTGATACCTGAAGGAAATCAGGGTACAAAAGGTACAAGCCTAATGCATAGTAGACTCAATTCTCCGTATGGCAGATAAGTACTACAGTAACCACACAACCTAAAACTGCCCAGACAGAAGTAAGTGTCCTGCAGGCAGGTTGAGGAGTTTCCTCAGATGTATGTCGCTGAAGCTGTCCTCTCCAGTAGACATAAGAAAACGCTGTTAGCTGCTCATATTTCCAACTTCACTGCCATATAAACATGCTGATCATGACCTAATAATAAACACCAAAAGATTGTAAAGCTGGTTTCCACATCAATGCTGTGTCTTGCAGGAGTTTATCTGTTGTTCTCATGATGTTCTCATGATCTCACAGAGCAGAGCACAATGGATCAAACACATTCACAACAAAATTGTGCTAACATGGCAGCAAAGGCCAAAGCTCCACAAGTCCATAGTCAAGCTCTAGAATGTTCCAAATGCAGCTTTTCATGGACAAACATCGTTTGGCCTAATTAAAGACTCTTCAGGGACTGTGGAACATGATAACATCCAGATAGAGAAGAGCTGGCTTTAGAGACTGAGCTTATATAGGATCTACAATTCAGTGTATTCACTCTTACCTGGTTTCTATTTTATGCTATGTAGCAATCAGCTGATGACAGCTTTATTTGTCCTTATGGGCTGCATGTTTTTCAGATTCTATTACACAGATAAAGGTGCTATACATGCATCCCTTGCTATTCTAAAAAGAGGGTGAATTTAACATAAAAAAAATATTTTTAAAGCCATTTGGTGGATCTAGTCTAAATTTCAGAGCTTCATCAACTTCAGAAATGTAAAGACTTTCACAGAATCACATAACCTCAAGGACTGGAAGGGACCTTGAAAGTTCATGTAGTTCAACCCCCCTGCCAGAGCAAGACCACCTGGAATAGGTCACACACGAACTCATCCAGGTTTTCAAGGGATCTTCTAGCAATAAACTGTGTTCATTAGAGTTGTATATTTATGGCTTCAAATGATTCATTCAACTAAGACTCTTTGGCTTAAGTAGTGTGTGTTCTGTAACTGGTTCTCATCAATCCTCGCACTATTACACTTCCGTGTTACATCTATACTGCAGAAAAAATATTAAAGAGAGGGATTCTTTCTGGCCACATATTTATATTCTGTCTGAGAGATATTGATTTTTTTTTTTTTTTTAATCAACAGAGACAGTAATTTTCAGATGTGGTCTTGTCACCAATGAATGTTATTCAAGTAAATTGTACCATATGACAATTTGGCTGGTTTTGGAAACACATCAAGTGTCTCAGAGACAATGGTCTGCACCGATTACTGCACAAACATATTTGAAATACTTTGTTAGTTTGCCATTAATACACTGCTGCATCTTTAAAAATTTGTATGTCACATTTGCATTTAACAGTCAAGATAAATGGTAATGGATTATTTTTCAGGTTTAGTAAACAACTCCTGAACTTCCTTTTTCCACAGAAAAGAATACTGAATTCCATCCCATGCTAATTTTAAAGTGGCTTTTTTAAAAAAGTGGCCTATGAGTTGATTCAAGGCAATGTTTTAGATCAAACAGGAAAGATGAGACAAATACAGCATAAAATCTAAGCGCAGGAAAAGAATTACTTCCTTTGTGGTATAGATTACAGTTTATTACCAATTTTTCACATTATTAATTCTGTAGGAGAGACTGACAGATCATTAAAGATGTTAATTATTTAAATTTTAAAGTGCTATTAAACAGGGCATTAAAATTCTCAAATTGCTAAGCAAACCACTGAAAAGTCCTATCAAACCTTACAGCTTTGAAAAATATGTTCAAAGGCTTATGAATAAAAACTTTGAGAGAGAAGTAGATGTTTTACTATATTCATGTCAAATGACATGCATCACTGGACTGTGCAAAACTAAATGTAAGTGGTGTAAAAACTCTGTACAAGGGGTATTTTAAAAAAAAGTAGAAAATGTGTTAACATCAGTGCTATGCCTACAGTGATGTGCATCATGATATTCCTAGATCCATTAAGGTCTATCGACATGTGCAGCATTATAACAGTAATAAATTGCTCTGTAGGCAGAAATTCCACATCTCCTGTAGAGTTTTCCTTTGTATCAAAGAGCTAGTGAGAACAGCATTCTCCTCCCACAGTCCAGCACTGGGCAATATGAGCTGAAAGAGTTTAGCTTTTACTTCTCAGTACAATTTAGTTACATTGAACAATGAAACCTTTTTTCTCTGTATTAGATTGTTCAAACTATGCTATGCAGTTCAAACATTTACTGTTTAATCAAATATGCTACTCCATTTCTTATGTCCAGCTTCGGATACTCCTAGTAATTTCATATGCATATCACAACATGCGTGATAGCTTGATATTTTTTCAGAATTACACTGAACTGAAGTGTGTATCCCAACTTTAATGCTTTGGCTTAAAACTTTGTACCTAAAAATAAGCTTACTGAATTCATACTTGTAATAAAGAGGCTATTATTTTCTTTAATTGATGTAAGTATTAGTGATTCTCAACTACCAAATACCTTAGATAAACTTAAAATTTACATGATTTTATCACAACACAAAACAGGAGGATCAGTAAAAAAAGGCAAAGTATCATCTTCTCAACAAGTCTTTCCTCAATCACATACTATGTCTAATAGCTCTTTTAATAGCACGTGTAATTTCATCTTGTATACTTGCAATGTACAAGGTTTCTCCTCACGCAGTTCATACTGCACAGTCAATGCATGTACACTGACCTTGTTCGTGAAAACAAGAACACTTATTTTCTGCAGTATAAAAATTCTAATTTCATATGACATTTTTAATCTATTCAAGGAATTAATATATAATCTAATGGATATTTCTAGACCCGGTTTGCTTGCATAAGGAAGAAGTAATTTATAACACCACTTTTGTTGCAAATGAACTTGAATTTACCTACTGACTCATGAAATAAGAGTCTGATTGCATTTAAAAAAATGTAATAAAAATTAACTACATTGGACAAATAAACTCAATCTATTTATACAGTAGGAATAAATCACATTGTAACTTAAAGACGAGGAACTGAGAGGTGCTTTATATAATATCCATGCACTTAGAAATGCTTGGGTAGATATCTTGTGGTTCTATAAGTTTAAAATGTACTTAGGCGTTACTGAATGGAAAAGAGGCAATATGAGATTTCATTGTTTTTAATCCTTACTTGAACTTCTAATTACTACACCAAAAGACTCTAGTATTGTACCAGATTAAGTTTCACTGAGGTGCATTGTAGGGAACCTTCATGGATCTCTGAGAAAGATTGATTGAAAAAAAAAAATCCAAAATTTCTGTATTGAATTCATTGTCTGAAAGATTTTAAAATAGTTGCAGTGACTTCGTAGATTTTGATTGAATGTAAATTCCTGAATATAAACAGATGTAATGGAAATAGACTTTATTGATGACTAGCTGCATAAGGAAAAATACAGAAAATGCATCTCTATCTGAAAATGTCACACAGGGAAGCATTTGAGATGGAAAAATAAAAGAGGAAAAAAAAAATAGGCTCCTGTTTTTGAAATTGCTTAAAGCCTCTGGCAACCATGCAGTAGTCCAGTAGTGCTGAGAGGCTGGGAGGGACTGAAGAGATTTTTTTTTTTCCCATTCAATTTAAATAGCAGTAGAAAGAAGAATTTTTTCTCCTATCCCATACTCACCTACCCAGAATTTATTCCAGCAAGAGCTCAAAAATTACTTGCATATTTCTGCACTTGAAGGTAGGGAAGTGTCTGAGATTGGAGGTCTCTTTCTGCATAAACTTTCTGAGAATGGAAGCTGAGATAATTATATTTGTAAATCAATGTTTTGGCAAAGTGATGGGGACTGACTTTTCTTTTGCAAAGAAAAGAGACACTAAAATTTTATCTAGTAACTCTACCAGCTAAGAAAGCAGCACTCAATCTGGTTTTTTTTTTATCTATGAGAACTCCACATCCTAAGAATTATAAACCTACAAAATAACAACAATAAAAAAGTCACCCTGACTTTGAAAAGCCAAACTAGACATGCAAAAAAGTTATATTTCTCAAAACCTGAAAGTGCTTTAAATGATGCAAATTACCTAAAAGCAAACAGTTCATGGCTGAGTACCACGTATTTTTATATTCAAGACATAAAATTCTGTCTTGAAATATTTCTGTGCTGTTAGATTCTTACAAGATTGTTAGACAAAGTTTGAGAACAGTTATAGATTGCATCCAGTTTAATTTAGTACACTGTAATTTAATATGGAGAAATCTCAAATGAAAATCTCTTATCATCTTAATGCTAACCCATTGACTTCTTACTGCACTGGTGCTTTGAGTTTATTAATTCTGTACTACAGCTGATTATACCAATAAATAATGCAACTGATGGCAAAGAATATTCCACATTTGGTCTCTCTACAGGAAAATGAGAATTCTTAAGTGTATCACCCATTGTCTCCTTTTAGAAAAAAAATAGTAATTGTTTCTGCAGCCTGTTTGTTTCTGTCCAACTCAAGTAACAAAGATGTCATTTCCAGAGAAGACTGAATATCAAATGTTGGAACATCAGAGTGATATATATCACTTGTTCCCTGTCCTCTTTTTTAAAATCAAATATGATGTTTTAGTAAAAAATAATATTTTCCAAATTTGATAATATTTGAACTTATAAGTTAGATTCATCCAAGGATGACATTGTTATATAATGTAGCTAAATGAAGAATCCTGTTTTAGTGTTTGAAAGGAGTTGGCTGCTTCTCCTGCAAATTTACATACTGCTAGAATGTCATATTTTCTCTTTTTAAAACACTTTTAAAAATGCTTTCTGTATCGTCTTTTAGGTAGTGACAACAGTGTAATGCAAATGCTACAAGTTTAATAAGTCTGTTGATATGAAACATCTCAGGATGGCAGATTGACTCTTCATCTGGTAGAAAGTCTTTGCAATGAAAAAGAGGGAGGAAGAATTGTGGATTAAAACATTTTTCCTCTTCCTACTCACTGCCTCTTCCTGCAAGTTACGATAATGGCCATGGTACATCACTCTGCAATATGTGCTATCTAAATGGAAAAAGATTATATAGGCTTCAAGTACAGTACAAGGTCTAATTTTTAGATATAATTTTAATATAAATTTACAGTAATAAGAAAAGTCCTCCGCACTTGAAGATAATGCAATTTTTATCCTTTATTGCACTGTTGGTCATGCATATTTGTATGTTTATATGTCACTGAAATCAGAATTTAATCTGTGTGTAAAATAAGTTAACGTACTCACAACTGCTTCAATTTCTTTGTCATACTTGCGATAAAATGCTGCCATGGTTTTTCTCAGCCAGCAATGAAGCACCACGACAGTCTCTCACTCAGTGCTCCCCATCCACCCACTTATTAGAATGGTGAAGGCTCCAGCAAAATAGGAGGAAAAAAGATAACCAAGGATGTTGTGGATTGAGACAAGGGCAGGGAGGGCTCGCTGCCAATTACAGTTCTCGGCAAAACAGACTCCACTACTCAACTTAGAGAGGAAAGTAAGGAAAGTTTATTCTATTACCTACTAGAAACAGAACAGAACAAAAAGCAAAAAGAGAGCAGAATGATAAGAAAAATACAGCCAGCACTTTAGGATCTGCCTCCACCATCCCTTCTTTCTTCTGCTTCATCAGTCCTCTCCACTGGATGTAGGGGAGTCTCTGCTTCATCACACCGCCTTCTCTCTTCCCTCACTGACCTTGGGGTCTGCATGGTTGCTTCTTTCTTTCTTCCCACTCCTTGCACCACCACCAGCTGGAAAAGGACAGAGCAAGAAAGTACAGGAAGAACCCTCGTCTTCCTGCTGCTGCTTCTTAAAAAGTGATTGTGGAGGCACCTAATTGGCTCAGCCCCAGAAGTGGGTCACAGAACTGGAGAGAGTTTCAAGCAACTTCTTACAGAAGCCATCTTTACAGCCCCTTCCCCATTGCCAGAAACAGCTCCACATAAAACCATGACAAGTGGTTTTTTCAGATTTTGTCATAATATGTTTTCAGAGTTGCAGATTTTAAAGAGAATTGCAGTTATTGATAACAATCATTTGAATTGTTTGTGCATACACACACAATCCAGAAATTCCAGCAATGGAGCATGACATATAGTTACTACTGTTGATAGTGCTTGCTCATTTTGAGAATTAGTTAGAAATTTGCATTTTGCAAATTTGAATACTTTATATACTTTATAATTGTCAGGTTGACCAGAGTAATCTCCATGAATATGTTGATCAAAAAAAGAGAAAGCGCAAGGATATGTCATATTAACATACTTACCCCTTAAAGTGTGGAAGCCAGTCTGGAATTTGTTTAATTGCATATATGTCAATATATTCTAAAGAGTACAGTTGAATCACAGAATCACAAAATCTTAAGGGTTGGAAGGGACCTCGAAAGATCATCCAGTCTAACCCCTTTGCAGAGCAGGACCACCTAGAGTAGGTCACAGAGGAACTCATCCAGGTGGGTTTTGAATGTCCCCAGAAAATGAGACTCAATAACCCACCTGGGCAGCCTGTTCCAGTGCTCTGTCATACTCACAGTGAAGAAATTCTTCTTTGGAACCTTTTGTGTTCCAGCTTATACCCATTGCCCCTTGTCCTATCATTGACCATCATTGACAAGAGCCTGGCTCCATCCTCCCAACACCTGCTCTTTACTTTTTTGTAAACATTATTTGTGAACTTTATTTGTAAACATTAATGAGATCACCCCTCAGTCTCCTCCAACCTAAAGCTCCCTCAGCCTTTCATCATAAGAGAGATACTCCACTCCCTTAATCATCTTGGTGACAACAGTTGTGCTCTTTATTATATTTCTGGCCACTATAGTGCAATGTGTTCTTTGGCATCAGTGTAGGAGGACAGCTAGTTATCTCTAGCTATCTCTCTTTGAAGAGAAAGACAATTTTTTCTTGTTTTCTAGATTGGTACAGATTAATATGTATCTGCTTTTCTGCTCTATCTATAGTTTGCTCCTATTAGCTTACTTTTTCCACTTCAGTGACTAAGTGTTTAAGAATGACTGTACTCTTCAAAAGAGCTTATACTTTAAAATGAATTATCTGGAAAAAAATAAATAAACCTTACAGTACAGTGATTTCTTCCTAAACTTTGCTGTGTGGGCATCATGGGCATGTAATAGCAAACACACCCCTGAGCTAAGCAAGGAGACAAGAGGGAGTAGTGAGAATGGATCCATGGGGGAGAGGCCTCACACAGGAATAGCAAATGCCTGTGCCTGACTTCTGTTTGCTAGTTAGCTGGGCAAGTGTGGTGGCTCAGAGCGACAAAGCAGGACTCAGCTGGCACTCAAACTGGCCAGAGATATCAAGAAAAACATGGATTTTATAGGTATGTTAGTAACAATTACAAGGAAGAAATAGGTTTGCCTCTTTGACTAGGCTGGCAAATTAGTTACAGGAAAATTTGGTTCACTCAGTGCCTTCATAGGTAAATTTAACCCCCAAGTCTCTACATCATTGAGCAGCAGTAAAACAAATAGTAAACCTCAGAGGAGAATCATTTTAGAGATCATCCATACACATTGGAATCTACAAGTCTATGAGATCTGGCAGGATATATCCAAGAATGCTATAAAAGGGGACTTGACAACACTTCTGTTGTAACGGTGCAAGCAACACTCATCCAAAGATGTAGAGAAGCTAGCAAATGCACATACAAAGACATACACACAAGCAACATAGTAACCAACAAGGTTGACTCAAAGCCACCCTTTGTTTGTTAGCTTCTTCCTTATATGCTGCTTTTGCCCGTGTGATCACCCAGGGCTAAATTGATTAACCTGCAGCATCTGTTTCTGATAATTGGAAAAAGCTTGCCAGCTGCATGAACTTGGCCTTACCATCTTTATTCAAGCTGAGGAAGTATCTGGCTGGTCCAAGTCATATTTGTATCCACACCTTTCATCATTTTTGAAAAGCCAGAGAGGCCAAGGAAAGTTCCTGTAAGTATTAAATCCATGTATAAAAAAAATACTAAAAGAGAAGATTAGAGAAATTACAGACCACTTTGCCTCACTTCAGTCTCTGGGAAAATTACAGAGCAGGTCTTCATGGAGTTTATTTCTGGTCAAATGAAGAACACCGAGGTGTTTTTGGAAAAGCCGACAAAGATTCTGTAAGAGTAAATCATGATTTACTGACTTCATTACCTGCTATGACAAAATAATTCACTCAGTCGGATAAGGGCAAAGCTGTCAATGTCAGACTCCAGCAATATGTCTCCATACAATATTGGTAAACTGATAAGATAGACTGGGTACACAGATGAGAGGATGAATAAAAAACTGGATAGGTAATGACTCATAATCAAGCTTATAAGTGGAGTATCTCTGGGCTAAATAGTGTGTCTGGTAAGTATATTACTGCTATATTATTGTAGCAGTGATACCATGCAATATCTTTAAAACAAGCTGGATGATAGGATTGAATGTACCCTCACTAAGTCTGTGTGCATCAGTAATCTGATGGCAGAAGTATATATTCTGGAAGGAAGGATCACTATTCAGAAAGACCTTGACAGGCTGAGAGACTGGACCAACAAGAATTGCATGAGAATAATTTGAAGACCTGCACCTGGGACAGAAAATTCCCAAGCAGTGATGGGGTCTGACTGGCTGATGTGTAGCTTTTTTGAAAAGAATCATAGATTGTAGTGAGCAGCATGCTAAACTTTGGCCAGCTGTGGACCCCTGCAGCAAGGAAGGCAAGCCATGTCTTGGGCTGCATCAGCAAGGTCATAGCCACCAGATCAATTGGTGTGGTTAATCAACGCCTTGTCAGGTCACACATAGAATACCCTGACCAGTTTGGTGTTCCTAGTTCAAGAGAGTCACTGAAAGTCTTGAGATAGCCCACTAAAGCTGACTCAAATGAGTAAAGTGTGGGAGAACATGACAATTAGAGAAAGGCTGAGGGACTGGTGTTTAGCCTTAAGAAAAACAAGGCTTAGGGAATTCAGTCTTCCAATACCTGAAAGATAGTTACAGAGAAGACAGAGATACTCTCTTCAAAAAGATCCACTGTGACAACAGGCAATGGGCACAAGTTGCTTCAGGGGATATTCCATCTGGATGTAAGAAAAAATTATTTGTTCTGAGACTATGTTGGAATAGTTGCCCAGAGAAGTGATGGAATCTCCCCTGCTGGAACAGTAGTGTGCTTGATAGGGTCCCCAGTGATTTAATCAAGAGTTGGATTAGATAATCTCCAGAAGATCTTTCCACTTTAAACTTTTCTATTATTATACTTTCCAATGATTCTATGGATTTACTCCTTGGACTTATAACAGACGACCACATGACAGGGTAAGGCATAAACCACAGAAACGAAGGCACAGGACTACCATCAGTGGCAAGTTGAATGTGTCCAGCACAATTCAAATCTACATTAATTATATTTTTACAGGCATTTGTGATGATTGATTATTTGTCTAAAAACTACAAAAGTCAGATTATTTACCTAGAAACTAGAACAAGCAAGTTAACTGTGAGGATATGTTCTTAATCTTGAAGGATCCCACCTGATATAAATCCAAATACCTAAGCAGATGAAGAGCAGTTCAAGAACTGTTCCGATTACAAACCAGCCCTCAGAACTGGATGTTATCTGGAATCCCTGAAGGAATTTTCACCAGATTGTTGTTCAACAAGAACTTCCATACATTTTTTTTATAACAATATAGTGCACAGATCCAACAGAATGACATTCAGTTGAGGCCCAATAACCAACAATTACGTCGATACCTTCAGATATTTCTAATCTTTCTGTCAAACAATCATCTCTGTTTTAGAAAAACTATGTGCCAGAAATGACAGATGCTGAAAGTGGAAGTGATCTTCTTTATCTTGGATGTTTCTTTGTTTCAAATCCCGATATTCCTCTTGTTAGACCTTTACTATGACTTATATTAAGATACAGACATTACTGTGTTTAGTATTGTTAGTCACAGTTTTTAATTAAGCCAGTATGAATTTTGGGCCTGAAACAGCTTGACTACAGTAACAAAGAATATAGTTTGGAACAATATAAACTATGCTTACAGCACACCTTAGCTCACTCTTGATTTCCAAATAAAAGTACCTTAACTTTATTTGTAGCATATTAAAATTATCTTGTTGGAGTTAACTTTTGAAATCACAGGGTCTAAAATGCCTGCATCATGCTATGAGGGTGTAAAGGGTTGCCTGGACTTCCGTTCTCAGTTCTAAGCTCATGTATTTTATTGCCTTGGGTACTCTGAAATTAATGTAAATAAATAATACCAGTAATGTTAACCTAAGGTATTTCCAGTTTCCAATTTTAAATATGACACAGACTTTCACTTTTGTCCAGATATTTTCTTTTTTGTTCTAATTGTTTGACAGCTGTTTTCTCATCTATCTATTCAAAAAGGGGCCTTTGAAGAAAGGATATCAGCCTACAACACCACCTTTCCATTGTACAAGCTGCAAGATCTTTGATGAAGAACAGCAGCTTGTCTTTCATTGTCATTATACTCTTATTTCAGAATACAGAAAATGGCCCAAGGAATGAGGAGCTTGGTGCTTTCATATACTCCTGTTGTGTATGCTGGAATTACAGTGTTTTGGACAGTATCTGTACAAACCATTTGGTCTCCAAGACAATAACATGGAAAGAGAACTTAACATACTCAACAATATAAGGGAAATAGACACTGTAAGTAAACTCAGCCAGAAAGTCCTTGGTGCTAATTAAGGGTAAAACTGATGAAATAGTATGTCATAGGGCAAAGTTTCCAGTTCACTTAGTTTAAATGGAATCACAATGGAAGTAGTTTATGGATTTATTAATGACATAAAACTAATCAGCAATCTTCTGTATTTTCACGGTCAATACAACACATAAATCACAATACTAGGCACTGTCAAAATTCTAGTAAGCACCTACTAATTTCTAACTATTTTTTAATAACCAATCCCCAAATTTCTAATCACAAACACACACAAAGCAACACATTCACATAGCTACCATCACACCCATCCTTTTTTTTGAAAAGATGTGCTGGTTACAAACACCACTGCTCTTTCAGAAGCATGGGTTATCCAACCTGCATGTGTCCTGTAAGAAGATCTTATAACTTTATAGATATCTGTGCTGCTCCACAAGCTGGTGAGAAAGCATCTTGTGAATTCATGTGTACAGCCAAACCCAGGTTGTGAGTCCCTGTTTGTTGCAGCCCACACTTGCTCCTTAAGCTAGAGAACAGGCAGCTCATGGTGTCCAATGGGGAGGTTATGCTCGAGGGCCGAGGTAAAAGTGTGGTCCCAGTAGCTGTTTCCACTCCAAGGTCTCTGTCTCCTCTGTCTCATTTTCATGTTGTTTTCACATTTATTTTAAGATTAATTTATTATTTGTTTCAAAAGCCTCTTTTCTCCAATTACTGTTTAATCCTCTTAAATGTGATAAGGTTTTGGCAAACATAGATTTTTCACGGAACTGCAGAATGGTAAGGGTTGGAAGGGATCCCCAAAGACCATCTGGTCCAATCCCCCTGCTAAAGTAGGTCCATCTAGATCAGATCACATAGGAACGTGTCCAGACAGTTTTGAAAACCTCCAGAGAAGAAGACTCCATACTCTCCCTGGGCAGCCTGTGCCAGAGCTCCATCACCCTTACAGTAATGAAGTTTTTCCTTAAGTTAAACTCTTTGTATTCCAGCTTTTGTCCATTACCTCTAGTCCTATCACTGGACACTACAGAAAAAAAGTGTTGCCCCATCCTCCTGACATACACCTTTCAAATTTTTTTAATGAGATCCCCCCTCAGTCTCCCCTTCTCCAAGCTGAACAGTCCTAGGTCCTGCAGCCTTTCCTCATAAGAAAGATGCTGCAGTCCTCTGATCAACTTGATGGCCTTGTGTTGGACTCTCTCTACAAGTTTCCTGTCCCTCTTGAGCCAGGAAGCAGCAGGAGACATGATAACGCAACTTCTGGACAAATCTGTGTGGTGAGTGGTATGCACACAGAGCAGGCAGGAACTGGAAAGAACCATCAACAAATGACTGCACTGGCCCATGGCTGAAATATTATTTGTGCTTGCGATAACTCACAGCAAAGCTTGGGTTTACAAAGAGGATGTACTCTCAAGCTACTGCCTTGAACACAGTGTTTGAAGCAATCTCTCAGTAGCCAATCTGTCAAGACTTTCAGAAAGAAACAAAGTGTTTTTAATAAGAAAATAAAGCATACAGCAGCAGAACAAAACTGCAAGACAGACGAACAGGTGTTTCAAGTGTAAAATCTTCAGTGAAAATAGAAAATAGAAAGGTGAAACTGAGAAGTGAATTTTAAACATGTTCAGCTCTACCATATGGAGAAAGAGAGCCAATAGGGAGAAAAGTAGAAGACCTGTATGGAATTGTGCTACTGACAAAAATTTCCCAATTACTTTGAAAAAGAGAGGAAATTAGTAACTTTTGTTACTTTAATGAGAACCTCAGTATCTATCTTCAGATGCGTTATGTATCCCCAATTTAAGGAAGAACTTGGAGGGAAAGTCATCTGTTTCACTTACCACAGAACAGTGTATCTAAGAAAATTATACCACTTTTATTACTCACCCTCTTTAGTCACAATATTCTTGGTAAATTTTCACAAGAATCTTCTTAACTTTGAACAAAGCTCAGATCTGACGAAATATGCAGGTCCTCCTTCTCTACACTTTCTCTCCTCACTCATCGTCTCATTATCCTGAAGTCTTTTTTCTTCTTTACCTCCCTGTTTTGTAGCATATTCCCCATCAGTACGCTACTTGAGCTTCATAGAAGTTAGAGTGTGTCAATACAGTACACAATCCAGTGTATTCACTGCCTGGTAAAAATATAACATGCTGCACATATGCAGGACAGATACGATGCTATTGAAATTACTTGCATCATGAATTATGTTAGTGAGAAGAATTTGACTCTCTAGCTTTCTATATATCAAGTTGGAGTAATTTCACAACTCTAGCAGGCATAACACTTCATCACACGTGCTTATTTTCCTGAAATATTTTTAAATTAGATACAGAAACCAGAATTTTATTCAGCACTGAATCTGTTCACCTTCAGCTTCCACTGGTTGGATCTAGTCACAGCCTTGACCATGATCCTCTACTAACAAATTGTCATTTCCTATTAGGGCTCTTATGAAATAAATAATTTCAACTTATCAAAGTGAAGTTTACTTGATCATGTGTTTGTATCTGTCTAGAGGAAGTGATCAAACTGCAACACATTGAATAGCACTAGGTCTTCAACGTGAAGAAGACATGAGAGGAGGCTAGTTTGTAGAAGGGATGGTATCCCCTGGTGCCTGTATCACTCGGTTTCAGAGGTTGATCATTTACCCAGCTTGGCAGTGAACTCTGTTATGTCAAGAGTATTCTTAACTTTCTTACAGCTTTCCTTGATAGATGGATTTCAAATACAAAATTATTTTCAGAGCTGTTTCAAGAAAAATAGCCACTTCTACTTTAAGGCCTGTTTTCTAATGCTTTATTTATGGACACCGATAGGAAATCTATCCTCAGAATAAAGCTAAATGAAATACAATTCTTTTACTTTGAAGAGTTATTCGTCTGTATGTGCATCCAAGTGTTAACTTAGCCCTTTCTGACCAGGGAGCTATGCAGGGAATCAGTGTTGGCATTAGTGACCAATACTGGCACTTTTCAAACTCTGTGACAGCCAAAATGGAGTTCCTTCTCCAACAAACATATAGAGTGTACATTGCTCCTGTAGGACTTCACATTGGATATTTTGCTATGTTGTGGTTTTGCCCAGACAGCAATGTAGCACCACAATAGTCTCTTGCTTGGTGCCCCCCATTCATCCCCACCCTCATTAAGATGACAGAGGCCTCAGCCAAATCAGAGGAAAAAAGATAATCAATTGTCAGTTGAGACAAGGGCAAGGAGGGGCACTACCCATTAGGGTTCTGGGCAAAAAAAGACTCCAGTACTTGACTTAGAGAAGAAAGTAAGGTGTGGGTTGTTCCCAGCAGCTGTGGCTTCTGCCAATACAGGGTCCCTCACACAGGATGCAGTCCTTAGTGAATACCTCTGGTGTGGGTTCTTCTCTGTGGTTGCAGCTTCTGCAGATACAGGGTCCCTCCCATGGGACACAGCCTCCTCTGTGCATAGTCCTAATTTAATTCTTTGGTGTGGGTTCTTCCCAACAGCTACAGCTTCTGTGAATATGGGGTCCCTCACATGGGACATGGCCTCCTCTGGGCATAGCCACTGCCCCTGGCATGAGGTTTTTAATGAAGCGAGTCACTACCCTGATGGCGGGATGAAGTACAAACAAATCACTGCTTCACCAGTCCTCTCCACAGGATACAGGGGAATCTCTGCTCTGGTACTTCTCCTCTCTTCTCTCATTGACCTTGGATTGCTTCTCTCTCTCTCCCAACTCCTTGCACAACTAGCAGTCAGAAAAGAAGGAACAACAAAATAAGAAAGAACAGGAAGAACCCTCCACTTCCTGCTTCTTCTTAAATAGTGATCATGGAGGCATCTAATTGGCTCAGCCCCAGAAGTGGATCTGGCTAAGAGCTGGGCAGAGTTTCAAGCAACTTCTTACAGGAGCCCCAACCCCATTACCAGAAACAGCTTCATGTCAAACCACAACGGTATGATTTTGACTTCACACATCTACATGTCGCCCACTCACTGGAAGAAAATAAAATTGCCTAATAAGTCTTAATCAAATAGAAATTTTTTTAATAATGGAAAGTAATAATATACAAATACCTCCAAGATGTAATTTAGAATATGCTGTCCTAAAAGAGATCCTAAAATAATTTCTAGAGATTCTTGAAAGAAAGTGAATTCATTTTTTTTCCTTAAATTCTGAAAAGACAAAGCCAAACAGATGTAAAAATGTTTGTTTCTGGATATTTTTTTTAAATGAAAATGTAAGACTCTCAAAGGTGTGACTAAAGCACAGAGTTACACATTATGGAGGGGTCTGAAATAATTTTTTCTATTTTTTTCTTGATAGGTGACTTTTCAATTTGTTTTTCCTAAGGAGAATTAATCCATTTAATCAGTTTTCTTGTTTATGTTGCAAAGACATTTTCAGGTTTTCTATTATTTTTAAAATGAATGGCAACTAATTATATAATATTGAGATATTACTCAAATGGTAATTTAAAAATCCCAAAATATTTTAAAGAATCTAACTTTATTAAAAAATTATTAACACCATAAATGAGACAAACAAGCTTTATACTAGTTTCTACATATAATACTCCATGAAAGACTATTTAGAGAAAATGTGTTTTCTTTGGAGGAAAAAAAATTCTATATATGAAGGGCAGGTGCTTCTAGCAGCAATTTAAAAGTTTGTTTTGTTGTTTTGTTTTTTTTTTTTTATAAACTGATCTCGCTCATTGCCATCACTATTTTATGAAGTGATTAACATGAAGGAAAATAACTTCAGCTTTTTCACCCCTTCCCTACACTCCTGGAGTTATACCTAGGAGTGTGCTGGACTTGGATGTGTCTCACCATGCCTTTCAGAAGCTGTGATTAATCTCTGTCCTGTCCCATCACTATGACTGATCAGAATTCAGTTGCTGTTTCAGATCTGGTTGCCCTGAGAAATCTCTGGTAGATGTGTGCTACCACTGTCTGCTGTAGCTGTCACCAGTGCACACTATTTTTACAACCCTCTGCTGGCATTTTGAACCCGTGCCTTCACATTCACTCTTCATCTATATCAATGCAAATATTTTTATTGCCATTTTCCACAGCCCTGTAAGATTCCTGGGCTTTAATTTTCAGATCTATTTTAAGCACTTTGGTACCTGCTGACAACTATATTTTAAGATATGTAAGTTTTTTTTAAAAGTCTCCCGGGGTTCTTGTGTAGTCCCTCAGTATTTCAACATCACACTCATGGACAAGTAACAGAATAGAATTTACTTTTACGAAATTGTTTTGCCTCTAAATTTTAATTTGATCCAATCTTCATATTCTATTTCTCTATTTTATTATATTCTGATTATGGTTCTACTTTCCTGTCTTTTGTTAGTCACCTTCCTTTTTCCCTTTTTTTGTTTTCAAAATAAACAAGAAAAAGGTTTGAGAGGGAAGGGAAGAGACACTTGCCATTTGCAGCAGAGATATAAAAAAATCTTCTGAACAATTGAAAAACAGTATTTATTTCACCCTTAAACAATATCCCAAATACTCTGTCTATGAGTTCTCTGAGTCACTTTTATTGACCTGTTACATAAGTCCTGATACATATTTATCAAAAGTTAACTCTCTGGCTGATCTCAACAATATTGATTACAACAAAGATGTCAGCTGACATTAGATAAAGAGTTTGATTCGGAGAAAAATTAAAGGAATCCATCATGAATCTGGTGCATTCTTCTGAGCAGCCATGAGTGAAAGCCATCCTTGTTTAACTATATTGCTTGTTTGTACATACATATTAACATAAAAATAAACATAGATGCAAATAAAGACAAAGAAGGATGGAGATAACAATAAATATAAATGTATGTTTTTTTATATGAGGCACTTTGTGGTCAAAAAGAAATAGACAGCCCATCAGACAGTGGTCTGTGATGATGTGCACATGATGATGGTAATAAGCCAATCACAGAGCAGTGCAAAAACCAGATGTTGTCAAAGATGTCAGCCTCTGCATATCCAGTAGACAAAGGTTTCCCATTGTGATGTACTTCTGGGTAGCCTGGTCCTTCCAGTCAATTGCAGGGATGGCTCTGAACATATGGAATATAATGTTTTCTAAAATTATTATATCAAGGCACAAAAAGGTGAAGGCATGTGACAGCTAACAAGGGTAAAACTACCTCTGGAAGTCAGACTAGTGTCATTTCCTATCTGGGACAAAAATATCCCTTCTACTACTCCCAGTACATCATAATCATACAATATATATATCTCTTCATTTGCTACTCCAATAAAAACTAGATGACTATATACTCCATAGGTTGCAAACAACCAAATAATTCAAATCTAATAAAGCTGCTGCTGAAGGAAAAGCAGACTAAAGTAATAAATGTTCAGGTCCTCTGGCACTTGTTTTTAATTTTCCAAAGATAAACTCTCTGAACAAATCCTGCTGCTTACTCAATAGAAAAAAAATATGCTATCCACGATCAAAAAAACAAACAAAATTCCAAATGGAAATAGAAGTCATTATGGTGGTTTATCCTTGGCTTGGTGCCAGATGGCCACCAAGCTGTTCTGTCACTCCCCTTCCTAAGCTGGGCAGGGGAGAGAGAAATGTAAAGAAAGGCTTGTGAGTTAAGGATAGGGAGATTGCTCAGCAATTAGTGTCAAGGGTAAAACATACTCAACTTGGGGAGAAAACAGTTTGATTTATCAATGAACAATCAAAACTGAGTAGGAACATGAGAAATAAAACTGAATGTTAAAACACCTCCCCCAGGACTCTCTTTCCCAGGACTCTCTTTCTTCCCCCACCACAGCAGCACAGGGGATGGAGGTTGCAGTCAGTTCATTACAGATGGACTTTGTCACCATTTCTTTGAGGGGGGCGCCTCTTCACAATTCCTCATCATGGTCTTTATCACAGGTCACAGGAGAATTTTTCTTTCACAGCCTAAGCACTTCCTCCCCCTCCTTCTCCACTGACATTGGTGTCTGGGAGATGTTTTCACATTCTCATTCCCTGTTGCTGCTGCAGTTTAGCCACTGTGCAGCAACTTCTTCCCCTACTCAAATACATTAATCACAGAGGCATTACCTCAGTCACTAACTGGCCAGGCCTGGGTCAGCTGCGGGTCCATCTTAAAATTGACTGTCATTAGCCCTATCAGCTACAGGTGCTCTGGTGACAGAGGATACAGAGAAAGCAGAGTTACTGAATGCCTTCTTTGCCTCTGTCTATACTGCTGGATACTGTCCTCAGGAGCCCCAGACTCCAGAGGAAGTCAGGTTAAAGAAGGAGTTCTTTTTGGTTGATGAGGACGGGGTTAAGGATCAGTTGGGCAATCTGGATGTACATAAATCCATGGGCCCCAATGGGATGCACCTGTGGGTGCTGAGGGAGCTGGCAGTAGTAATTGCTAAACCAATCTTTGTCGTCTTCAGTAAGTGATGGAGAACAGGAGAGGTGCCTGAGAAGTGGAGGAAAGCAAATGTCACTCCAGTCTTCAAAAACAGCAAGAAGGAGGAGACAGATAATTACAGACTGGTCAGCTTCATCTCCATCCTTTAGAAGGTGATGGAGCAACTTATGCTGGGTGCTGTCTCCAGGTTTGTAAAAGACAAGAGGGTCATTAGGAACAGTCAACATGGTTTTGACCAACCCGATAGCCTTTTTATGAAGATGTAACCAGGTGGATAGATGGTGGTAGTGCAGTGGATGTGGTTTATCTCAATTTCAATAAAGCATTTGACATTGTCTCCCACAGCATCCTGACAGCAAAACTGAGAAAGTGTGGGCTGGATGATCAGGTAGTGAGGTGGATTGTTAACTGCTTGAAAGGAAGAAGGCAGAGAGTGGTGATCAATGAGACAAGGTTTAGATGTAGGCCTGTATCTAGTGGAGTCCCTCAACGGTCAGTGCTGGGACTAGGACTGTTCAATATGGTCATTAATCATAGAATCATAGAATGGTAGGGTTGGAAGGGACCTTTAGAGATTATGTAGTCCAACCCTGTGCAGAAGCAGGTTCACCTAGATCAGGTCACATAGGAGCGTGTCCAGGCGGGTCTTGAAGACCTCCAAGGAAGGAGACTCCACAACACCTCTGAGCAGCCTGTTCCACTGCTCCCTCACAATGACCTTGATAAGGGAACAGAATGCACTGTCAACAGGTTTGCTGATAATACTAAAACTGGGGAGAGTGGCTGACACACTAAAAAGCTGTGCTGCCATTCAATAAGACCTGGACAGGCTGGAGGCCTGGGTAGAGAGAAATGTAATGAAATTCAACAAGGGTAAGTGTTGAGTTTTGCATCTGGGAAACAATAACCCCATGTACCAGTACAGGTTGGGGAATGAACTGAGGAATGAACCTCATATTCACAGAAGCTGTAGCAATTGGGAAGAACCCACAGCAAAGAAGCTCATTAAAATTATGCCTAGAAGAGGCCATGTCCCAAGGGAGGGACTCTGTATCTGCAGAAGCTGTAGCTGCTGGGAACAAACCACAGCAGAGAAGTTTGTTAAGGACTGAGTTCCACAGGAGGGACCTTGTGTTGGAGCAGGGGATGAATGCCAGGAGTCATCCTTATCTGAAAAGACAGAAGCGGCAGAGCTCATCTGTGAGAGACTGACCACATCCCCCATTCCCTGCATCCCTGAGCTGTTGTGGGGGGAGGAGGTAGAGATATCGGGAGCAGTGAGCTGGGCCTGGGAAGAAAGGAGGGATGGGGGAGGGAGATCTTAAAGTGCTGATTGTAATTTTCTCAATCATCCCACTATTTGCTTTTTGTTCTGTTTCTTGTAGGTAGTAGAATAAACTTTCCTACTTTCCTCTCTAAATCATGTACTGGAGTTTGTTTTGCCCAGAATTGTAATTGGCAGCGAGCCCTCCCTGTCCCTGTCTCAATCCTTGGTTATCTTTCTTCCTCCCATTTGGTTGGGGCCTCTGCCATCCTAATGAGGGTGGGGCTGAATGGGGGGCACTGAGCAAGAGACTGTCATTGTGTTTATGTGCTGGCTGGGTCAAACCATGACACTGTCCAAAAAATAGTAATTTGCTCATGCACTGAAGTATTTCACTTTTCCTTATGCTGATCATTTAACCTATTCTATGATTTTTTTTCTATGATCTTAGAAGAATGATAGATTATACAGCAGAACCTTGTCCCTTTGAAGGTGACAATGCATATTGCATGTGAGTTGGATGAGAGAGTTTCATCCTCACAAGTTGTTCAAGGGTCAGAAAGTCTGCAATACAAACTCTTCCCCAGGGCAAAATGAACAGGGAAAACTTGCCATGCAGGTGAAGAAACTCATTGGAATGGGGCACTTTGTCTTGCTAAGGCAGTCAACAGGAATTGAAATGGTGCTGGCTAAACGTCAGTGTAACTTCCATTTTTATTAAAAGGAGAAAAATATGATTCTTGCCTTTGCTGGCAAGGCACCTCTATGTTCATAGATGTAAAGCAAATGTTGACTAGACATCTTAAAAAGTTCTTGATCTGACCAATTACCTTTTGTAGTCCTTTAAAATTACAATGATCTTGAAAACACAAGTCATCTCACGTACTAATCTTATTTTTTACTGAACTTAAATTTTTTATTTTTTATCGAACATTTGACTGCATTAGACAACAGTCCTTATGAAAGTGAGTGAAAAGTGCTTGTGCCAGTAAAAGTGTAGATAGGCTAGAGGTTTGCCAGCAAAAGACTAGCATTTTAGTTGTTGTGAAGAGTGTTATCAGGATGTTGCCTTAATGGTGACAATCTCTTATCAGGTATTTCAACCATAATCTTGCAAGAGGGATGAGTGTATATTTTCATTTAACAGCAAATTTAAATGTGTAAAGTTCCAAACATCAAACTAGTGATGTTTTAGTTAGCAGGGAAAATCCTACAGAGGACCCAAATGTGAAACTTTTATGCATGTTAGCCTTCCTTAGGCCTAAAGAAATTGGTGTTATTTTAAAGCATGCAAGTTCATGCATTTTTATTAACATGTGCTTAGAATACTACTTAACACTTAGCAGCTACCATAGATATCTTAAATTTGCTTTAAAAAGTGTGTTATCTAGTTATAATCAATCCTAAGGATCAATGCTACGCTGTTTTCAGCTTGACACTTACAAATCAGCTATTCAGATATGCTTTCTTGCTTATTGTGCAATGTTTGAACTCATCCAGGCAGTACCACTGAAAGCAATTTCTCTGTGGAGAAGGACAAAATTAAAGAGATTCATTGCATGAATAAGTACTACACAAGATGGCTCTGACAGTCTGGCATTGCTGCTTCAAAAGTTAACTGAGGCTTAATTTAATTCTGTATTCACATAAACCCTGCAGCTACCACTGACAGGAAAAAAAAAATCTGACAGTTATCCATCTTCTGTACTAAATATCCCATATTAATGCGACACTTAATACTGTCTCTTTCAGATGTGGATCTTACTTTTTCTCTTCCACTAACTTTCAAATACATGAGGCTGTAAAAAGGCTAATACCAAAAGTACATTGAAATAAATTATTCACTTATCTTAGTCCATAAACAATCTGATTAAGGGTTCTGTTCACTTTCAACAACAGTAGTGAGACCAGGAAGTGCTGTTCTCTGTACGGAACGTTATCTGACAGCTGACCAGCAAAACTATGTCAAAATGAGTTTCTGCAGCTAGTGATTATGTATATTTAAGACCTGAAGTGGGAAGGAAAGAAAGAGAACAATTTTAGAAACTTTTCTCCCGGAACTCCAAATGTTGCAACTGTAGCTTGTTCATGAGTATGTAAGTCTGACAATCTGAAAATCTGTGTCCAAAACACCAAAGACGTTAAAGTAAATGAGTCACAAACTGATCTTCACTATGCTGAAGACATGGCTTTGTTTGTAAGAAGAAAATGAGTGCTTAGATGAATAGTTATGAGGGACTTCTGTACTGCATTTCACTGGCTCTCTCAACAAGTTTTGTCCAACATTTGTATTCACTTATGAGGTATCTTAAACTACAGGAGCCTTAAGCCACTACACATGCAAAGACATTTGGGACATAGGTCTAAGTGAATTCAGAGTCAAAGTGAGGAGTCGAGAGAAATTGTTCACACTGAATTCATGAAAGCTTTCACATTGCACAGGACTGGAAATCTTGTCACATTACAAAAGGAGTTTTACTTCCAGCAGCAAACTGAAATTAAAGGTCTTTTCCAACATTATATATTATATGATTCCATCATTATGTATTGTATGATTCCAGGATTCTGTGGCATGATAACTCCAACAATGGTTTATCATCTCCCCAAGTACTTGCATTAATATCTTTATTGGAGAGTAAAGAATTAAAAATATTTCAGTTGAATTTGAAAAAGTGTCTGCTTTCTGGAATTCAAACCAACTATTTATTAGCAATTTAGGTTAAAGTATAAGAAAAATATTATTCTAGGAATATAACATTAGATATGTTGAAATCGTTACTGTGTAAATCCTCACTCCAACGTGGCATTAATATAGATTTTCACATTTAAATAGAGTGGTGCAGATGGCATTTCACAAAAGCATCAAACTCAATGGTGCTGTAAAGTTTCATGATCTGCAGAAATTTAAAACAACAGCAAAAAATCCCTGGATGATGCAAATCTAATTAATGTCTATTTTTTCTCTTACCTTCCATGCAATTAAGTATTTATTACCATGACACTGTAAAATCGGCTGAAATGTTAAAAACTACAAGGATGACCAATGTATTTCACTCTGCTGTTAGCAGATATACTTTTCTTCCTACTGTAGGCATTTTCTGTTGAGTATAACATTCTTTGACATGAAGAAAAACAGCTGTAGCTTAGTACGTATGGCAATGGCTTTTGAATACATTTTTACTTTCACTTTCTTATCTAGTTACTTATGTTTTTTCACGCTTATCTGAACAGATATTTGAGCAATTATCATATTATTCAAACTGCTGTTTTAATTATGAGGACAATTAGCAATTAATGAAGTGAGAATTGGATCCACTAAAGATCAGAGCTGATATCTTTTGAACTAATTTATGAGGCTTTAGACATTTAGCTCACCGCCTTTTTATTGATAAACTTCTTGCTGTTTACTAATAATACTGAACAAATGAGAAAATCACAAGTTGCTCTTTGCTAAATGCTCCTGAGTACTTCAACAGATAAAGTGCCCATGCTGATATAAAGATTCCTGTTACTTGCAAATCATATAAAATTAAAATCAGGTCTGAAAATTAGTTTTGGAAAGGGAGGATTGATCAAAGCTTCATTATTATTTTAAAGAATGCCTTGAGATTGCAAGTAAAAACCTCAGATATATTACTTTGCACTATTCTAGGTAGTGTAGAAACATGTAATATACAAGAACCATCTATAAAAAGCAGCACATGATATTAAAGGGCAATTAGAGCTGACGAATGAGAAGACAAGTCAGGATGAGTGGAAGGAAACAGGAGATGTGGAAACATTATGTGGAAACATCATGGAGACATCACGTTGAGGAACATGGTTTACTGGTGAGCTTTGCGGTGTTAGTTTAGTGGTTGGACTTGATCTCACAGGTCTTTTCTAAGTGAAATTATTTATAATTGTACAGTCCTAGGAAATTGTCATGGTTTAGCA
>WBNH01007283.1:0-29976 GCA_013401255.1 Urocolius indicus
CGGGACGGGACGGGACGGGCCCGCGGGGGATTCACGGCGAGATGCGGCGCCGAGGCCCACGGGAGGGGGCGGCGGGTTGGGCGGGGGCGGCGGCTGCGGCGGGCGCCGCGTCCCTTCAGCACAGCGAGGCTGGAGCGAGCCCCGGAGGGGCCGGGCTGGGCTGGGCTGGGCTGGGCCGGGTCAGCGGCTGCTGCTCAAGCCGGGGAGGAGAAGGCGGGCCCGGGGCCGTGCCACGGCTCCTCGCACCGGCTGCTCTCGCCTCGCTCTTTCGGCCGAGCCGGGTGTTTCAGCAACAAGTGTCTCCGCGAGAACCGAGGAGACAAACGGCTTCAGGCGGGTGTTAATTTGCGTGCTGCTCCGTCTTTCTCTCAGTTTTGCGGCCTGACGTTCCTCAGCGATGCGGTGTGCTCGTGTGCTGTGAAACGGCCTTTGTGCTCAGGATCATCTTCTCTGCAGCCGCCTGGGGAAAGCCTGGCGTTTCTGCTTTTGAGCGTGGGGTAGGGGAAGGTTGTGCCTGGCCCGTGTCTCTGCCTTGCTGCTGTGAAGGGTTTTTTCTGTCAGTGTGCCCAGCCAAGCAGGCCAGGGGAGGCAGTGAGCGGCTGATGCCCTCGGCTGAAGTTTTGACCCAGGAGACGGATAGAAACGTGTTCTCATCTTACTGGAATGACCATTCATGTGTCTTCATGATATCTTGAAGTTTCGTGTCAAAAATTTGCAGCAAAACGTCCTTTTTACCTCCACTGTCCTGTCAGCCAGCGTGCTGCTTAAAATGAAATTTATCTGTGTGGAGGTTTTCATGGAGCTTTGTAACCATGGCTGTTGCTGTTGGGAACCTGCCTGGGACAGGGCTGGCTTGCTTCTGCAAGCTCAATGGGCAAGGGAGCAGCTCTTTCCAGGCTTCTTGGGGTGTTTGGTTTGATGTGTTTTGCGTTTCAGCTGCATGAGCTCTGACTCGTGTACAAACCGCAAGTCAAAGTCGGAGCTGGTGGTAGCTTTGCGTGTCACAGGCCTTGATGAAGGACTTTCCTTTCATGTGGGGACTTTCCTAATCCTGATGACTTATACATGTTACCAAGCACTTTTATTTAGTAGTTACTAGCAGTGGAGATGGAAGAACTGTAGTGCTTAATCCAGCTCCTTGTCAGCACAAGATTCTTCCTTGTCCTGGGAGTGTATTACTGATGTGTCAGACAAAGACCTTTTTCTCATGGAGCCCTTCTTGCTAAGAAATAGACATGCTGTTGGGTTGGTCTGTAAGCTTCATCTTGCTCAATTTATGGAGGAAAGATCTTGAGGAGAGAGAGAAGGGTTTACTCCTGCCCCATATGCCGAGATGTTAATTTAGAACTCCACGTTTCCCGTCATTCACAGCTTGTCTCTTGACATCAGTGCAATTTCTGGTTGTGGAAAAGCTGAGAGCAGTGTGCCTTTGGGCAGAAAATGAACTGCCAGTTAACTTCTCCCACACCATGTTGACATCAAGTGCAGCCTTTCATCAAGTAATACTAACTACTAGGCTGTTGGGGTTTTTGTTTGTTTGTTTTCCTGTCCTCTTGGTTGTTGGTTTGTGGATTGGGGTTTTTTTCCACTGTGTTTTTTGCATTGTGGCTCCCTTCCTTTGGTTAATTTTGCTCTTAACAGTGATTTTCATTTTACCAAGACTGTGTGGGGGCATTGATCAATCTTCTAGCAGCTGCAATTAACACTGAGTGGAAAGTCTTTTCTGAAGTGCTGTTTCAGACTGACTGCAACCTAAACAGTGCATTCATTTGCCCTCCCCTTGCTTCACAGCTGGAAAGTCCTTAAGGGCTGGACTGTGTTTTTATGTAAAAACCAAAGCCCGTGATCTGCTTGTTTTTTTTCCTCCTTGCAAATTCCTCAAGCAGTTGAGATGGAGTCCCTTGGCCTGTTAATTACCTTGGGCTTTTGAAGTAACATTAAGAGGCTTCTCTTGTCTCCAGCATTTTCTGTGCAGCATGTGAGCTCGGTGAGGTGAAAATGTAGATCAGCATATGCATAAGAGCAACTATCCCCACAAACCAAAGCGTTTGACGTAAAAACTGGAAGATTTTGCTCTCTTCTAACAAAGCTGCTAAAAATGGCAGGTGTAGCTTCTTTTTTCTTTATTTTTCTGGAAAGATTACAATCTTGTCTGCAGCTGCCAGCATTCACCTGAAACTTTGGCTGTAGCTTGCAGTGATCAGAGGAGCGTGTTGTGTCCTGGCCCAGGGATGGCCTGGGTATGTCATCAGGTGGAATGGGAGCAGCAGTCAAAAGCCTAGAAAATATTACAGATAGAAAGGTGAAATTAATTAATTTGCTTGGTCTGGGGACAGTCCTGTGCCACTAAGGGAAGGAAAAAAGGGAGTCTAGAGGCTTTCCCAGGTTGAGTAAAATGAAACTTCGTTGTGGTTTTATTTTAATGTGTTTATGTCTCTGTGCAGGGCAAAAAAAAAAAGCCCCAACCTGCCAGAGATTGAAACAGTGTTTGTGTGAGTTGTTTGAACTGAAAGGGCAAAAGAAAATGCAGAGAAGAGACTCTAAAAACTTCTGCTTATACTTTCAGTCTTTTGCTGTGAGATACTTCCCTAAGCCAGGGAACTGTTAGTCTGGGCTTGAGCCTAAACCATCTTTTTCCTCTCAAGCTGCCCGTGCCTGGCTCGATGTAGGTTTGTTGTGCTGTTTTAGGTGTCTGACTGGCAGCGGAGTGGAGAATGAGCATGAAAAGCAGGACAGCAGCTTTTCTGCAGACTCTTGTGCTTTTTAAGAAACCTAAAGGAGTTGTTCTGGGAGCTGCTGCTCTGTGAACCATTTCATAGCCTCCCGTGAAGCAGATAGATGCTGTGGACATCTGGGATTTATGCAACTGTGATGACTTGTCTTTGTTTTCAATTTCTATTCCAGAAGAGTTGCCATTACTGAAGATTCTTAATGCCAGATAATCAACCTACTGCCGAATAACCATGAAAGAGACGAGGTAGCTGCTCAAGTGTGGGAGAAAAAACTGCTTTCAATGGATACAAAATATAAAGACGATTTATTTAGGAAGTATGTACAGTTCCATGAATGCAAACTGAGTGCCTCTGACAACAAGCAGCGTCCTATTAATGATGAGTATTTGCGGGTGGCAGCGGCAGCCTTACTTTGCCTTCCCAAAATTGATCCCTTTTATAGATTCCGGTTGATAAAATTTTACGAGATGGCTGAATGCTCCCTGAGATCTGTGAAATCCTCAAGTTTACATTCTCTCCATAATGCGTTCAGCATGCTCGAGACAGTTGGAATTAACCTCTTCCTTTACCCCTGGAAAAAGGAGTTCAAAATTATTAAGGTAAGACATTTTATCTCTGGTCTTGGTGAGAACATGATTTGGTTTTCTTTTATTTTAACCCATTTCATGTATTTCCTTTAAAGGCTTCCTATTTTTTTTGCACCTGTTAGCATGGTGTATATATTTCTCTATATACAGAAGCCATAGGAAAGTTTCTATGTAAAACAGGTGAAGTTTGTGCTGGTGAGAGTATCCTGAGAGCAGAAGTACTATTTGCATTTATAGTGTAATCAAAAAAGAGAGGAAGAGCTTATTTGAGGTTTTTGTTCAGCCTGCCCTGCTACAGTGACTTCATTTCTACTTGGGAGATGCTTTCATGGGGGTGAGCAGTCAAGTTGTGTTGCAATGGCTATTAATGGAGCACAGGTGCTAACCACCAGAACGTGCTTTTCAAGTGGATGTTTTGCTGAAGTCCCCACAAGTTATATGACAACGGTAAAGGAACATCTCTGACAGAATTATTTCTAGGATGTTTTTTAAACTACTTGTCAGTTCTCAATTCGTGAAGTTTTGATTTTAATGTGCTTTCAAATTACTTCTCTATGCCAGGATCTCAGAGGGGAAAAATAGGAACTCATCTATTTCCCAGACTGGGTGCTGGAGGTCAGGTAGTGGGTTCTCTGCTTTTGATTTTTCTGTTTTATCTTTTCCCTGTTCTTACATGCTTATTCAAAACCACTGCAGCATTTCAGTAATGAATGCTGCAGGTGACTTACAGGAACAGTTTTGGGACTTGAAAGATGGATAAAAGGCCCTGCTGCGATAGATATATAAAGTCATTGGCAGGTTGTCTGCACTAATGATGGCTATTTGTTTTTTTTAAAATACAGTATTTCACTATTTATCAGAGATTTTGAACATGGTTAGAACATTTGAGAGTTCTCTCTTTCTCCAAAGGGAAACTACCTGTCCTCAAGATTTCTCCATAAATCCTCTTCATTGTCACCTTTAAGTTCTGGCCTTTGAAATGTTGGCTGATCCATTGAGGATATCTCTTGATGCACTGCCAATATTGACTTTGGTTTTGCACTGTGAATGCAGTGTCTGTTCTATACAAACATGTGATGGGCAGGCTACTCTTGCCTGCAATCCAAACCAATTTGAACTGAGTTGAGAACATACCTCAGGTATACCTGATGCTAAAGGATATTTTGACCCGCACGAACTCTTATCTTTATTTTTAGGGCTTTTTTGTTTTTAGTGGAAATCCTTGACCTAATATAAAATTAAATAAAACAGACATTTGAAACTGCATAGTAATAGTACACAGAAAAGTGTGCACCTCAAGGATATGTAAAGCTGAACTGAAGAGGGCTTTGGTACTCCCACAGTAATTCCACAGTTCCAAGTTCATGTTCATCTCTAGCTAACCTCTATCCAGGGGCAATACATGAAACTTCTGCCTATTTGTCTTTGCTGGTAGACATGCAAACATGTCTCAAATGGATAAAAGTTAATGTCAGTGTATACCATGGTGATTTAAATCAACAGGGAGGACATTATGCTAATCAGGATTTCAATTTGAATGAAAACTCTCCTACTCTGAATTTGCCTCATGTGGAATTTCCATCTGCTGAACAGGAGGGATGCAGAAATGGAGTTCATCTTGCCATGGGAGTTGCATGTGTTCACTGTTGTTATTACTCTAATTAATTATATAGTATCTATCACTGAATTATCTGAACATCTAGTGCACCGCTGAATTTGTAACCCAGTTTTCCTTTTATTTCCCCCCCCTCCACCTTCCTTAGACCTACACTGGACCCTTTGTTTATTATGTAAAGTCTGCTCTAACTGAAGACGATGTAAGGCAGATTTTGAACTACATGGGCTATGTCCAAGAACTGGGAACAATGTATAAGCTCAAAGAGCAGGTTGATGCCATTCAAGTGAAAATGGTTTCATTTGAGCTCTTTTTGGCCAAAGTGGAATGTGAGCAGCTTCTTGAAATTCACTTGCAAGTGAAGGATAAAGGTTATTCTGAGATTGATGTCATAAATGAACGAAAAAATAGCAATGAAGACGTTAGAGGCTGCTCAGAAGCCATGAAACAGCGTGCAGAGTGCAAAAACTTAAACACTTCCATGGCACGAATGGTACTCCAGAAATCAGCAAGTGAACGGGCTTCTAAAGATTATTTCAAGCCAAAGGTGAGCAAGCCTTCTAAATCAGTGGACACGTATGATAATTATTGGGAAAGTAAGAAACCACCTTTGATGAGCTCGCTGAGTCTCAGGAAAGAACCAATTTTAGTTGATGCAGAAGATGACATTAAAGATGAAATTATCCGTCCATCACCCTCTCTCCTGACGATGTCAAGCTCCCCACATGGGTGTTCAGATGAATTCTTGCCAACTTCGTCTCATCACAATGGCATGCTAAGAACAAATGTCCCTTACAGCTCCTATTTTTCTGCTCAGGAGGACTTAGATTTATATACTGATCCGGATTCTAGAAGTATGTTAAATTTTAAAAGACAAGAAGCTATTAAGCCTGATGTGTGGCTGTTAAAAAATGATGCCAACCCTGTTTACCACAAACGAACCCACCTAGCCAAAGAGACAGCTTCCCTCAAGTGCCAAAACTGTGGCATACCTTGTGGCACTTCTCTTTGCCAAAAGTGTGACAGTCTGTTCACCTCTCGGCAGGAATACCCAGCAGTGAAGCAGAGCACCTATTCAATCAAACCACTTCCAAACGATGGCTTGTCTCCTGCATCTGCTTTAAGGGAGAAGTCTCAGTACACATCACAGACTCAGAGTCAAGAGAGAGCTGCTCAATTCAGTTCAAAGCCCAAACCTTCGGGCACCTCGCGCTGTGGCTTTTGTAACCGATCCGGAGCTGCCAACACTTGCACGTTCTGCTCAAAAGTCTCATGTGACACTTGCCTCAATGCTTACTATTATGATCCCTGCTGTAGAAAGAGCGAGCTCCACAGATTCATGCCTAACAATCAGTTAAACTATAAATCGTCCCAGCTGTCCCACGTAGTTTATAGATAGACTCCATTAATCTGTTTTGGAGGGGAAGCAAAGGGGGAGGGGAAAGGGCTATCCGAACTAATGTTCTGACTCCACTGCTGAGAAAATACACTGACCTCTTACCAAAATGACACATCCAAATATTTGGAACCACAGCTCGGTGATCAGGTGCCAGTTCTTGATGATTTTTTTGTTTTGTGGCTTCACGGATGCTGCAGGTACATTAGATTTCATGCTGCTATAATTCAGGTAACTCCTAAATGATCATCACTTTTCAATTTAAATGGGGGAGAGGAACACATTTTTCTTTAAAACTGGGCAGCTGCTGTATTTTAGACAAGTGACATCACACCTTTCTATTGCACTGCAGTCATCTCCTTGCCCAAATAAAACCATGCAAGGCTTGAAAATCTAGAAATTAAGATGCTCATTTTCTATGAGCGTTGAAACCACTGCCAGTTTTTGATAAATTGTGACTTAAAAATGTGCAAGAAAAAGGTGAATGGCTTGTTTTGCCAACAAGGACTATTTTTTTCAAGTGTGTCTGCATTTCTCAATCTCCAAAATGTGAACACCACAGCATCTCTTCCTTTCATCTTTATGTTTCTTCCTTCTCCCCTTATCTCCTGGTTGTTTATCTCAAGCTTATATAATCTGCATCTGGACAGTACGTGCTTTATTTTCTGGTGTTGCCAATATCATCCTACTGGTTTATACTGTATGGTATTTGGAAAAGGTGAACCTGTATTCATGCCACTTCAATTATGCCTAGAGTGTTGTCTTTCCAGATGAGTACTGATTTTCTTTACTTTCTGTTGCACATGTATTAAATACTGTTCTTTGTATTGTAAATAGGTAATTTGGAAACAGTTTATTTTTAATAAATATTTAATATGTTGAGTTCTTAAAGTGGTAGAATCATTATAACTATGAAGTCTCTCTGGGTTATTTGTTCAGGTGAACTTTTGTTTTTCCTTGTACTGTATTTCATAGCTTATTATAGTCACTGTGGCAGGCTGATGTTCTTGGCTCTGATCAATTCTTAGTTGTTAATCTGACATCTTTTCTCTCTGATGAGGCTGCCACGAGTCTTAAGTGGAGTCTTGTCTAAGAACTGCAGGATTTTGGTTCTTGGTGCACGCTTTTCCTTTGTGGTTTTGGAAACTGTAGGTATCAGTGTTAGGTTTGCTTCCAAATTCACTGCAAAACCTGTAGAGTAGTCCAGCAAATAAAGCACTGGCCTGGTTGAAAATCAGAGCTCATTGTGACTCCTGTTAAAGTAAACTCATCAGTTATGGGTGTCAGTCAGGTGATAACGTTTATCTGTATTGCTGTAGCACATAGGAACCCTAGCTGAGAACCAGGACTCCATTGTGCTGGGCTCTGTACAGTTTAAACCCCTCAAACAACACTTGGTTATGAATAGGCTTTAGGGTTTTTTTTATTAAAATGGGACCCGTGAGAATCCTTCTAACTTCCATATTCCAACTAGCTAGTTAGAACAAAGCATCAGACACTCTAACCTGATGTGCACAATTACATGTGTTTAAAATATCTGTAAAGACCTCTAGCTGAGATGTAAACTATGTAGTCCACTTTGCACTAAAAGTACTCACTTAGGGTTTTGGTTTTTTTTAAACACTGTTAGAGTCTAGGCTTCTGAACTTAAATGTCCATTGATCCCTGTATGACAGAAACATGCATGAATGATCATTTGTCTCATGTTTTTTGGGTGGGGGGGAGGGCTTGAGGTAGGTAGTGGGGGGAAAATATATAGGCTAAGGTTGTAAAATAGCTGAAATCATTTTAGCCATAAATGGGTGTCAGAAGTATAATGGAAATAAGATGAAACCTGAGTCTTACAGAGGTCTGAGAACAATAAGTTACTGTACAGTTTGCACTAAGAAACAAAGTGACTGGTGTGTGTTTAGCAATCGGGGAAATTTCAGAACTGAGTGACTGCAACTGGCAACTGGTGGTGATGTTACAGGCGAGTGTTGCCTTGCTGACCCTGAAGGTTGGAGTGGATATTGTTTAGGTGAATGATTTTGAGGTTTTCAAAGTCTTGTATGTTTGTTTTTTAATATAAATATATATATATATAAATATGACACAAATGTAGATACATTCTGTATATAGTGAAGGATTTAAAACCAATTTTACTATGAGAATGCAGTGGAAGGGTGATTTTTCATTTTGGTGGTTATTTTGTTTTCGTTCACCTTCAGAAGTGTCGTGCCTGTTTGGCTGCTCTACAGTGTCACCTTCTAGTTCACTAGTTCAATTTCCATATGGCTACTCACACTACAGTGAATAACTAAAACTGTGATGCCACGTAATTTCTACGGTGAACCTAGCAGGGACTAGACTTGCTTTGAAAAAGGAAAGTCCTGTGTATATATGTCATGGAATACTGTAGTACAAAACTGTGTTGAATTGAAGTGATACCATGCTCTATTTTTGTGTATCTTACTGTATGAGGTTGCTGTGATTGATACAGTAAAATATATGCTAATTTAAAATGCAGGTGTTTTGCATCTGATTTGTTTAAATTAATTAATGTTTTGAAGGAATTGAAAAATAAAGTGGCCTTTAAGAAAAGGCTGAACTCTTTTCTTAAAGTTGAGTGCATGTAGCTGTCTGTTTCACCACTGCCTTTCGCATGCAGAAATGAGTTGGTGCACAAAGGTCACCTTGGGGGCAAAATGGGCAAGAATGTCTATATGGTGAGCCTCAGCTTTCTGAAATTGGATGTACTGCCTGCAGGATGCAGAGCTTTTTGAAAAAAAAAAAACCCAAACATTTCTTTTTCAAGTCTTAGCAGCATGACTCAGTTTGTTCCATAAGAGCATGTAAAAGCCAATATGTCAGCAATCTGCAGCAGACAGACTAACGTGGGGTAGGGAGCAGGTTTCGGGTGTGATGTGAAGGTAACCTACATTGATTTCCAGCCTCAACTCTGTGTCATATGCACTTTTTCAAACTAGCTTCCTGACATAAGCTGCATCCTGCAGAAGATGTGTGATAATCCAATGTATTTTTTGGCACCTGAGTTAGCCCTTCTGACTCCTTTTTCATCCTGCCTAGCTCTGGAATGGGATAATTTCTTGAGTTCCAAACCAGATTATGTTTGTTTTGTTTGTTCTTTGTGCTAAAGCATGTCAGGTGAATGCTTAAACACCAAAAGTGCTATTTCTATGAGTCCTGTAATCTTGCCATCCATTGAGGTCCCCACAGATGTCAGGGGTGGTTACAAAAACCAGGCTCAAGGTAACTAAAACATGTTTTTGCAGGAAATCTTATCATATACTGCTATGCTTCTTGTGCTGATGCATTTCTTTATGCTGTCTTCTTGTCTAACATTCCTGATTACAGACCTGTGTGTGTGTGTGTCTGCTGTGTCGTTTGCTCTCAGCAGAAGTGTAAAGGTTCAATACACTGTCAAGTGGTTGAGGTTTGACAGTTGGAACCGACAGCTCCTTAAATGTATTTGTTCTGGAAGGGGACTGTGGATCACAAGCATTTAGTGCATGTTGCTAATTATGCTCTAGAATCTTTTTTTTTTCTTAGGGGAAAAGATTCACCTTTCCACTATTTGTTTAGAAACGGGAGCTAATCTGAGCATGGTGATAACTGATACGTTGCCAGAGTGACTGAGAGAAAAGCAGGAGGTGACTGAAAATTAAGGTAACATGTCGATATACCTGTTTTGTCTCTAACTTAGTTACTTCTCTCAAATCAGTGGGAGTTAATTAGGCATTTTAGCAAGGCCATTACTGTGGTATCTAAGCAGCAACTGAGTTGGGCTACAAATGTTCCTGACTGTTATTTATGAAGAGTGTTTTCATGCTTCCTTCTGAAAATCATGGGATGCGGTCATGTTTGTCTAAAGACCGTAAGTATGTAAATGTCTTGGGGTTCTTCCATCATATTAAGTAAAATTGGACATTGCAGTTAGTTTTAATTACTTTTTTCTCCAGTTGATCGTATTCCCCTAGAAAATATTTTCTCTGACTTGCCTTGCCAGTCTGAAAACGCAGGGGCAGGGAATCTGTAATTAAGTAGCTTTCTCGTTCTGTACTCCTACACCTCTGCTGTGCAAAACAAACTCCCAAGGCAACCTTTTGCATTGAGCCACCATATGGAAATGAAAAGATTAGTGCATCAGCTCTTCCTCAGGGCACAGGACAAGAAGGCAAAAGGTTAAAGTGTGTGATATGACAGCACCTCTTTTAACTCTAAAATCCTGCAGACGTGCCAGATAATTGAAGCTCCTCCATCTGAGGAGAGGTGTAGGAGAGCCAGAGAGCAGCTGCTTTGTTTGACACGCTTGCTGTACAGATTTCAATGTGCTAATGTGTGGAAAGCAAGGCTGTTCCTTGCAATACTGAAAGTTCTCTGCATTGAAAATAGCATATTTTTCGTTGTGTGTAGAGTCCTCTGTTCAGAATCTAAAGCCTTGTGAGAAGGAAACACACGTAGCCCAAGGCAGACAGTGAGCTGATGGACAGCTCGCTGCAGCCAGACTCTGCTCAGGTCAGAAAAGGCAGTTGGAATACCAGGCTGGCCATGTAGAGCTGTGGGGATTGACCCATAACCAGGAATTTACAGCATGTCAGGGTGCCTGAAGTGGAGAAATCCTTAGAATTCCTTAGTTTCACCTCCCCCTGCACTGCTTTTGCTGCTTTCCCAGTGCAAGACAAGCTATGGAAGCTCTGGCATTGCTATGAGTTGTTGTTTATTTGAGAAGAGTAGCTTTGCTGCCCTGAGCATTGCAAAAGAAAGGACCTCATCTCCTTAGAGGTCCCTGCAAGCAGGAGAGACTCTGACTTGCTCAGAGACAGTGGGATGCTGCCGGTTGGTTTCTGACATTTCATAAGGCAGATTTACTCCAAGTTTTTTTTCCAAAATTGGGTAAAATGCTTCCCCCATCTGAGCTGTGCTGCCACAGAGGCCTTCTCAGAGAGCTGGGTTTGCTGTTTCCCTACCCTGGGAAACAGCAGTGGCAGAGCCTACGACTACTGCTGCACCACCCCGACAATCAGCAGCCCCTGCTCCCCATCCTTTCTCAGCTGGCAGCAGTGGGTCTGGCAGAGGGGCTATGGAAATCTTCCTGACACTCAGCAGCTTCCTATGTTGCCTCTGCTAAAAGCCAGGCACGGACTTCCACTGAACTTGGAAAGGCTTTGTGCAGGAAAGAGGTGGGCAGGTGGAAATGTTCCAGATAAAAATGAAACAACCTGCTCTGGTGGGTTTTTTTTTCCTTAGAATCAAGAAGAAATTTCTCTTCCAGCATTCAGAATCTGTGAGGCACTGAAGTCATATTGCAGGGAACTTCAGATGAGGTTAGAGATTGTTTTAATTACTGGTATTTCTTATTGGTGAGGCCTTTTCTTAGTGCTCCAGATCCTGCATGTAAGTTGTGGTGCTCCTGGTGCTTCTGTTCAGTCTGGGCTCTATCACAGCAGTTTCTGCTTTGTGATGAGTGTATGAAACACCTTCTGCCTTGGGTAATACCACCCATTTGTTTGTTCCTCTCTTGTACTGGCCTTTTAGTTCATTGTGTGGTTCACTGCATTGAAGACAATGTCAAAGCTCCAAGGAGCTTTTAAGTAGTGCAGGATCAGACCTGCAGTGTGTGGCTGACAACTCGCATGTGGCAGCTGCTTCTGCTGTGGTGGGTGTGGGGCTGTCAAGCTTCCTGCTTTAGAAATCATTCTCATGATAGTCATACTGTTCTGAGATTTCTTTTTTTTTTTCATCATCATCAACCTGCTTTAAAAAAAGGAAAAGAAAAATCAGCCCACAACTGTGCATCAACTCCTGAGTGAAAAATGTTGCTTTCCCCCCAGAGTAAGTAAAATCTGTTCTGTACCTTTGTGTGCAACACGCTCTTATTTAACGGCCTGTCCTGGTTTTGGCCTGGATAGAGTTAAATAATTGCTGTCTGGGCTTAAACCATGACACTGCCTTACCTGAATTTTTCACAGACCAGTTTTCTCAAGCATGGCCAGTGGTGGTGAACTATCTTCAGCAAAGCAGTTTCTCCATCATTGCACTTGTGTAAACCCTGCTCTGCACTTTACCTTCCAGTTAGGCAAAACTGAGCTTCTGTAGCTTCTTTGCCAGTGGCATGTGTAAAACCCCAAATCCTACTAAATGAGCTGTTAATCAAAATAGATGCTACTGACAAGTCTGCAAAGGAACAGCCTGTTTACAGGTCTTAGTGCACTTATACTAAGTAGTATATTAGTGGTAAACCTTCCCACAAGGCAGCTCTGTGATGGAGATGCAAGACCTCTTCTTCTCCTGTGTGGTCTGCTGTGTGTGTCCTGTGCTCTGCTGGGAGTGCTGGGGGTGTGTGGTCCCACAGTGGAGCCACAGAAGCTGGTGGAAGCTCACCAACCGAAACCAAGAATCTGTGTGGTCCCTGAAAAGGTACAGAAGAACCCTGTTAGATACCCACGTCAGCACAGGGCTGGAGGATCTGAAGAGCCGAGTCCTGGCACAAAAAACTCCCTTTGCATTCCTCAGTGGAGCATGGCAGGGTGGGAATGCTGAATGCAACCCCTAGAAATAACTGTATCACTCTTCCTCAGCAGTTGCTGACACCAGAAGCCAACAGACCGCTGACAGCACTTTGCCATCTTGATTGGGATGTATAGGTAGAGTGATAACTCTGAAGTCATGGGCTTTTTGTTTGGCTAGGTTTATTGGACATACCCTCTCTTGCAGCTAAGCATGCTGTAATTCATCTCACAGAGAGAGTTGTGTTGTGACCCCAAAGGGAAAGGGGAGGGAATCATCAGAGTGCTGCTGGTGGCTCTCTCCATGCCTGGCAGCACCAGTGCTGGGCTGTGCCCAACCAGGAGGGTGGCTGTACGGATTTACTGGCTGCAGCTAGCACGGATTGACTCGGTGGCAGAAGCAGAAGGGGACAAGGATGCCATCTGCCACATCACCTGTTCCAAACCTGTTTCCTCAGGCTGTGTTGCTGAGGTTAGCCATAATCCTTTCTGTCTGGAGGGGTCAGCTCAGCACAGCTGTGAAACACCTCCCTAGGAACTCAGTTTCCTGTGGAAAGAACTGATGGGGGTGGTTCATGTATCGATCCTGGAATGTACACTGAGGGGAGAATGCCATCTCTGTCTCTTTTTGCTTTATGCTTGGTTCCTGGCCCTAAAACCACAAACCTGTTCCACCATCTTTCACACAGTATTAAATGAGAAGATGTATTCTTATCTCTGTAACAAGCCTGTTTTATAAGCTGGCTTTGGGCCACCTCAGCAGAAACCAGTGGGCTGTACGCATATGCTCTGCCTCTCCTTTTTAGGGGAGAGTGGGGAGTGGGGCTTTATCCCCCACGCTCTGCCTCTCACTCCAGGAGAAGTAAAGCCCCTTTTAGGGCAGCTACTGTTACATCTTTCCTTATGATTAAATTCTCTTATTCTCCAGACCTTAATGACAGAAGTTTCTCAGAGAGATATTCCTAATGCCAGGAAGGGGAATGAGCACATGTGTGTGCATTTTTCTACTCTGCTTTGCTGTGAAGTCATGTGAAACAGCCATAGATGGCACTCTGGTATTGGTTACTGCTTGTTTTTGTGCTGGGAAGACAGAGAACGTTGAGACTCTGTCTTGGGAGAGTAAGATCAATTTGGCCAGCTTCTCAGAGAAGATTTATGGTTAGCTGCTGCATCAAACACATGGTATGAACAAGGTAGGAAGGGTAAAAATTCAGTTTACGATGAAGCTTAGTGACAGAACAGCATCTTATTATAGGAACACTTTCCTGCTATACAGATTTTTATAGACATTGCTTCCATGTAGATAATGCAGCATTTGGAGTCTTATTTTAATAAGAATTTAGGGAATCTTTGGCTGCCCAGATGTATTGTTGAAACTCCTTCTCTGGAGACATTCAAAACCTACCTGTACGAGTTCCCTTATGACCTACTCTAGGTGGTCCTGCTCTGGCAGGGGAGTTGAACTGGGTGATCTTTTGAGGTCCCTTCCAGCCCTTGAGAGTCTGAGATTCTGTGACTCTTTATACCTCATTTAAGGGAAAGTTTTATTCAGTGTCTGCCCAGGCTTTCTGTGCCCTAAGAAGGTATGGGAGGCCACAGTGCCCTACAATACCAAAGGGACAGGCCACGGTGCCTGGGCTGCTCAGGGCTTTGGTTGTCTTAGTGCTGCTCCAGGACAGGACTGGGGAGGTGTTAACTGAGCAGAGGGTGCCTTTAGGCTCTATGTCCCACTCCTAGGAGGAGCATTTTGGCCTGAGAGCACAAAACCTCTTCATATATCTACCATTCTATGATATAACTCAGTAACAGAGATATGATTTAGAATGGGTAGGTACTTGAGATTAGGAGGCGTGTCCTTCTGGGGAGGATTTTACATCTTCAGACTTCAAACTTCACAAGTGCTTTAGGTGCACCGTGAGTCTGAGGGATCCCTTTCTTTCTTTGTCTCACTCCTGCTTTTCTCTATTCAGGTAAGAAGCCCCGTCTCATATGCAATTCATTCTCTACTCCACAGATCACTGCCAGGCTCTGCGAAGTCTGCCCTGCCTAGGTTTTCAAAACTGCCATTCAGTTGAACTCTTTTAGTAACTTCTGCCTGTTTGGGGAATCAAAGCCTGATTTCACTTTCCACTGCAGCTGCTCATGTCTTGGACTATTTAGAGGCATATAAAAAATTAAGAGTCTCTGCTGGCAGTGTCAAAGCCTTTGGCGTTAGAATCTTTGATATGAGGACTTCTCTTGCTTAGAGAATAGTTCATTTTAATGCTGTGAAATAGAGCATGAGAACTGTGCTGCTGTATGTGCTACAGTGAGCATTATGTGCTGCTTAATAAAATGATGCTGCTGTCCAAGAACGTTCTTTCATAATGAAAGAGGGAATGTGCAGTGTTCAGACATTAGTAACTCACACTTAAAACCTTTGGCACAAATTTGTCTTTAGTGGGATTCTGTTGCCTGCAGCTGGAGTTAAATTCTTTCTTCCTGGTTCAGTACTGACTGCTTGAAATACAGCCTGTAAATGTTGCAGTGGTCTAGATACCTTTGGAACACAGTGGCTGGCTGGTCTTGCTCTGCAGGCAATTTGGTAAGCAGAAGCAAGGTTGAGACACAAAGACATGATGTGTGCCCATCATTCTGCTTTGGTTTAGCTGGAGTACAATGGAAAGCTGAGGAAGCTTCTCTGTTAAGTCATTTTTGAGATGTGTTAAAACACTGTGAGGTCTACAAACATAATTTGGGGGGAAAGGTGAGACACCCTAGGAAGCAACATACAGCTGCAGAAGTGCAGAATGTCCAGGACTTTGCCACCAAGAGATCTACCTGTGATCAAAAGCAAACATTCTTTGTTGTAGTACAAGCCTGGAGTATACTCCACTGTATTTGCTTCTTCGCTGTTCCTGAGTTTGTAGTCTCAGGGCAGGTTGTAGGCATCTTCTGGTACTTTTTAGTGCTTGATTTAAAAATCCTCTTTTTCTTTTCATTGTGCTACTTTTCAACAGTCTCAAAGCCTGTTGGCAAAATTACTTTTACTGAGCTCAAGCAGAGTGCTCACATGTCTTGGGAGTGAATGTAGGTTTGACACTGATTTAATTCTGCTTTTTCTGCCTGCAGCTTATCGCTCAAGCTCTCCAATGAAGGACTTTATTTCCTCAGTCAAATGTTTTCCATATGACTAGACACCAGCTAGTGGCAGGGATTTTTCTGTCAGTGCTCAGCACTGCAGATTTTCTGTTCAGAAATTGTATGACCACATGAAAAGCAGTCTTAAAATCAAGCACTGGATTTGTTCAACGACAGGATAGAATGATGTGGTGGGGTGTTTTTATTTCCATGGCACTTAAAATTTATCAAAATTTGTCATTTTTTCCCAATGAAGCTTCAAGTCACACTGAGGTTCATTCCCTGTCAGCAGACACCTTCCCTGTCAAACTGAAAGTCATGTCCCAGTTTCTCCATTTGTACTCCCTGGAACATGGTGGTTGTGAGAGGCACCAGCTCAGCTGCTGGGAATATCAAGATTTCACCCACCTCCCTGATGGGCTGTAGCTGAAAGTTTTTTCCCTTGTGCACCAATGTCATGACAGCAGGCAGCTTTGCCTCAGAAGCAGCTTTGATAAGCCAAGCCCAGTTTCCAGTTCTGTTCATCCAACGGCTCCCCCCCCCCCCGCCCATCACCAACAACAGACTTTTAAATGAATTTGTGGTTGTTGAAAATCATCTGCTATAAACCTGATTGAGACACCAAACCAGCTTATGCAGCAGTTGCCAAGGGCTCTGCCTGTTAATCATGACTGACACCGTTTTATATTGAAAACAAAGCCTGACACCACAATCTTTGTGCTGGTTTTGTGCTAGTGGAGGACCACTGAATAAAATATGGTTAAACCTGATCTGTACAATAGAGAAAGGAACTGAAGGTGCAGAATTAATATTAGATAAAACCCCAGGTGTGAAAGGCTCATTAAAAACTATCAAGCTATGGAGTAAAGAAATGTGGGAAAGAAATGACACCAGTGCCAAAGAGAAGTATGAGTAGGAAGATAAGGGGAGAAAGTTATTGGCCTGACAGTCCTTGAGAGAAAAAATTGGATTAAAAATTGAGCCTGATAACAAAGTGTTATCTAATGCAAAACTGACTTTTCCTTGAAATACTAGTTTTATATTCTAATACAGAAAAGCTAGTTGGTAGCAAAGGAAGTTGATAGATTTCAAAGGGAATATTAATTAGGAATAAATTGAAAGATAAAGATGTATTTAATTGATGCATTTCTAATGGAAATTAATCTGCCATGTGTTTGCCTAAAATAAAATAACTTGAAGGCAGCATGTGTTCCAAGTAGACTTTGAACATCAGAGAAGAATAAAACAAAAGTTAAAGGAACTCATTCCAGAGTGTGAAGTGGCACCTGCTCTGATGTGCTGTGCTGTCTGGTGTGAGGCTGGTGGCTTCGTCTGCACCAGAGAGCTCTGCCTGCAGCCTTTCCCAGCACTGCTGCTCTTGGAGCTGGAAACACACAGAAGACGCTGATGGAAGTTCTCAGCTCTTTCCATGATATTTTGAGTGACGAGATCCTGATTCTTTTGTAGCTTTCAAGATAGGAGTTAGCTCAAGCTGTATGCCAAGGAGAAGAGTACCTCCTAGTGTCTTGGCCAGACTGGGAGCTAACTTGCAGTTCTTGGGGAAAGAGCTGGTAGGACTGGGATGAACACAAATATGTGGCTTTCAAAGAAGAAAGGAGATGGTGTTTAGGGCATCTGTGCATGACATGAGACTGGAAAGGAAGGAGATTAACCAGAAAACTGATTGTTGTTCACATCTTTGCCTCTTTCTTTGATTTCATGTTACAACCCTTTGTCACTTCCTATAATATTGTTCCTTTGGTGTCACTTAGAGCTGTGTTTGATTTATGCCAGTTGAAAATCTAGTCCATAATTGCTAAGGATGAAGCCTTATTCACCACTACAGAGGTTATATTTCTTGTCAGATCATTTTACACATACGGAGCTTTTTAAAAAACCACAGCACCCAGGTCTACAAACGGAAGTCTGATGTCCAGCATCCTTGTGCTCCCTTGATGGCCTCTGGAAGACCTAAAAGGACTGAGAAAATCAGCACTTTAGAGTTGCTAATGAAGCAGAGAGCCTTGCAGGATAGTTTAGTGAAGTGACAGACCTAAGAGGATTTTAAAGTACTGAATCTTTCCTTTCCTGGACCAAACCTAAATTCTTGACACCAATGCACCTTAGTGACAGTAGGATTCTGCTGCTGTTGCACCCACTTGAAGACCATGAGGCATGCATTGGTGTGCCAGTGCTGGGTGCATCAGTTCCACTTTGCAATGCAAATGTGAGACATGGTGAATGTGAATGGATCTGTCTGCATGCCTGCAGAGATTTTGCAGAAAATGAGACTTTTAGGCCTAATGGATTCAATGTATTGTAAAAGCTTAAAAGCCTGCCAGTCTTCTGTTTTGTTGGGGAAAGCAGGCAGGTATGTGGCGTAAAGGAGGCTCCACAGTTGAAGGACACAAGGAACGGCTGAGCTAGCAAGTGCTCTTTGATCTCAGCACTTCTGTTCCCTTTGAGATAACTTCATGAAATACAGGCCCTTTGCACCCTCCCCACAGATCAGCACTTATCATTGCTGTGAAACAGCAGTGAGCTTGAAGAGCTTTCTCAGTACCAATATTTAAAGGCCACTGTCAGCTATCCCCTGTTGTGACCAGGATAAATACAGCCTCTGTGGATGGTTCTTAGCTGTCTGAGTGCTGCCTACTGATATTTGAGTTTTATGCCCTTTGCTTTCTAAGCTTTTGTCTGATTCTAGGCAAGTAACCCCAAGGCAAGGTCTTTATGGCAGGGGAAGACAGAGAGGGAACACTCTGGTTGCTGTGCTGGCTGTTTTCTCCTGGTGGTGCTGCCATCGAGTGGGACCCAGCCCCCAGAGTGCTTCTGGGGATGCTTTTACAGTGACCTGTCAAGGCTGTGGAACTGAGCAAGGCTGATGTAGAGAGAGCTTGGAAAAGGATCTTAAGCATTAAACTCTGACCAGCTGGACTTCAAATAGCAGGCAGCATTCAAAGCACATCAGTGGGATGTGAGAAGCCAGAATATGAAGGCACTGGGAATTGTGGGTGGCACTGAAAAGCCAAATACAGGAACAGAAACTTAGATTTTAATATATATTTCCATTACAGTCACAAGTACAAATTGTGAAGGGGGAGAAATGTATCTCAGGAGCAACATATGTGTTATCTCATGCCTCCATCTAAGTATACAAGCATGGGATTAATGTCTATTTAACATAAAGCTGAAAGTTTGGTGTACAGATGGTAGGAAGTTGGGCAACAGTATGTGCAGCTTATAGCATAGATCTATCTTAAATGAATGCCATCACCTAACGTTGTTTCTCACAAAATGTTATCCTTCAGATCTGTCCCTAACTCACCTGCAAAGACGCTGAGCTGCCTCATTAGCACAGGCATCCTCAGAAAATTATAGGCCAGGGAGCCTGACCTTGGTCAGGCTAGGTAAGGATCTAGTGATGATAAAATAAGATGATAACACAAAGCAGTGGGTGAAATTGGAGTTGATAGAAATCAACCGGTGTGGCTAAAACTTGCCAGACAAATGTAATGGGGTTTCTTCCCCCCCCCTTAAAATAACAATGTAGTGAGCAGAGTTGCACACATAAGCTGTGGACACAGGCATCTGTAAGACACTTGACACAGTGAGGCACAACAGACTGATGAGTAGAATTAGTAGGTACAAAATGTGCCTGGGAGCTACCAAAGGAGAAAATGTGACTGGCGTGCTGAAGATGTCATTGTGTGCAAGTTTTAGTCATGCACAGACAGGTAATAAGCAGAATCTCATACCACACAGTGTGTGAGGGCAATACTCTTAGTGCTGTTTGCAGGTGGGGACACTGGCCCCGTGAGGTGACACAATTCACCAAAAGGGAGAGAGCAGAACTGGAAGTAATGCTTTCCAGTTTAGTTTCAATAGTATGATGTACTCTGACTGTTGTGGTATGTGCCTGCTATAGTCAAATAGTTGTGGGGTTCTAAGAGAGGGAGTGAGGCCTTACAGAGAGCCTCACTCAACATTCAGGCAATTTTGCTTCAGAATTTTCTTCGCCTGTTTATGGGGCTTTTCTTTGGTTTTATCTGTCTCACCAAGCTTATCTTGAAAGAGAACTTACCTTTCAATCTGCTGTTATTGAGGTCAAATGTTAGGAACATGCTTTTAGGGAAATATCTTTCACCTCATTGATTATGTTGTAGCTCTGCCTTTGCTAAAGCTTAGGATACTGTCTGCTTTATGAATGCAATTGAAGTCAGGGCTTTTATTCTCTGCTCTCTGTTTGCTCTCTAAAATGAAATGCTCTTGTGGTCTGAGTGGAAGTCAGGAGTGGTAGGTAGTATGCAACATTTCAGCTGCAGCTGGCTGGCTTGGAGACCTCTTGATCGATCTTCACACATTTTCTGCCAAGTGGGGACAACAGTGCTTCACTATGATGCCCTGCTCACACATGGCAGTGATGCTGGGAAGCGACTTACAAAGTACCTGCTGCATTTAGTCCCTTGGAGCCTCTCTGTAAGGGGCAGCCACTTGAGCAGAATCCAAAGCCCTCTCTTCAGTTCCACAGTTTTTTTAGTGGATCAGTTCTTTGTTTTCCATTGTATTTAAAATTAATCTCCCAGTTCCCTGGTTTTAGCTGAAATAATCCCTAAGTTGTCCTTCATGGGCTCTATTCCTTCACAAATGATCCTTTTAACTCATCATTGCTTATTTTTGTAGACCTTTAGAACAGCCTTGGTAATTCTGTGAGATATTGGTCTATCACTTACCGAAGACTGTACATTTATTTCCAAATATTTTTGTTGATTATCTTGAATGAATCTTGTGTGGCAGCTGCTGATGTTCCTTTAAGATTTCTTGTGGCAGACCTGACTAAAACATGCCCATAGCTTTGGGGTTTTGCATTCCCAGGCCAGTCGTGGACTGCAGGCAAGTCATGTCAGTGTTATCCATCCTGTTGAGTGCTTAGCAATAAAGGGATTCAATAGTGGGGCTTTCAGAAGGGGTTAAATACCAGCTGTGTCAGTGAAAGGTTTTATCTGCAATGTGAGGAAGCACAAGTGAGGATTTGTGCTGACCTAACTTTTCACCTCAATTTTGGCTTCCAAAGCTTCATGTCACCTTGGAGGTGTCATTTGGCTGCCAAAGCTTCATGTCACCCTGAGAGCTGAAAGAGGTGCATTGTCAAGGTGAACTCTACCTTCATGTAAAGGTAGAGTTTCAGGCCCTTGCCTCAAGTTACAGAACAGTCCAGTAGCAGAGCTTGGAGCTGGCTGTTCTGGTGGATGTGTATAGCAAGATCTGTAGCTTGCTGTGCAATGGGCAGGACAATACATGGGCTGGAAGAAAGTCTTTGTTGGGAGGCTGGAAGACACACCTTGTTCAGGAAAACAACTTTCCAATGAAGGCTGAAGAGTGGTGGGAAAAGGATTTATCAAATATTTCTGTGGAGCTGATAAATGTTATTGAGATCTGAGGGGGTGCAACCTCTAACTTTGAGAATTATTAGAGAAATCACTGTCAAGACAGTGGTTTCTGGTTTTGTATAGCTTCAGGAATGAAAGCTCCACCTTGGCTTTGGCTGGGAGCTTGGCTTTGGCTGGTGGGCAATGTTGCCCACCGTCTGATCTCTGTGGACTTCTGTGCCTTGAAAAATGTGTAACTTTTTTCTGTACTTTGAGCAAAATGTTTTAAGGATGCAATTTATTTAGAGACTGGAAGCAGAGACTTTCAGAGGTCTAAGCCAGCTGTCTCTGTGGGTAGGTCATTAGCGCACTGCCATACACATTTTCTGTGTGTTTGATCAGTACAGGCTTTCACTTCAGTATGTGAGTAGGTAAATAATTGTTTAGAATGGGTTCTTTAGTCTCACATGACCTTTTTTGTTCATATAAAGTGCTGACAAAAGAACAAGTCCTCTTAAGGGTTGCTATTTCCTTCAGCTCCTGCCTGAAGCTTCTCAGTTTGGGCTGGAGTTGTGCTGATGACTGGGTATGGCTAACACCAACCAAGGGCAGGAGTGAATCCCTGGCAAGGATGTTGTGCAAGATGCACCCTTTGGTTCTGAGACTGTGCAGCATTGTCTTCTATCCATGGCTGGGGAGTGGATAAGTGTGTTCATCTGCACTTGAAGACCTTTCTGCCCTACCTATGGCTGTTTGGTTGCTCCTCCTCATGCTCAGAATAGGTCTGTCTCTCAGGGAAATCCCCCTTCCTCCAGCCTCTAGCACTAGCCTGCAGGGTGCAGATAGTGTTTGCATCAGGTGCTGAGCCTCTTGCTGCCTGCAGATATCCTTGGTATCAGACACAGCTGTTTGGACAGTACTCTGAGTCATTAATCCAGGTGAGTATTGAGATAGTTTCCTCCTGATTGTCTCACACTCCCTTATCCCATGAATACATCCATGGCATAATTTTTCATTGGACTGAAGGACAAGGCTCCTTTCAGCTCCCTGACAACACAGGAGGCGGCAGCATTCGGCCTGGGCCGCGCCGCTGGCTGACTCCTAATGCTCCTGCCTGTCCTGGCACTGAGACCCTTTCATGGGGCTGTGCTATCTCTAGACCCTCTCACATTCCTTACTCTTCTCCCTTTCACACAGGAGTTTGAATTTGCATCTCATGCTGATATACTGTAGTGACCTGTCAGGGTTTGTGCGTTCCTGTGCATGTTCCCTCTGCCTCCTTAGGCTGTGTCCCTGAGCCTCCTGCTTCACAAGTGAGTGACTGTGGAGCAGTACAGTTCTAATTCCTCCTCTCCATCCCACTGCCCTGCTGCTCACTTGCCTGGGAGATGATGGAAAGGACTCTTGTCCTAAACACCATCTTCCCTGGCTAACATGAAGTGATTATTCAAGCCTCTCTCTCTCATGAATAGTTTTGATACCATGTTTTTTGAGTACAATATCCTCAGAGCTATTTTCACACTTGAGCCCTGGATCCTTGCTCCCTGTCACTTTATTTTTGCCTCTCTTGCTTTGGTTATTGATGAGAGCAATTTGTGGTACGTGCTGCTTTATTCAGCAGGAACAAACCAAGAGTAAAGGAGAGAAAAATATTCCCATCCTCATTGTAGGAGATTGAGCAATGTGCTTTCAAGTCTCTGCACACATGTACTGTCATTGATTCATGTTTCTGTGGACAGCTCTGTCATTTGCGTACAAACAACTGTGATTCTTCCAGGCTTTGCTAAGCCTCAGGCTGCAGCTGGGCTTCCTGTTCATGCTATGGAACATGTTCCCAATCTGTATCTGTCACTGCTACTTAATGAGAAAGCAAAGCATCTCTTCACTTACAGACTCTTCTAATGGTTCAGTTTTAATTTGCCTGTTGCTGACTGATTTTGTGTTTAGGCTGTGATAAATAAAAATTAAACATTCAGAACAGATCTCTAGCTAGTGATGTCAACACATTTTGCAAATCTGAATTGTGCCTGACAGCATCCCTGCAATCTGCTTTCTTCTGAGAGGGAAAGGGAGGCAACCAGAGGTGACCAAGGAAACTGAGCATCCTAATGCTGGAAGCATATATATTGCTGCCAGCACAGGATCACTGGACATGGTCCAGTTAACATCGGTGTGTACCAGTGTGTCTGAGTTACTAAGGACATCAATTGAAAGCTCTGGAAAATCTAGTTGTAGTGATTTCAGACACTCCCATCCATGACTGTCTGCTCTGTTCCTCTGCCAAATGCAGTTGCCACCACAGCAGAACCTGGGGGAAGCAGCAGACTCTCATACCTCAGCCTCACCAGTCCAAGCCATGGGTTTCAGTATAAACCTTCTCATAGCTGAAACACCTGACTTTGCAAAGAAATGGTTCAAGTGTGGCAGAATTTCTTCTTTCTTGGCTTTGTGCTGAGGGTCCTCTCATTTGACAGATGTCTGTAAGACTTTGTTCCTAGAAGTCCCTGAGATGGAAATGAAGTGCTTCACTGGATGTTTAGATATGCCACTGCTGCTGTGGTGTGTGCAAATGATGCATTTGCACAGTTATCTACTCCTGACATCAGTGTTCAGTGTGGTAAAGGGATGTTAATGTTCAAACTCAAGCATTTTATACTGAAGGAGAATTGTAGTCTCACGTGCTGCTCAATACCTGAGTTTGTAACACTACTGGATGTTGGTGTTACACTTCAGTAAGTGTTGTGTCCTTACAGTTTTCTAATAGAAATGACAATCTCTTTTTAAAACCGAAAGGAAATGTGTGATTAGGAGAGTTGTATGGATTTAAGTTCAAGCTGTAGGCTGCACCTTTCATTGCCTATAAAGGTCACTCATGTAAATAGGAATAGCTATTTGTAAACAGTGTTGTCTGCCAACAATTCAGGTTTCATGGACATTTTGCCTGAGTGTTGGTACTGTATTCAGTTCTGCCATTGCCAGAGGCCTTTAAAATGGATGTAACCATGTCTGTTTCCATAAAAAAGAAAGATAAACACCATGGCTTAACATTGAGGGTGGAAAATTGGGATTCAAGACTCAAGCCAAGAAGATCATTAGGGATTAATTAAATGTCATTGCTAATCAGGAACAGGCCACTTACAAACTTCCTCCACCCTTGGAAGTCCATAGATTTCAGGATAGTCTCAGTCTCACGATTGTCTGTCATGATGTAGAGTCTGTCCTGCCTCTTAGTCCATCAGTGCATTTATCAGTGATGGAAGTGCTCACAGAGGATACCGAATAACCTCATCTCTTTTTAAAATGAAACACTTTTTACCACCAGAGCACTAAAATCCAATAAACTCAAAATTGACCTCCCAGCTGTAGTGCTGTAGAAGTCCTGCTTGGAAATCTGAACTCCACCAGCCCTTTGCTTCTCTAGAACAAAAAAACATAAATACACTGAAAGGACCGATAGCCTTTGGGAATGTGGGAGGCCTGTGCCATAAAACTGGCACTTGCAATTCACAGCAATGGAACAAGGAAAAGCCTGACAGCATTTTTTTATGGCTGAAGCAGCTTGTGAAGGTGTGTAGCATATCCACAGAGGTTTCTGTTCAAAAGACAGAAGCCGAAATGTCAGCCTCAGTCATTAGAGCAGCCAGCACAGACTGGAAGGGCTGCTTGATTCACTCTCCCAGCAGCACAGCCCATACAGGAGCCTGTCTGGCCACAGCTCACTCTCAAACCTTCACCAGTGCCAGCAGAACCATCTTGCCATGGGACACAGGCTGGTTTGGCCGTGAAGGGCAGATGTTCCCACGGACCAGCAGCATCAACCCCAGGAGCCAACCATGGCCTCTGAGCTGGGGCTGAGTTCCAGGCTGAAGCTGGAGAACTGCCACAAGTTGCTCACTGAACACAGGAAGGGTGAGGCCATAGGGGCACCCAGTGGGGACATAACTGGGTCCAGTTGAAGGCATTATCTCTGCATGACAGTGACTGTTTCACTTTGTTTATATGGCCTTTGATGGAGGAAGAACCAGATAGGAACAAGGGTATAAAAGTTTGAGCTGTAGTGGCAAAGCACACAGTTCTTGCTGCCTTCTTAGCAGCCTGGTATAGTTAGGCCTGCCTGGTCGTGGCAGGTGTTTGAGACTTTCGTGTTATTGAAGAGATTAATGGCTAATTAAAAAATCTTCAGCTAGATTAGCAGCAGGTGTTTCAGAAAGCACTGTTACAACATCTGTCCAGCAGCCTCAGCACAATCCAGTTTGATAATGCAGAATCCTACTGGTCTTCAGTTTGAGAAAATATACTTGACAAAGTTTTGAAGTGTTCATTTTTGTATCAAGTTGATGTAAATATGTAAAGATTTATTGGATTAATAAGACTTCACAGTCACTCCAGAAGCACTGCTTTACCGCACAATTACAAGCAGTGTTTTTTATACACAGCAGCAGTGTCTGAAGATGGATGACAGCTCTTGCTTTGATTGTCAATTATGTGTTTTTACTGTTTGACAGATAATTTTGTCATGGTGATTTACTCTTCCTCATAATTAGATGTAGCAATTAGAATATCTTGTATATTATGCTGGAATTTTCTTCTAATGATGCTGTCACTGGATGGTCTCTCAGACACCTGTTCCAGAGCAGAGCAAGCATGGGAGTTAACTCTCCACCACACTGATCCTTTTCCTTCCTTTTCTTTCCTTTTCTTTCCTTTTCCTTCCTTTTCCCTTTTCACTTCCTTTTCTCCCTCTCTCTTTCTCCCTTTCCTCCTTTCCCTCCCTTCCTTCCCTCCCATCCTTCTCTTCCTTCCTTCCCCTTTAAATCATTAAGTCTTGCTATTGGGAAACTTCCACTGTTTTCCAAGGATACTCCCTATCCCCAGTTCATGTTTGTTTGTCTTTATCTGAGTTCCTGCCTTACAGATCTGATCAGCTGGCTTGCAGCCTTTTGCTGGGCAGCAGTATTCCCCCTCTTTTGTCTCAGAAAGCAGATGCTCTGCCGTGTCCTTTTGGTACCCCAAGAAATGCTTTTTCATTTCACTATCAATGCAAAAAAAAAAAAAAAAAAAAGGCCAGGGATGGAAGAAGCATACAGAGAACTGAGCACCTGGCAACACTGGCAGCACTGCCTTGTCCTTGGCCTCTTAAAAACAGCTTTTACTGCAGTTAGGAGGACAGGTCTCAGCCAGGGATTGATGTTGGGTCAGTATTTGGCATCAGGTGTGCAGAAGAGAGTCGTGTCTGTGTGTCTGTTTAACTGTAAACACACATCTCCACAGTGGATGCTCATGTGTCCAAGTGCCCAGTTTGCATGGAAAAAGTTGTAGTATGTGTACATACAAATCAGTTGCACAGTGATGTAGTTGAAATGATTGAATGCACTGGTATGCTTACAAATTCTTGTAGTCCTGTAGTCTTCCAGCACAGGGGCAGAACCATGGGGAAAGAAGCCCAAACACAACCAGACTAGAGGTTCTCAAAGTCTCATCTCCTCATTGGCAACACTGTCAGAGTTGTGCTGCCAGCACTTTCATGGGATGCTCCCAAGAAAAGGTCCTGGATCTGGTGGCGAGTAGTTTCTAAAAGGCAGAGAGGTGTAAGTTTCAGGTTACTTCCCACCATCTGGACTGCAGAAATGTGAAGCTGAAGCTGGGCAAAAGACACAGCTCTGTGAAGCACCTCTGATAGATGGCAGCTGGGCTGCACTGTCCCTTCTTCACCTGGTGCAAAAGTGATCCCTGCATCTTCACTGAGCCGGCTGGGGAGCGGGCCGACTGTGCCCTGCCCCCAAAGGCCAAGCAGCAGGGAGTATAACATTTCACTGGTGCAGCTACAGCACAGGACAACTTCCATAGATTTTGTCACTGTGTGTAGAGCTGGTTAAATGCTTTAGGAGATAAGCTGTGTTATTCTTCAGCTATAACTCTTTAGGCTTTTTCTGGGCAGGCAAATGTAGCATGTGCAGTCAAGTCTGTTCATTTTCCTCCCTTACCACCTTCCCTTGGCTGAAGGAGAACCCAGATAACCATTCTGAAAAGCCACAGTAATTTGATTTCATTTGTTTGTTTCTATTTTCAAGTTCTTTGCAGGAAAAAGAGCCCATAAGGTTTCTTTCAAATGTGAAAGCTGCAACACTTGCTCCTAGATCTGAAGGCTGGTGTCCTTGCTCACCATTGAGCATGTGAGTCCCCTGTCCCTGTGCTCACTGCCATTCCTCTGCAATTGCATTCATTCTGCAATTATGCTGTAAATTCTGTGATTGTATACTTTAAATCCTAAATGTTTAATTACACTGGCAGGCTTGTTTTCTTTGGTTAGCACAGGCTTACAAAAGCATGTAGAGAAAGTATCTTCCCACGGGGAAGCTGTTCTTGACGGAAGAACAGGATTAAGCAGGCATTTAGGGAGTTAAACCCTGGTCTCTTTTTGAGGTGTAGCTGAAACCAGATTTTAGACCAACAGAATTTGCTGTAGGAAGTCATCTCAGCTGGTGTAAATGGGCTCCAGTGGATTAGGAGCAGAAACAAGTATTTACAGTCTTGAGATTTAACATAGGCAGAGTAGACATCATCAGGATGTGACCCAAGAGGAATCAAAAACAAGCCTTCAAATGTGACCCATGGGGCAGAGAGGGAGAGACAGCAAAAAATGAAACAGGATTACAGTCCCAATGCTATGATTGATATTGGTGTTGAAAGGGGAGCAGGGCTCTGAGTTGCCTGCCTAATCACAGGCTGTAACCTGCTTGGCAAGTCTTCTCCACTTTAGACTGTCCTGGCTGGCAGCCAGAAATATTGAGTCTGGGATGTGACATTGTGTAGGTTAGACATACCCCTTCTGTTGTCTTTGTAATGCTGCCAGTGTTCTGTGGTCATTTCTGTTGTTCAGACTCATTGTTCCTTTGTTGGAGGGCTGATAGCTTGAATATTAATTCTTTCTTTCTTTCTGGTGGATTTTTAGGGGGAGAGGGAGGAAGAAGAGAGAGACTAGAAAGCAAAAGTAGATGGTTGAGGTAACATGGGCTATACCAAAATCTCTAGGATTCACAGCAAAGAATTACACTTCAGGTCAATTTTGATTTCTAGAATCAATGTGTTGGTTAAATCCCAGTTCAATAGTATTCCTTTAAGGACTGCTCTGTGCCTCGAGTGTTGCTGTGTGGAAAGAGCCTGGTAGGTCTGTTTTTTAGCACAGCTCACCATGAGCTTAGACTTTAAGAAAAAACTCTTCCATGAGCAGTTTAGTTTCCTACAGGTTTGCTTTTCTGTCTCATCTACTTTGTACCTCCAGTTCCTCTGTCTTGCTCAGGAAATGTCTTGCAGACAAGGAGGGATGCAGCAAGCAGGGGGCTGTGAGTGCTGCTTGATGAGCTGTCTGCCCCATGGCATCTCCACTGAGCTTTCTCACCTTCTCAGCCAGCTCCTTTGGGTCTTTCCCCACTGCACAAACCAAATGGGAACCGAGTTGTCTCAAAGAGTTAAATCTCTCTGCCAGATCTGGGTGAGAACAGCCGATGAATGAGGTGCTGCTGGGGAGAAGTGATGTTGCTGAGGAAAGACAGACTGACATTGGAGGTCTGTTTCCCAAGGAAACTATTCTGAAATTAAAAAAAGCAGTTGTGTAAATGTGTCCACAAAGTTCAGTAACTATTTGCAGTCCCTGAGCACAGCACAGTGTGGAAAGTGTTGCTATTTGAGCTTGTGGCTCTGCTGAGGACTGTCAGTGTCCCTTGGCATGTCATTGAGTGTTGTGCCTTGACTCTCTCCTGAAAGGGAGCATGTGGGGCACATTCCTTGATGCATGGTGGGCTCTTTGGGTTAACTCTGTCCATGTGGAGGGGACTGCACAATGGGACCTCAAACTTGGCTGAGGCATTTGTGTTTCTGGAACAGAAACAACTAACTTTTGGTTTATAACAATCTCAGTATGTATCTATTTACATAGCTGTTTAGTCCATAACTATTTCCCATGAAGGCNGCAGCTCGGGACAGCCCCGCGGGGTCCAGCCGCTGTGCCGGCAGCACGCCCAGAGCCCCCATCCCCGGCTTCAGCTGCCCCCGGGGCTGCCGGAGCCCGCAGCGAGCAGCTGAGCGCCGCGGGGGAGGCTCAGCCCGGCTCGGCTCGGCTCGGCTCAGCCCGGCTCGGCTCGGCTCAGCCCGGCTCGGCTCAGCCCGGCTCGGCTCGGCTCAGCCTGGCTCGTGTGCCGGTAACCGGGAGCAGCCAGGCCTGGGTGGTGCCGCACAGCCCCGTCCCAGGGGCTTTGGGATGAGCCTCCAGCCTCTGTCTGGCCGGAGGGGCCACGTCGGGCTCTGCCCCGGTGGGGAGAAGCCGGTGCCAGGAGCCGGTGGTGGGGAGGAGGGGAAGGAGCTCAGGGGAAGGTGTGGGCAGAGTGAGGGCGAATCCGGCTGCCCTGGATGAGCTGCTCGTGGCCGAGCGCTCGGTGTGTGCAGGGACGAGGCAGAGCCAGGCTCATCCTGCTGCTGCTGCTGGGGAGCTGGGAGCATGGCTGCCGGCCGTGGCTCCCGCGGCTGCGCTGGGCTGCTCAGTGCAGATGCCTCTGGGGCTTTGCCCAGGGGGCTGTTGAGTGGTTCCCTTGGCTTTACCAGAGCTGCCGAGTCGAGCTGCCCCCACGGCTTTGGCAAGGGGCTGTTGAGTT
>WBNH01007283.1:30326-45828 GCA_013401255.1 Urocolius indicus
CAGCGCCCGGTGAGGACAGAGCCCGGTGAGGACAGAGCCCGGTGAGGACAGAGCCCGGTGAGGACAGAGCCCGGTGAGGACAGCGCCCGGTGAGCGCGCGCGCGGAGCTGTCCGCGGCCGGCGGTGCTGAGCCGCGGTGGCCGCTGCGCTGCCCCGGGCGCGGAACCTGCGCGCCCCGGCCCCCGCCCCGCGGAGCGGCGCCGGTAAGTTTCTGTCGGCGGAGAGCGGAGCGGGTTCCTCCGGGAAAGGTAAGGGCGGCCCGGCCGCTGGACAGGTGCGTCCCGGGGAGCTTTATAGTGCCCGCCGGGCATCCCCGGTCCTGAGCGTGGGGAGCACCTGGTCCCCATGGGTGTCCCCGTGAATGTCCCAGGGTGCAGGAGGACAGGGAGTCCCCGCCGCTAGCTGTGTCCTCGGGGCTGGGAGGGCACGGCACCGGGCAGTGCGAGTCCCGAGGTGGGCACGGAGGAGCGGCAGTGCCAGCGCTGGGAGCGGGGTGGCTGTTTCAGGAACACATTTCCCTGAGGGCTTCAAGGTGGTCCTGTGCATGGGGCACACCCTCTTCAAGGGGCTTGCAGGAGTCCTGGCTGGCTAGCAGAGGGAAGTGGATAGGAGGCTTGTTTTGTCTGTAACCACTGGGGATGGGCAACCCTGGCTCAGGAAAACTCTGCAATCTACAATGTGATTTCGGGTCAGGGACTGAGGGCTGCCTTTCCTTACACTGTAGTCTGTCCTTCAGATGCTGAGAAGTCACTCAGCTATGCTCTTTTGCTCTTCTATGACTTTTTAAATGCTTGCTGTATTTGCTAGGCAGGCAGCAGTGTCTGAGCTTTCCCTGTGCTAGGAACTGCAGAAATCGATTCCTACCATTTACTATTGAAAGAGACTGGAGGTCAGCTGAGTTTCCAGGCTCATCAGGTTTCTTCCTCCTCTCCAAGAAAGGCTCTGGCTTTGTGGCACATCCAAGTCTGGAGATGAAGAGTAAAACTGAGACACAAAATGAAATTTGTGGGGTTCAGGTAGAGGGAGCACAGGCGATGCAGCCAGTCCAGCCCTGCTGGTGCCCTCCCAGGTGCCAGCCATGGACATGGGATGTAGGTTTAGGTCTGATCCTTCTCCTTCCTGTGACTACAAGGATAGAGTCTGAGATGTGAAACACAAAAGTGTCCTGGTAATGTACCTGTGGCAGCAGCTGCTTGGAAAACTTCATCTCATTTTGAAGTCTGATTAAATTGAGGGGAAAGGAGCTTTCACAGTCTGTCTCTTCTCAGAACAGAGTCTGAGCAATGGAGCTTAAATCAAATTCAACAGCAGCCTTGTATGCCCAACGAGTACGTGGCCAAGCAGTTTGATTCTAAATGGCTGTGTTGTGCTGGCTGGGTAACCCCTGATGAGACATTCTCATCTGAAGTCCCTCCCAGGGCAGTTGTGGATTTAGTCTTGATGGAGCACAGTCATATTTAAAAAATGATTTTGAGTTGGAAGAAAACTTTATCAGCTGTTTCTGTCTGAAACTAGTGTGAAAGTGATTAGTACCTGCATGGATACTGCTGCAGCTTCTGACCCTCCACTAAACACAGCAGCAGAGGGGGAGGCTTGTGCCAGTTCTCCATATTTCCATAAAACTGATTTGTTGCCCATGTGCCAATGACATCAGCACATCTATCAGTGCAAAAGGTGCCTTTGTATCATGGTGTGTATTACAGTGTGAGGTGTGGTTTGCAAATAGCTCAAGCACAACCGTAAAAATAAGACCTACTCCAAGTAACATGTCAGAAATAGAATTTCCTCACGTTTTACCAGCTTGATCTCACAGGACGCTTGAAGCTCCCTTGATATATTGCAGGATGGAGACCTGCCAGGGATATGAAGGAAATAAAGTCCTGCAAGCTTTGCCAGTTCTCTCGTCCCCTTGCTGCATGTGTGCGTGCACGCTGAGGAGCAGGAACAATTCCTTCCAGACTGATAGTGCTGAGCTTTGCCCTGTCTTGTCACTAGTGCAGCTGTGAGACCACAGGCCCTTCTTTTTCTTAGGCTCCATATCCTTCACACGTGTGCTTTGCTGAAGCATCTCAGAGGTGGTGGTGTGCATGTGCTGTGCTGGGCATGTCTGCTGCCAAAGGGCTCTTGAGGAAGAATGAAATAAGGCCCAGGGGAGAGCTATGTGTTATGAGAATTTCAGGAATGATTTGCTCAGGTTGTTTGCAATTAGATTAGTGAAGGATGTCATTCTCATGGCCAGAGTAATTTGGTCTGCCGTGGGGAGGTACAAATCACCTGCCTCTATACCATGGATGCTCTTTACCCTCCAGAGAGCACAGGGGAGCACAAGTCACTTTCTCCAGACATTCTGAAGAGAAACTTAGAAGCCGATGAATATGTAGCAAAATCTCCTCCCTCCTTCCCTTTTCACATCCACGATGTCATACTGTGCATCTAATAACTTGGCAATATTCTAATAAATTTAACCTTAGCATCAATTAAAATGCTTTGGCACACCAGGAGGGGAGAGGTGGGCTCCTAAGGACATTCATCGTAGAAAGCACATTAAGATTGGATTTTCATTAGCTGTGAAATTAAATACTCTGAGGCAGCTTTTTCACCGACAATTATGAATATGCATCAGAGTGATGTTCTCACCCTGCCCTGCCTACTACTGCATGTGCTGCTGAGGAGGAAAGCCCATTTCCTCACAAACCTTTTAGAGGTTGGCTTGAAAAAGGGAGAAGCTGGGCTCCAACCTTATCTACTTCCTTGTGATGGAGAAATCTCCTCAGAGAACTTTTCTTTCATGTCCCATCAGCCCTACCTGCTCCCCTCAGTTAAAGCCTTAGATCCCCTAGTTGTCTGTTTCGCAGCAGGATAACTTAAAGCCATTAGAGCCCAGTTTTGCCACCACTGCTTTTTTGCCAAGATAAGATGAGTCACAGGATTTTGAACAAAAGCTGAACGTGAGCCCTGTTTATTTTGCTGTCCTTCATGAGTCACTGCATGGTTTGGTGACACCTGTAAGTGTAAGTGTGAGCAGGTGGTGAGCTGAGCAACCCCAGTTACTGTGAGATACTATTGGTGTTGTGCAAGTACAAGAAGATTAGGCAGTGAATTGCTTCACTGGGAATCCAGTGCAGGGTGAGGAATGCTGTGCAGCTTCCCAAGTTAGTACTAGCTGGGGTAATTTCCTGCCTAAACCCTTTTCCCTCTAAGCAGATCTTGACTGCTCAGACTCCAGCCCTGCTTGCCTTGGCAATGATGTTGTGTAGACACTTAGAATGGCCAGGGAGTTTGCACTCTGTCCAGAGCAGATAGAAAGCCCAAGTGAGTGGTGGTGGTTAGTGACTTAACAGTCTTCTCCAGAGCAGCACCTGCTGCTGTTGAGCCAAACTGACAAGGCTCTCTTCTCTGCACTGCAGCCAGGCAAGAGGCATAGGCAGAGGGTTGGAGGGATGCAAAGCAAGCACCTTCTGAGTTGGGTTTGCTAAGAAAAGCAATTTGTTGCAGCTGAACGATATCCTGAAAATGAGGACATTGTAATGTGTGAGAGTGTACCAGGGCTACTACCCCAGGGCCAAAGCAGAAGTGAGAGCACAATGTCCACCAGCCAGGACAGCGTAAGGAAAAGCAGGTGAGGGGAGTGTGCACCTGTAGTGTCTGCTGGGTTGGCAAGGAGAAATCCTCCAAAGTCAAATCACTGCTCTGACACCAACACTATGTTATTTAAAGTAGGAAGCCTCTGAGATGCAAATGTTAATACTTTCCTTACATCATTTAGCAGGCAATTATGAAAAGGTAGTGAATTTTTAAGGCTGAGCATCAAAACTATGTGTACATAACTTCAAGCAAGGATGTATGAGAAGCTGCTGTATTGTATTTGTATGTTCTGTTAACAACACAGGAGACATTTGATCTGCACAAGTAGCAAACAAGTAGCAAACTAGCTGTGTGGTTGTCAGCCTGTCTGGGCACAGGCACTAGCAGGCTCTTCCAAGCTGGCAGGTAAGAGCTGGGGGTTAGTTTCCTAGTTAAAGAGCAGGCTGTTGCTAAATAGATGCTTTGCTTTGCACAACAAAAGATTGGAAAAATCCCAGGTGTGGTGATCATTTCTCTGAAGTGAGATATTGAGACAGGAAGTTCCCTTGTGCTGAGAACCCCAAACAGAAGTGGTTAGACCTCCTGGCTGTGTGTGTCTGCCTTCTCAATGCCCATACAGTGCCACAGACCAGACTTTCCACCCCAAGCAGGAGGATAAAACATTTCAGTATCTCTTTCTCATCACCAAAAGCCAATAAATGAGTTGGGGATGGAGGTAAGTGTGCTGCACAGCTTCCTGAGGGCCTGTCTCTATTTAGCAGGATGATGTAAATGGAGCTTAATTTAAAATCACATTTGTATCAAGCTGTCAAACTGGTAATCTGGGCAAAACATGTCTCAATTATGTGGGAGTCTGCCAACAGCACAAGGGCTTCAGCCATGTCTGCTGGAGCAAGGAGCCAAAACCTGGCTTACTGTTGCTCCTTCTGCCTTCAGTACATGACACCTCTTTCTGTGCAGCACACACTTGCTGGGACTGTTTTACACAGACCAGTTCTCTTTCTACCATTTTCTATTCATAAGGGGAGCAGGAACCATCCAGAGAGACCAGAAGTTTGGGTGAACAGAGAGTCATGGATGACCACTGCAATTGCCATTGACTAAATTCACCACCATCCTGCCTGTCCTGCAGAGACAACTCCATCCTACTCATGGGACATAGGCACCAAACATAAAAATCTTTGTTTACTTAACATGAGGTGCTTGAGACAGGCTCACTGAAAAGCAGCAAGTGGGCCTAGGTGAGCTGGAAACATTCCATAGGTTGTGTGCCCACCAACCCAAGAATGCCATGAAATAGGCCAGAGGAATGGTGGCCCATTGGTATTTGGCCATGTGAGCCAATAAGACAGAGAATGAAGAGCTATTGTCTGTATCTCTTGGCAGTTTAACACTAATTAATGTCTTAAAATCCATTTAGGCTCAAAGCTAATTTGCTCATTGCTTCAAGTAATTATCTCCATCCATCCAAGTGCAGCCTGGGACATGAGAAGGGCACTTCCACCTGGGTACAGGTAACAAGGGGAGTTGCTCTGTTTGTGAGTCCATGTCAGCAAAACCCATGGAAAGAGGGCCCTGTCTCCCACAGCCCCTGCCTGTGTCATAGCTCCTGAGCCCCCTAACACAGGCAGAGGCCAGGCAGGGATCTGTGCTGGGGACGTGTTATTCACCTCCTCCCTGTAAGACCAAACCTGTTCCCTGTTCCAGCTCACAGCATGGCTCCGTGAAGACCAGGCTGTGGGGCAGGAAGGAGCAGCCCTTTGCCCCTCATGAGGGAGAAGCTGTGCCATGACTGGCCCCAGCCCTTGACCCCTCCCCAGCCCCTGCTCCCTGGCAGGGCACTGCCTTTCCTTCTCTGGCAGGCAGAGAGACCTTGGGGAAGGAGGCAGGAGTACTGCATGCATTAAACACCCCAGCAAGCAAGCTAACAGCTATTGAAACATATAACTAAATCACTATTTTCTCTCCCCCCTGCCTCTCTTTTTTCCTTCACCTGAGCAAAATATTTTTTGTTATCAGCAAAGGGAGTGAATGTACTGAAACACGTCTGCTGTTCTGCTCTGCTACCCCCTATCCACTTCCTGAGCACTAGAGAGCCTTTGCTTCAGCTGCACAAAATAACAGGGAGACTAATTAGGCTGATAAAGTCAATGGCTGAGTCAGGCACCCTGAGAAAGGGAGTGACTTTGTACTACCATTTCTTTGGGTTTTGTCTTCACCCTCAGCCTCTTCACGGCCTGCACTGCTGATAGCATGGATCAGATTTAGTTACAGCTGAAGAAGGAAAGTCCCAGCCAGCAGCAGGGATGAGCAGGGTGACAACTCCCTTCTGCCTCCAGCTGTGGGGTCTCCTGGGCCGGGGTTTGATGAACAGCTTGTTGCAAGTTCCCTCATCTGCACAGGCGCTTCTCAGCACTCACAACACACATTACACAGGGAAGGCAATTGATGTGGGGCCAGGGTGGCTGCATTGCAAGGGGAGTTTAGGCCATGTCTCTCTGCTGATGTGGAGATGAGGGGTGGAGGAGCCACATGACCCTGGGGCAGGTGAAGGACTTTGCAGAACATGAAGCACCCAGCTCTCAGCAGCCGGTCCCCGCGTGCCCCTGCGCAGTGTGCGCTGCAGCCAGCACATGCCAAGGTGTGCAGAGACCAAAGGTTGATGCCAGTCACTCAAATCTGTAACTGAAGGAGGAGTAATCGAGATCAGCAGCCTGATCCCCTCACCAGCCTCCTGCCCCACTGTCGGCTCAAGCTGTACCAGTGTGGGCAAAGCCTTCTCCCGCAGTGGGGGGCTGGGGCTGGCTCATTGCTGGCCTGGGTGCCATGCAGTGTCAGGAGCCTGTCACAGAGCTGCCCTCGCTGGGAACTGAGGGGACTGAGCATTCCACCAGCAGCCAGAATTCACTCTCTCTTGTATTTGTTTCTTGCTCTGCAGATGGGAAATGCATCTAACACCTCAGCGTTCGTCTCCACCTTATCAGAGAGAGAAGACCTGATTTTTGGCACACTCTATTCAGTCTTTGGTAAGGAAAGACAGCATGTTATAACCCTCTCCTTGCTGTGGGCAGCCCAGATCCCTGCCTGCAGAGATATTCAGGCCTTTTGCCATCACTGATGCTTCCAAAAGTGTTCAGTCATTAACAGAATCATCAAACTGGCCTTTCCCACATTAGCCCTCCCCACGTTACCCAAAACGATGATGTGGCCAAAGCTTGGTGCCTGCATTCCCCTCTCAGGGAAACTACAAGCACCACTCACATTTTTTACTATTTAGAAAGTTGAACAACCTCTGAGGAACATGCTGGAACTCCCACTGCAGCCACCCCATGTGACAAGGACAGGGACTCTCTGGTAGCATTGCTGGTTTTGTGACTGCTGAAGTTGATTTAGACATCCAGCTGGCCTTTGCTTTCAGCAGCAGATGCTGGTGAATGTCTTGTGATTTGGGGTTAGTGGCACTGAAGGCCAGCAGGCAAAGCTCTGAGATGGCTTAGCCCTGGTTGATGGAAGCCATAAGTGAACAATGGGCAAAGAAAAGCCTTCCAACTTTCTGAGTCCTAAGTAAGTTGTCTCCCACATGCTAAAAGAGTTTTTCATGCCTGCAAAGATGGGGAACCCAAGGAATGCTCAGGCCACTGGGACTGCCAGCAGTCCTATAGGCACTTACAGCTCCTGGGAATCAGTAAAGCTAATCAAGTGTACTTAGAACAGATGTGAGACTGGCTCTGTGGGAAAAATGCCTCATGAGGCTGGTAAGAAGGACAAACATCTCAATATTCTACCCTCCAGCAACTCCAGAGCCTCCAAAGCTCAGTATTTGGCCAGGTCCCATTCTGAGGACACTGAAACCTCTTCAATGAAAGCACAATTACGTAATTAGAAAAAAGAGAGAAACCCATGTTATAAAATTTTAATCACCAGTGTTGTTTTAAGCACACTAATAGCAAACAAAGAGCCTTATTTTGTTTAGTCTGGTTTTCCCTTGATCTCCATAATGCCTTTCTTCTTGTTTATTTTGTTACCGTGATATTGGACAACGCAGAATCACAGGAGTGACATTGCCAGGAAGAAATTAAAAAGGCACAGGGGCCCAGCTCCTTGGCCTCACTTCAGAAGAGCAATCACACAAAGCTCCTGTTATTTATCTAGCTGGAAGGAAGTGCCCCCCTTGCTCCTTCCAGCTGGAAGAAGTGACTCTGGCCAGATCCTGCACCCGGAGCCCATTGCAGTCTCAGCCCACCACTGCCCTCCTACTGAACATCTCTGTAGGATCTCAGGAAGGGGAAGAGATCAGATTCAATGTAAAGCAGCTCCAGATGTGCTCACAGAGCTCTGTGGGTCCCACGGGCTCCCCTGCTCAGCCCACTCCAGAGAGGGAAGCCCAGAGCCCTTTCCACCTTCTGTAAACATCTATGGTGTTTGCTTCCAAACATCTCAAGATGCTCCTGGCTCCTTTCCCAGCTCTGTCTCACACAGCACCATTCCTCTGCCTTTTCCACAGGCATCATGTCCCTCTCTGGGAACTCACTGCTCTTGCTGGTGGCCTATCGGAAGAGGTCCATGCTGAAACCTGCTGAGTTCTTCATCGTCAACCTGGCCGTCAGTGATCTGAGCATGACAGTGACGCTCTTCCCCTTGGCCACCTCCTCCTTCTTTGCACACAGGTACCTGTGGAAGCAGCTCTGCACTGGCTGATGGCCCCAGCTGCAGTTTGCAAACCTTGTCTCGAAGCGAGGAGACCCCTGAGGGAGGTTGTGGGGGACCCACGAGGTCAGGCTGGTGGCACTGGGGCACTGTGGAGCCTCACAAGTATTTGTCCCTCAGCAGGGTGCTTTGCTGGTCCCTCTCCCTCCAGTTTCTCACGCAGATCTGCTGTAAAAGGGGGTTGATGGTGGGTTTCCAAGCTGGCACCCATGCTGTGTGCCTCAAGAATCAGGATGCTCAGGTAACAAATGAAGGGGAAGACCATGCCCAGGTTTTCCTGGGCAGTCAGTCAGGTGCTGGAACCTGTGCAGCCCCTTACAGCCACCCCATGCACAGGCAGCTCTGCTTCTGGTGTGGGACTGGCAGCTGCAGCCCCACTGCCAGGAGAGCAGCTGGGAAACACCCAACCTTCCCCCAGAGCAGGGGCCATGGGAAACATTCTCTCACAGGCAGCTGGCAGGGGCTGGAGCCTGCTGCCCTGGGCAGAGGTGAGAGCTGGTTTCACCACAGGCTTTCCCTTGCAGGTGGCTGTTCACCCAGGCAGTCTGCACCCTCTATGCCTTCTGTGGGGTCCTGTTCGGGCTGGGCAGCCTCACCAGCCTGACGGTGCTCAGCGCTGTGTGCTGCCTGAAGGTCTGTTACCCAGCATATGGTAGGTGCTGAGATGGGTTATCTGATCTGTGCTTCTACTCTCTCTATTAACAGAACCCTTTTTCTTCCTTCTCTTATGGGCCAGATCCACCTCTTCTGGGAAAGCTCTGCCCAAGGGCAGCCTGTTCCCAGTTAACACACCAGTGCAGCAGCAGACTCTGAAGGCTTTTATCGCTTCTGTGTTCCTCTCCATCTGCACCAGGGCTCCAGAGTCCCCACACCCTGTATCCCTGTGCCCATGCCCTGTGCACGTGTCTCAGCCATTCCCTGCTTCACTCCAGGGCTCAGCAGCATCATCCAGAAAAGTATCAAGGGGTGTCCTCCCTCAGAAAAGTCTCAGCTGCTGTATCACAGCAGGTCAGAGGGTGTCAAGTGTTCGTGCAGAGCCTTGAGCTTAGGCCATGGCAGACTCTGTATCTGGGAAGCCACAAGCTGTGGCAGCACAAGGAAGAGGCAGTTTCCCTGGTACCTGGTGGGAGAACCAGGGACCAAATGTATTTAATTCACTGAAATAATTAATATAGGAGGGCTGTGTGTGCAGTGTTATAGCTCACTTATGTAGCTCTGTTTTCACCTGGCCTCATCTTTAGAGCTAATGTGTTGTCAGCTTGGGCACCAGCTCTTTGCACAGGGCGCACAGGGCAGAGAGCACCTGAGAGAAGCTGGGGTGGGGGGGCTCCAGGAAAGCTCCTTACACCTTTACAGCTCCTCCTATTTGGAGCTGCTTCTTCATTTCCTCAGCTCAGCTGCTAGCCCTCCATCTTGCATATATATCTCCAGAACAGACATTGTGTTAAAGACCAAAAATAGAAGTGCAAAATCAAAGATCTTGGTTTGATTTGCAGCCCAGCACCCGAGGGTGCACCCTCACCCCTCTCCCCTGCTCGCTGCCCCCCTGCCCTGAGCCTGCGGCTGCTGCCACCCACCCGTGTGCTTTGTCCCCAGCAGCTGTCAGTACCTCAAGGACAATGCAGAGGCAGAGTCTTGTTGGTTGTGTGCCAGCACAACTGCCTGGGAAGCCGCTAAAAAGCTGCAAGGAAAGGTAAAGATCAAAGTTGGCTGTTAAAAGGCAGCGCAGGTACCGGTGCTTTTGCCTGTGTGCCTCTGCTCTCTGGGTTAGACGCTGTGTGTGGCAGTCTGGCACTTCAGTGTGTCTCCTCGTGAGGAAATGCCTAATCTCATGTGCTTTTAATTGCTCGGTTTCAAAGAAAAATATTCCTCCTATGTACGGGTGAAGCTTTAGCACTTTCTACTCAGCGCTTAGAAGATCAGGGAGGTTTAGAATTGACGGGGGATGGGGAAAAACAGGGGGAAAAACACTTCCCTCGGTGCTTCAGCCTGCCAGAGAGGAAAAGGCCCCTCAGAGGACAGTGCTTGGCACGGCTTTGGGCAGTCCCTGCCCCGTGCCCAGTGCTGCAGCCTGTCTGCCGGCAGGCCCGTGGCTGCAGCCGTGTCCAGCAGCTCCTCCCGGCGCCGCGGGAAGCTGCCCGGCTCCTGCAGCCGCCTGCCCAGGGGGCTGCAGCAGACCCTTATGTTTCTCCAGGCTCGTTGCTGTGGCTGCCCGATGCCCGAGCTCTGCCCGCTCCGTGCCATGAGCAGCCGCTGCTGCCCTGTCCTGTCCCAGCAGCAGCCACCTCGGCCCCGCTGCCGGAGCTGCGGGCAGCTGGGGGTTGGGAGCCCATCTCCCCGCTGTCCCGTGCCATTGGGAAACCATCCTCACCCCGATCCCTCTGCCACAGGCAACAAGTTCTCGCCCTGCCACGCCGGAGTGCTGCTGCTGTGTGTCTGGGCATATGCCCTGATGTTTGCCACGGCCCCGTTAGCCGAGTGGGGCAGCTACGGCCCTGAGCCCTACGGGACAGCCTGCTGCATCACGTGGAAAGCCTCGAGCAGGGAGGCCACGCTCTACATCCTCGCCCTCTTCATCTTCTGCTACCTCCTCCCCTGCCTGCTCATCCTCATCTCCTACTCGCTGATCCTCTGGACGGTGCGGGTGTCCCGCAGAGCCGTCAGCCAGCACGTGTCCCCGCAGCGCAGAGCCCGCAGCGTGCACAGCCTCATCGTCAAGGTAAGGGAGGGTCTGGGGGGCCCCAGAGTGCCCCCCTCTGCCCCAGCCCAGCCCCTGGGCAGGCAAACACAGCCACTCCCAGCGAGTTCTCCGGGTGATCATAGAAACGTAAGCTCATGGAATAATAGATTCATTTTGGTTGGAAAAGACCTCAAGTCCAACCACTACCTTCACTGTTTGTAACAGTGTGGGTAATAACACATTGCTCCTCATTTAAAGCCATCAGGTGGAGGTGTTTTCACTTTGGAAAAGATCATAAAAGGAGCTTGCATGAGTCATTGTTCCCCAGACTACAAGCTAATACTATAATTTACCCAGCATATGTCAAAAAAAAAAGGTAGATACCCTTTAAAAAAGCAAAAGCCAACACAAAAGCAAGCAGCTTGCAAGCCTGACCTCAAAGGGAGCACTTGTGACTGCTTAGAGGAGGGGGCTCTGAGCACAGGCTATTTGCAGCACCTCTCAGTCAGTCTGCACACCAGCACACAGATGCTGGAGGGATTTTGGGCTCTGCCAAAAGGCTGCTGGAGTCAGTGCTGGCCTGGTCCCAGCTGGGTGCTTTGTCCCTGTCAGCTGTGATGGACTGAGGCAGCTCCTGAGTTTCCCAGGTGGGACAGGCTGTGAGTGGCCTGAGGTGAGTGCAGGTTTCTGTGCCCATGGGGGAATGTGCTGAGCTCCTGCCCTGATGTGACCCCCGCTACAGTCCAGAAGGCTGAGCACCTTTCCCTGGGGCTGTGTCCGGCTGCTGGGGTCCTGTGGCACACGGCTGAATTCTGGGAGGGGACCAGCATCCCACATGTGCTGCAGGAGGTTCACAGCTCCCCCGTCTCCACCCCTTCTCTTCCAGCTGAGCATCGCCGTGTGCCTGGGCTTTCTGGCTGCCTGGACCCCTTACGCCATCGTTGCCTTGTGGGCAGTCCTGGGCGATGCCAGCCAGATGCCAGCCCTGGCCTTCGTGCTGTCGGCTCTCTTTGCCAAGTCCTCAACGCTCTACAACCCCTTGGTGTACCTGCTCTTCAAGCCCAACTTCCAGCAGTTCCTGTCCAAGGAGGTGGTGCTGCTCCAGGCCATGCGCACCCTGCTGTGCTGTGGCTGCCCGAGCGCCACGCTCCAGCCCTTCCCGGCCCCGGGTGCTCGGGACCCCCCTGGGCCTTGCAGAAACTGCAGCAATGCTTTTGAGTGTTTCAGTAAGTACCCCAAGTGCTACCCCCTGCCCCAGGCGCCCGGCAGCTCACCCCACCGTGCTCCCCTGGCTCTCCTGGCCGATGGAGCCGCTGGCCAGCCGGGGCTGAAGGGAACGGTGCAGCTGATGGTGCTGGTCACACGGAAGAGGTCAGGCCTGGGCACCACCAGCGTGATGGGGGAAGCGCTGCCACCGAGCATCACAAAAGAGCTCCTCTGAGCCCAGCTGTGCCTGCTGTGTCCTGCCAGTGTGCTGGAAGGCGAACCAAACCCAACATTTCTCTCACCTCTGTATCTGATGGGTCCCCAGCTTGTTCTGCACGTGAAGTGACAAGAAGATTGAAGACCAACCTTGCCTCCCATTTAGGTTTGGCTCTCGCAGCTCTGAGCTGTCTTTGCACTTGGGGAAATAATTATAGACCCTCAGTGTCTAAAATCTGCCCAGAGTGCAAGTCCAGGGCACAGTTTCTCCTTAGATTTGCTTTTTGGGCCCTTGGCCTTTGTCTTTCCATCCTGGTGCTCTGATGACCAAGTAGGAACTTGGTTGTCTTAAGAAACTGTGCCTGGCAGTGAGGCCCTGAGAGGCAAACCACCTCCAGTGCCTGCTCCTCCAGCCCCTGCCAACCAGGGCCCTCCCTGCTACAGCTACCTCACTTGGGATTATGAAGCATCTCTATACACCTCTCCAGAGACCTCTCTCTGTGCAGGTCATGTTACCCTACTCCCTCAATCTGAATACAAACACCCCATTGCCTATAGATCAAAACGGGAGCTTGTCTGTAGAGGAAGGATTTGGGGTTAAAATAATCCCAGTGTGAGTACTAGCAGTCCCAGGTTGTGCTGCAGTCCCAGGTTGGGCTCTGCAGGCAGGGCGTGGTAAATCTGTGGCTGAGCACCATCCTGGGGATGAGGCTGTGACCACAGGTAGTTTGTGCCATCTGCCTGGACAACAGCATCCTGCAGGCTTGTAGTTGGCATTTGGAGGTCACTGTGGGCAGATCACCCGCAGGAGGGGTCTGGGATGGAAAGGACCATGAAGCTGTAAAAGGGCCCAATGCAAAGCCACCAACAGAAACATCCCATATTCTGGGCTGTGGCAGGCACAGGGCAAGCCAGGCCTGGCACACTGGCAGCCCTACAGTGAAGCTCCCCTGAGGCTGAGCTCAAGGGCTCCTGTCTCACCCCAGCACCAAGGGGCTCAGTGCCCACCCTGAGGCACAGCAGGAGCTGGTTTTGCTTTACAGGGGCTGAAGGGCACAGCCAGAGTGCTGAGAGAACTTGGCTGTGCCCCAAAAAGTTGAGACATGTTCAAGGTGATGGGAAGAGTCAGTAGCAGAGGTGGGAAATGCAGGCAACCCATTCCTCGTGGGACACTTGATGTTAATGGCTAAAACCACAGCAAGACCCATGGCCAGAGCTGCAGCATGAGCCCAGGGATGTGCTACATGGAAACAGTGACCTGTTCTCTGCATCCAGTGCTGGGAAGCAGCCACTACCCCTGATAACCTCACTGCCTGTGCTTTACCACCCCTGCCAGCCCCACCAGCCCCATGAGCCCTGCCTGTAAGCAAACCCCAGCTCTCCCTCCTCCCTCTGCTCTCCACGTGCAGATGGTGCTATTTTTAGCAGCTGCTCCCAGGCCTGGGAGGTATTGCTGCCTTCTCTTAGTGCAGATACAGCAGCCACCTCTCTCCCCAAGGCACGGGGCTTCACCAGAGCCCCATGGAGCTGCAGGGGTGGACAACGATGCAGAGGAGCACATGTGCTCCCAAGGGTTGATGGCAGATGCTCCCCCCAGTCATTTCAGCTACCAATTTGGTACTGCTGAGCCTGGGCATTAAGAACACTGAGATGTTTTGCCTCAGTGCTGTGGCCCACATGGGCAGCCCCTGCCCTCTGCGTGTGCACAGCTCTAATCAGCACACAGGAGCACGGCGGTCGTGGCACTGGCTTTCATCCCTTGGTCATTTCCACTTAGCCACACTGTTTCCCCATGCCAGGAGAGGGTTGTGGGTACCTCAGGGTGTACTCACACCTTCCTGGGATGGTTCTGCCCAGGTGTGGTACCTGTGGGTGCAGGCAGCTGGGGCAGGGCAGGGTTTGTGTACAAAGGCCAGGTGATCACAGAGAGGCTGCTCAGGGAGCGATGCTCTTGCCTCAACTCCCTACTCCTGCTATGCAAAAAAAACCCCATCCCACCCAAAGATGTGCAATACATGCAAAATGCTGCACACAAAGACAAACCAGGGCAGCCAGGGAAGAGAGAGGCTGAAGCATCCGAGGTGGGTGCAGGTTTGTAGGAGGGCAGCTCACCGCCTGGCCCAGGCCGTGGCTCAGGACATGCCCCCCGTGCCCCATCCTGAGCCCTGTGGCACAGGAAACAACAAGCACTTGGTGTCATTGTGTCCCACAAACTGCACGTGTCAGAAGTAAATTCCCTCGTGCCAAGCCGGCGTTTGACTGGTTCGGTTCCAGCGGAGCAGCGGGGCTCAGGGACACCCGGCACATGGCAGCCAGGGCTTGGGGCTGCGGCCAAGGCCCGCTGAGGGCAGGGAAAGCTGATCTGGGCTGATTGCCCACCAGAGGACACGAGCACGAAGGGCTGCTGCCATCTCCTGGGCGCTCTCAGGACATGGCCAGCCTTGGGCAGGCGTGGGGAGGGGGCCCAAGGCCGTGACCTCAGCCAGGCTGGGGCTTGGGGCTGCCGTGGGCTGTGTGGACACTGACGTAGCACTGAGTCCCTGCTTTGCTTACCCTCCCTGGCCTGCTGCTTCATCCCCTGCCAGCTAAAAAACACCACAGTCCCAGAACCACCTAAAGAGAGACAAGAAAATAATAATCTGCAAACACCCCAGGTCCTTTATTACCGAAGGAAAAGCCCAGATCAGCTCCTTCATCTGTAGTTTGCTGTGAGGATGTGTAACATTGAGAGCAAGCAGTACTGAGTGTGCTTCAATCTACATCCCTGGAGATGCTCCTGCTGCTGGGGAGCCCAGGCAGCCACTCAGCAAAACCCAATCGCTTTAATTATGGCCATGCACTGAGGTCAGGTCCAGACCCAGCTGAGCATGACCCGGGGCTGCTCCTGGTTCAGGTATTCCTATGGACCAGGCTGGACCCAGGGCACAGCCCAGCTGGGGCCAATGTGATCACTGTCTCCAGCTGGGAATGTGCCACCAGCTGAAACCCATTCCCCAAGGACAGGAGACACCCTTGAAAGGGCAGTTCCTGGGGTGGTACGTGCTGGTGGAGTGAGTTTGGGGCTGTGAGAGGGGTGATGGCTGCTGGTGGGGTGAGTTTGGGGCTGTG